>CM064483.1:61133279-61499905 GCA_032716605.1 Paralithodes platypus | reverse complement strand
GTACACTAACCCTCCTCGTGTCCTACACTATTAACTACAAAGATGATGAACAGGAATATACATTCATATTAAAACACACCCATGCCTGTCCCAACGTTGAGCCAATGCCCACACATCAGACAGCCATAAATATATCTATGTATGTTCTTACATCCGAGAAGTAGATGTTATATATCTTAGAAGTTCAAACACCCACGCTTGTCCCTAGACCTCTATCATTTTCCATGACGCGTATAGATATATGTAACCCGTGCTCAGTCGCCCCTTGCATTGCTCCTCTAGTAACTAAGTATTAATATTAACATTCCCTAACATCTTGTCTTGCCAGACTAAGCTTCTGAAGACCCATCGCCCCATAAATCTATGTATGCAATCCTTAGGTTAAGTATTTTTATCCGCCATTGTGTTCACCTTTTTCCATTTACTTTCCACAATTGTCATACGTCTTCCCCTTGCCTCCTTCGTATCCACAGCCCACACTACGCCAATTTATTTCGTGTCTTACACCTCTTACCCCAACCAGAGATTGTATAAGATAACCTGGTTACCAGTATCTGTCATAAGTACCCCGAAACAATAACTAAGTACCCCTACGAACTGCCGCTGTGGTTAGTATTTTATATTTAATAGAAAAACGCAGTTACCAGGGCCAACTAATAGTATCCATAACCCTCTGACTGATCACATAACTCTATCTTTTCCAGACTCATATACCACCCCATAGTTGCATTCCCCGGTAGCATTTGGCTAACGTATTCTACTACCTTTTCAAACTTCCATATCAATTGTAGCCTAATGCCACCCCCACGCCCAGGGACCTTAGGGGCAAAATTTCCCTGTAGCCCTTGAACTCTTCCCCCCCTCTCATTAAGACACCCGCGCTTCTCGACTCTTGTCCGACCTAGCCTCTCTCTCATACCTCTTGAAGATCCTTGAAATTGTCCATTACTAACGCTCTCCAACCTTTTATATATATACTCCTATCCAGCCTACCTTCACTTAGTAGGCCAGAACAACATTAGAACTTTACTAGCCCCTTGCATGCCATCTATTCTCTTACAACACATTCACAAACCCTGCACCCAATGGTCGTCGGTGCGAGGCTAGCCGCCCCGCCAGTAACTAACTTCTATTGTCATACTTCCAGATAAATGTGGCAGAGTTAGCAACCCAGTCTCCACCATATCCAGCAAACCCTACAATTAACAACCAGCCGAGTAAAACCAGCTAGCTAAGGCACCTTCGGTTTTGGTATTAAAGACACTCACATCTGTCTCATACACAGAGGGTTATTACAAACACTGGTGATATGGCAAGCCCCTAGCCACAGCCGCCGGACGACTATATCAGAGAGAGGGCGCCCAGCTCCCCCTTTTTGCCCACCCGAGGAGGGAGACCCCCACCCCCGCGGAGGTATACCTGGCCCCTGTTTTGACTTTCGAGTCATTGCCAGGTAGCACAGGAATTCTTCCTATCAATGAACTAACCATGAATGACTAACACCTTTACTAACCTCTATTACCTCACAATAAACCATTTACCTTTCTTGCATGCTCTGATCACTAAATTAGCACCTCAGCTATACTATAGAATGAAGATTGAACAATCTAGAGAGACGCTCCTATCACAGCTGTCCCCATCCTCCTCGCAAAGTAGATCCAGTCTCTCTCCCCTAAATACGTCCAGTATAGCCAAAATAGTACCTCTTACTAAGGCTCAGTTATATGAAAATATAAAGGCTTCCTATCGCCCTGTGCCACAACAGTAAATACCATCTTACCTAGTCCCCATATCTATTGAGAGCTCAATTAAGTCCATAAGACTCGAGATCCCTACTGTTTACAGGGTCCAGAACCGAGCCTATAAATCTAACTCCCGCCCCCAGTCAAATCAGTTGAAAGCTAGACACCAACCAGGTCACTACCCTGCAGTTTTCTAGCTCTGCCCTTGTGTTGTTCCGGAGTGAGATTCCAGATCCGGCGGTCACCGTGGCAGAGAAGACTGATAGAAGCCTCAATCCATGTACAAGTCCTAGCGAGCGACTTATAACCTTTATACAAATCCGTGGGTATATAAGTGTGTAGCCAGCAACGACCATCAAGAGATCCGACTTCCTACATTTGGACCATCTGGACGGCGGAACCAGTCGTTAGCCCCCAACATCACCGGAAGCAAGATAACCAGGACCAGATCTACCCATACTATTCAAGATTCATGTTACTAGTACTAAGTGTTATAGTACTAGCTTGAAATACCTATTAACTTTCTATAAAGTGGCTAAGACCTTGCCCAGTGTAATTCATATTTAACCATTCCATTTGGGATGTACTAAGCGATCAGTGTTTTTTTATTAACAGGCGACCTTGCTCTCGTAATTACCTTATTCAGATATTAAAACTCTAGTGATATCTAAACGTTCGCCCACTGATTCGTGTTCTACATATTTCTGCCTTAAGAATATCAAACTTAGTTCAGTACCCCATGAGGTTGCTAGAGATTTCCGTGTTCTATAATATACGCGTCTAATCCTAACTGTGAGTTGCTACGTGGGCACGCGACCAGCCAGCAAGAGGTAAAATCAGTGACATTGAATTATACGAATATATTGAGGTCTTCCAGTAAAATATAAAACTTGCTAATTAAACCCGTGATCAGAAGAATATACCTGAACGTTGGAAGTGGGAGACTAGGCTCCATCCAAATCCGCAAATGCTAGCAGTTCCCTTCTATCATTTGTTTTGTGCGAATATAACTATCTTTCTATGCTCTTTATTTCTTTATTTCAATAAACGTGAACTTGTGTCGTGTTACCGTGTGTTTATTTTGTGTTCTCTATTCCTCATACCTTGTATTGTGCATGCAGCCTTCTATACCCAGTCATTCAGAACTCACATTACCCAAGTTAAACCTGTAGAAAAACAGGGCATAACAGAGAGATCAGGTCGAAGGTAGAAAAAAATCACAGCGAGATGTAAAATAAAAATGCACTACTGAGGGGAATCGAGTCAGTCGCAGCAGCGACCCAAGAGACAACTCAGGTCAGGAGCCTAATACCTAGCTAGGCCAGGGAGGCATTTGATATAGGTTACCCGAGGACACCCGAATGGGACAGAATAAGAATAGAAGGGGAAAAATATAGAAAGAGGAAAGAAAAACTACTCAAAATTAGTCAAGCAGACGACGAAAGCTCGAGGGGAGAGGAAGGGAAATTACCACAACCATCCCCCATCAAGCTCCAGTCGCCGGCCCCGAAGCCCCCAACCGCGTCAAAGAGAGTACTGTACTGTAGTACCAGGGGGGCCCTTAACATCTGATAGCTTAAAAATAATGAAACAATCGAGCTGGTAGTAAATATTACACTTTATAAGTTACTAGGCTGAAACTTTAGCTGTTAGTTTTAATTATGTAGAGAGAATGGTTTGCTCGGAATTGTACTTATATATGTTTACGAAAGATATGAATTAATTATACCGAAACATTACCCTAACCGATTTGTAACTAAGTAATTGATGACGATATTTTGTATTTACGCAGTGGGCTACTTGTTTATGCATTCTGTTTCAGATTAACATTTAACAAAATATAGAACTTGAGTAATACAAAAGAAGGTTAGATTTTACGGTGTGACAGCCTTGAGACCCAGCGATTTTTGTGTGGCCTACGGAATTGTCATATCACATAATACATTGGCATATGCAGTATGTATGCACTGTCGGAAATGTATTATAAGGGAGTTTTGACCCCCTACTGTTAAAATATATGAGAATGTCAATAAGTCCTGGGGTGTGTGTGTGTGTGTGTGGGGGGGGGGGGGGGGCCTTGCCCCCCTCAACTAATTCTATATCCCATGGCAAACGGTTTTGTCAAATAAGAGGTTATTTTTTCCTTTTCATCCTCTTTAACCCTACATTTTCCTGATCTTCATAGCCTATAGATTGTTAGATAATGGGTAAATACTCATTTCCTGCAGTCCTTGCTGTAGAACAACACCATATATCAAAGAGAAAATATAAAAAATATATATATATATACGGTATGTGTTAAAACTCTTGGCTGTCACACAAAATTATTTTTACCAAGAAGAATATAGTATTCAATTACTGACAATCCATGCACTCTCAAGTTTTATTATTTATAAAATGAACATGGCTGAAATTATATGTTTTTCTTTCACATTTTCCTACTTCTATATAGCCTACACTCCATTTCAGAAGAACACTTACAAAATTATAAGGCTGTACTTGAAGATTGTTTAGACAAATAACAAGTGATCAGCACTCACCTTGGGTTAGATGTTGTGGTAGAGGTGGTACAGATGTTCTGCTGGTAGTTGTGGTAGAGATGGTAGCTATGGTGATAGTGGCAGTGGTGGTGGAGATGCTCTGATGGTAGTTTTGGTAGAGATGATACTGATGGTAGTTTTGGTAAAGATGATACTGATGGTAGTTGTGGTAGAGATAGTGGTAGAGATCGTATGAGTGGTAGTTGTGGTAGAGATGATACTGGTGGTAGTTGTGGTAGAGATCGTACGAGTGGTAGTTGTGGTAGAGATGATACTGATGGTAGTTGTGGTAGAGATCGTACGAGTGATAGTTGTGGTAGGGGAGTGGTAGTTGTGGTAGAGTTGGTACTGGTGGTAGTGATGGTAGAGATAATTAATTTTCTTGCGTTGTCTATTTCCTCTTAACTGTAGTGGTACTATTCATGGTATTGATGGTGGTAGTCGTGGTGATGGTGGTCGCCGAAGTATATAGTAGTAGTAGTAGTAGTGGTGGTGGTGGTGATATTGGTAGTCGTGGTAGCTGTGGTGGTGGTAATAGTTGTAGTTGTGTCATCCGTGGTAGTTGCGGTAGCCGTGGTGGTAATAGTAGTAGCTGTGATGGTGGTAGTGGTACTTGTGGTGGTGGAAATAGTGGTACCCGTGGCGGTAGTAGTAGTGGTGGTACTTGTGATAGTGGAAATAGTGGTAGCCGTGGTGGTAGTGGTACGTGTGATGGTGGTAGTGGTACTTGTGATGATGGAAATAGTGGTAGCCATGGTAGTGGTGGTACTTGTGATGGTGGAAATAGTGGTAGCCGTGGTGGTAGTAGTAGTAGTGGTACTTGTGATAGTGTAAACAGTGGTAGCGTGGTGGTAGTAGTGGTAGTGGTACTTGTGATGGTGGAAACAGTGGTAGCCATAGTGGTAGTGGTACTTGTGATAATAATAATAATAATAATAGTTCTTAAAGCTAGCGCATGCTAAGCTAGCTAAGGATAGCTCAATAAGGCCGATTAGGCGTATTTCCATTTGGGTCCTGTACTACTACCCCATCCCTTTGCTCAGGAGGGATGGTAACGACTCAGTGCTTGTGAAAAATCTTTAATGCGCCGAGCGTGGGCGCGAACCCGGGCCTTCTGGGTGGAAGTCCGAGACGCTAGTCACTACACCAAGCGAGCCGCTGATGGTGGAAACAGTGGTAGCCATGGTAGTGGTGGTACTTTTGATGGTGGAAATAGTGGCAGCCGTGGTGGTAGTAGTAGTGGTGGTACTTGTGATGGTGGAAATAGTGGCAGCCGTGGTGGTAGTAGTGGTAGTGGTACTTGTGATGGTGGAAACAGTGGTAGCCGTGGTGGTACTTGTGATGGTGGAAATAGTGGTAACTGTGGTGGTAGTAGTAGTGGTGGTACTTGTGATGGTGGAAATAGTGGTAGCCATGGTGGTACTAGTAGTGGTGGTACTTGTGATGGTGGAAATAGTGGTAGCTGTGGTGGTAGTGGTACTTGTGATGGTGGAAATAGTGGTAGCCGTGGTGGTAGTGGTACTTGTGATGGTGGAAACAGTGGTAGCCGTGGTGGTAGTAGTAGTGGTGGTACTTGTGATGGTGGAAATAGTGGTAGTAATGGTGGTGAAAACAGTGGTACTTGTGGTGGTGGAAACAGTGGTAGCCGTAGTGGTGGTGGTGACCATGGTAACAGTAGATTTGGTAGTAGTAGTAGTAGTAATAGTAGTGGTAGTCATGGTGGTGGTAGTGTTGGCAGTTAAGTGGTAGGCCTAAGTACCCAAACCGGCCCACACATTCTGGAAGAAAAAATTAATAATTAATAATAAAGTCAGATTTCTAATAAAATAAACATTTAAGAAATTATCGCCATGTATCGTAATGCCAGACTACACCGTAGACAATAATGGGAATGAAAAGAGTAATTAAAGTGTCCATATCTTTTGCTGGAGACCCCAAATGGGCCTGGGTCTTTGGGTATTTCTCCTGGGCGACCTAGATGTGTGTGATTTTGTGTATTGTTTTGTTTTTCTGATGTGTTGTGATGTCCCAGTTCGGGCTCTGTCTCGAGTCGGCCACCCCCATAAAAAAAAAAGGGAAAACTGGCGAAGGTGCCAGAGTATATAGCCTACATACATAGCTAACCATTTACCCCTTTTAGTACCGGTGACGTTCTTTCTATTATATTCTGGCAACTATTAGACGATTTTATTCAGTTTAGGAAGGATCCCTAGTAATCAAAACACCAACTCTCTCTCTCGTGTATCACTTTAAACTCCCAAAGACAGTTCTTAAGCTGCATAAAATCGTTAGAATATAGCTAAAATAAAGCAAAGCAGACGTCACCAATACTGAGAGGGTAAAAGATATCGTGATGGTAGTAAAGGAAAGCTAGTCACCATGGTATACTCAAATTGCTTTTTATGTCTTTTCCATACCTTTGATTTATAGTGTATAGCAATTGACCACTTGCGAGTTTCAGGTTATAAGGAAGTTAGAGTTATTTACTTTAATATTTAGCAGAATTACCAGCTAAAATGCGGTTGTAGTAAATCTATAAATACATACAACTAAATTCAACATACGTTTTATACAATAGACATTTACTTTATTATTGTATTTCTGTTTAATATCGATGTTTACGGCTCCAACTTCCTTATAGCCAGAAACTCGCAAGTGGTCTATTAACCCCTTGAGGATTGTGACACAATTTGACAGTTTTTTCTCGCTATCTTAAGACTATTTTATTCGTCTTTGGGAGGATATGTGGCAGAGGCGTAACTTAGTTGGTTTTGACCCCTTAGATTTCTAGGACCTCTCCTAAACTGTACTGTACAAACTCGTCAAATAATAGCCAACATAAACTGCAAAAAACGCGTCCTAATCCACAAGTAGTTCAAGTGATAAAGTCTACGGCCCGTACTCCTACACAAACCCCACCATTGTCATTGGTAATTACTATAGTTGTGTCGTATTCCTATAGTCCATTCATAATAGATAGGCCAGAAATTGTGACCCTTGTGTGTTGGAGGTGTAATGGTTTAGATGCTTATGTTCTGGGTGTGGTGTCCCGAGTTCAAATCCCGGGAGGACCATATGCTTTCATAAATGTATTCAAGTGCATTGGGGTTTGTAATGAAGGATTAATGTTAAGCACAGGGTGTTCCTTAAAATCTGTAACTCAAAAAGGGCTAGAGCAATTAATAGTCTGTAAATGTCCACACCTATTCCCTGCAAAATGGTATATAAGCTGGATAACTCAAGTCGTTTATGAGTTATAGAGGTTAGTGGTCAAGATTTGTGGCCTACCTAAAATGCCCCAGAACGAGAAGCCCACCACAGAAGCCATGAACGAACACCACACAGAAACACCAAAGGAAAGGTCCACAGAACGAAAGGACCAGCTGACCGAGCCAGCCATTTCAGACAGGCCCAAGCCCGCAGGGCTAAACAGCTCCAGGACACACCCATTTACCTTTTCTAAACTGACCATTTTCCACACCTCACGTACACTAACCCCCTCGTGTCCTACACTCCTAACTACAAAGATGATGAACAGGAATATACATTCATATTAAAAACACCCATGCCTGTCCCGACGTTGAGCCAATGCCAACACATCAGACAGCCATAATTATATCTATGTATGTTCTTGCATCCGAGAAGTAGATGTTATATATCTTAGAAGTTAAAACACCCACGCTGTCCCTAGACCTCGTATATCATTTTCCATGACGAGTATAGATATGTGTAACCCGTGCTCAGTCGCCCCTTGCATTGTTCCTCTAGTAACTAAGTCTATAATATTAACTGCCACCAGCATTGATACGACATAGCGGCACTGTCCTTGCTACAAAGATGATGAACAGGAATATACATTCATATTAAAAACACCCATGCCTGTCCCGACGTTGAGCCAATGCCAACACATCAGACAGCCATAATTATATCTATGTATGTTCTTGCATCCGAGAAGTAGATGTTATATATCTTAGAAGTTCAAACACCCACGCTTGTCCCTAGACCTCTTATATCATTTTCCATGACGAGTATAGATATGTGTAACCCGTGCTCAGTCGCCCCTTGCATTGTTCCTCTAGTAACTAAGTCTATAATATTAACTGCCACCAGCATTGATGCGACATAGCGGCAGTGTCCTTGTGTCGTATTGTGCCAAGTACAGATCAACCAGGTTTCATCACCTTATTAGGACGACGACTATAATGTCATCGTTCATCGATGTATGCAATCCTTTAGGTTAAGTATTTTATCCGCCATTGTGTTCACCTTTTTCCATTTACTTTCCACAATTGTCATACGTCTTCCCCTTGCCTCCTTCGTATCCACAGTCCACACTACGCCAATTTACTTCGTGTCTTACACCTCTTACCCCAACCAGAGATTATATAAGATAACCTGGTTATCAGTATCTGTCATAAGTACCCCGAAACAATAACTAAGTACCCCTACGAACTGCCGCTGTTGTTGATATTTATATTTAATAGAAAACGCAGTTCCCAGGGCCAACTAATAGTATCCATAACCCTCGGACTGATCACATAACTCTATCTTTTCCAGACTCCTATACCACCCCATAGTTGCATTCCCCGGTAGCATTTGGCTAACGTATTCTACTGCCTTTTCAAACTTCCATATCAATTGTAGCCTAATGCCACCCCCACGCCCAGGGACCTTAGGGGCAAAATTTCCCTGTAGCCCTTGAACTCTCCCCCCCCCCCCCTCTCATTAAGACACCCGCGCTTCTCGACTCTTGTCCGACCTAGCCTCTCTCTCATACCTCTTGAAGATCCTTGAATTGTCCGTTACTAACGCTCTCCAACCTTTTATATATATACTCCTATCCAGCCTACCTTCACTTAGTAGGCCAGAACAACATTAGAACTTTACTAGCCCCTTGCATGCCATCTATTCTCTTACAACACATTCACAACCCTGCACCCAATGGTCGTCGGTGCGAGGCTAGCCGCCCCGCCAGTAACTAACTTCTATTGCCATACTTCCAGATAAATGTGGCAGAGTTAGCAACCCAGTCTCCACCATATCCAGCAAACCCTACAATTAACAACCAGCTGAGTAAAACCAGCTAGCTAAGGCACCTTCGGTTTTGGTATTAAAGACACTCACATCTGTCTCATACACAGAGGGTTATTACAAACACTGGTGATATGGCAAGCCCCTAGCCACAGCCGCCGGACGACTATATCAGAGAGAGGGCGCCCAGCTCCCCCTTTTTGCCCACCCGAGGAGGGAGACCCCCACCCCCGCGGAGGTATACCTGGCCCCTGTTTTGACTTTCGAGTCATTGCCAGGTAGCACAGGAATTCTTCCTATCAATGAACTAACCATGAATGACTAACACCTTTACTAACCTCTATTACCTCACAATAAACCATTTACCTTTCTTGCATGCTCTGATCACTAAATTAGCACCTCAGCTATACCATAGAATGAAGATTGAACAATCTAGAGAGACGCTCCTATCACAGCTGTCCCCATCCTCCTCGCAAAGTAGATCCAGTCTCTCTCCCCTAAATACGTCCAGTATAGCCAAAATAGTACCTCTTACTAAGGCTCAGTTATATGAAAATATAAAGGCTTCCTATCGCCCTGTGCCACAACAGTAAATACCATCTTACCTAGTCCCCATATCTATTGAGAGCTCAATTAAGTCCATAAGACTCGAGATCCCTACTGTCTACAGGGTCCAGAACCGAACCTATAAATCTAACTCCCGCCCCCAGTCAAATCAGTTGAAAGCTAGACACCAACCAGTGGTCACTACCCTGCAGTTAATTTCTAGCTCTGCCCTTGTGTTGTTCCGGAGTGAGATCCCAGAGCCGGCAGACTCCGTGGCAGATTTGGATAGAAGGACCTGCCCACGTATTGAAGAACTTCACACATATGGCCCCCCTGGACGGCCGCGGAACCAGTCGTTAGCCCCCAACATCATGGACGCAAGATAACCAGGACCAGACCCATCAGATACTACCCAAGATTCCCTTTAGCAGTACTACATATTACTGTGCTGTTTTAGATTCACTAATTAATATTTCTACGAAGTGGCTAAGACCTTGCCCAGTGTAATTCATACTTAACCATTCCATTTGGGACGTACTAAGCGATCAGTGCTCTTTAATTAACAGGCGACCTTGACTCTCGTAATTACCTTATTCAGATATTAAAACTCTAGTGATATCTAACGTTCGCCCACTGATTTGCGTTCTATGTATTTCTGAGACAAGGATATAAAACTTAGATCAGTACCCCCTGAGGTTACTAGAATTCCCGTGCTCTAAAATACGTGTCTAATCTAGTCTGTGAACTACTACTTGTGCACCAGAGCTACCAGTAATAAATCTAACAGTGAATATGAATCCATAAGTAACATTGATGGTCTTCGGTATATAAACCTGTGAAATCAAAGCCAGTGATCAGAAGATTAATACCTGAACGTTGGAAGTGGGAGACTAGGTTCCATCCAGATCCACTTATGCTAGTGTTGTTCAATTCTATTATATTGTCTTACACAAGTATTCTGCAGTGGTATATCAATAAACGTGATCATGTAACTTGCTACCATGTGTTTCTTTGTGTTCTCTATTCCTCATATCTTGTATTGTGCATGCAGCCTTATATACCCAGTCAATTTAGAACTCACATTACCCAAGTTAAACCTGTAGAAAAACAGGGCATAACATTGGCGGCAGCGGTGGTTCTTGATTCGGATAAAAGGTTGCATTACACTGCAAGTTTGGAACAGTAGAAGCATGGCAACATCGCGAAATCTTCAGCCACTCGCACACATTCCCAAGTATGATGTAAACACATATGATATCACCAGTTACTTAGACATAATAAAGCCAGTGTACGATGTGGTACTTCATAATGACCGCGAAAAAATCGCCATGGCAATTTTGCATATTATACAGTTGGGAGAAGCCGTTTCCCAACTTGTTGATAAGCCTACCTTTAAAGAATTTATTCACCAAATGGTGACACAGAATACGCCAGAGAGTACCTGGAACCAGTTTCGATCCTTCGTGATCCGGACTTTAGATCCACTTTTGGGTTCCCCCGTCGCCCCCAAAATAATAAAAGTCGACGAGATCAAGTATGAAGGGGATATAAATGTGACCCTCATACAACTCTACAGATACGTGAGGACCACGTATAGCTATGAAGATTACGACCAACAAAATGAACTCTTATTCACCGCTTTGTTAAACATCCTCCCACCCCACATCACCGCCCATCTCGACCCGTATGGCTTATTCGAAGAACATATGCTCTCCATCAGAGAAGAATGCCTACGCAGTTCGATGAATCCCCTATCCAACCCTTCAGCCCCTATCCAAGACTCCGTGCACCCTTCCAAAATGACTTCCGGTGAAAGTCCAACCCCAGTGAACTCTTCCCCCACCAACCCTCCGCAGCCCCCCCCAACAAGCCCCGTATTCTAGCTATGCCTACCTATGTAGGCCTACCACAACATATTTTCCCCATGACCCCAGAAATGTTCAGCTATCCCCCCACCAACAAAATTTCCCTTGTGACAGTTTTCCGTCGGTAGCTTGTGACAGTTTTCAGTCAGTAGCTCCCTTCCACCCCCACACAATTCACACCCCTAGAAAACTTCGAAACCCCAAACTTGACTCGCCCTCTCATGTCAAACAAACTCACCAGTCCCAGATAACCTCTAACCAGACCGAGACTGCCACCAAGAAAATTCCCCAAACTCATCCTGTTAATGTCAAACAAACCCACCAACCCCAGATAACCGCTAACCAGACCGTGACTGCCACCAAGAAGATTCCTAAAATTCGTCCTGTTAACAACCCCAAATCAATACATCAGTCCTCTACCAATAACCCCTGTTCTACACCTAACTCTTCCCCCACCAACCCGCCGCAGTCCCCCCAACAAATCCCGTTTCCTAACTCGCTCACCTCTCACCACCCTGACCCTCCCACACGCGCCGTTAATCCTCCCCTCACGCGTGACGACCTAGGGACCCAACCATGTTCCCCCCCTTCCCCCAGAAATGCTCCGCTATTTCCCCACCAACAAAATTTCCCGTGTGACAGTTTTCCGTCAGTAGCTCCCTTCCACCCCCCCACAATTCACACACCTAATAAACTTCAAAACCCCACAATTGACTCACCCCCTCATGACAGACAAACCCACCAATCCCATATAACCTCTAAACAAACCGTCACTGCCACCGACACACCCCAACCCTCTGATCCTCCCACACGCGCCGTTAATCCCCCCCTCACGCGTGACTCCCACCAAAGTGATTCCCCCCCCCTCATGCGTACCGAACACCTGCTCACCAGTCGGTCCCCCACCATCATGAGCCCAGCTAAACTTTCAACCTCCACCAATTCCCACCAACAAAATCTCCCTTGTGACAGTTTTCCGTCAGTAGCTCCCTTCCACCCCCCCACAATTCACACCCCTAATAAACTTCAAAACCCCACACTTGACTCACCCCCTCATGACAGACAAACCCACCAACCCCAGATAACCTCTAAGCAAACCGTCACTGCCACCGACACACCCCACCACTCTGATCCTCCCACACGCACCGTTAATCCCCCCCTCACGCGTGACCCCCACCAAAGTGATTTCCCCCCCCTCATGCGTACCGAACACCTGCTCACCAGTCGGTCCCCCACCATCATGAGCCCAGCTAAACTTTCAACCTCCCCCTCTTCACCGTTACCCCACCCGCCCCAAATTCCCCCCCCAAAGATCCCGCTCGACGAAATACCACTCCCATCCCAATCCAACCACAAAACTTTTTCCACCTTGGCTAAACCCCAAAATACTCTCTCTCTCGCCCCAAACAACATAATCAACCTCTCAACTTCAACCACTCCTCGAAATCCCATCCATGTCTCTCCCAGAAACAAAATCAGTCTAAATTCAACCCCTCTCAAACCACAACCCTGCCTGCCCAGACCCTCCCCCCCCCCACCATCTCCCTATCAAATCCCCACACCCCAAACCTCCAAACCACCCGATCATAGTAAACTCTCAACCTTCAGCCTTACTCACCCTTCCCCAAACCCCACTCACGACCACAACTCTCTACACAATTCAACCCCTCCCCAGCACCAACCTCTTCCGCAACAACAACCCCGACTCGACCTGCCCATTTCATCTTTAAAACCCCCCTATCACTACCCCCGACCGAAACCACTTAGACCCCCCCTCCAAAACTGGCCCCGGGCCAGCTCGCCCCCAGACCCACATTCCTAACGACAAGAACTAACGGTAGATCCACCCCAATATTCACTTAAAATCAGGATTGGTAGAGGAGGTGGGTCATGCCGGCTCGTCCACAGTCCAGCCTCCCTACCACTCTTGACCTAGATTCCTAGCTTCACTTCCCATTAAAATGTATAATTTTTTCATTCATTCATTCATTCATGATGAGGATATTATTGTACTTTATTTTTTTTTTTTTTTTCAATTCCTAGGCGATTGGGCATGATTCTATAAATGTACATGTTTTCCATATACTGTATATACTATATATTTTTTTTTCCTTAGTCATACTACTTTTCTTGTTACCTACACTTTTCTGACTATCTTTTAAATTTGCTTTATACATTGTTAAACACTTTACCTCTTCTTAATTTCCTGTGTTCTTAATTATCTGTCCTTTCTTAAATTTACATGTTTTCCATATACTGTATATATTATTTTTTTCCCTTAGTCATACTACTTTTCTTGTTAACCTACACTTTTCTGACTATGCTTCTTTTTACTTCACACTTGAGGCTCGAGGACGAGCCTATAATGAAGGAGAGGGAAGTAAAATGCCCCAGAACGAGAAGCCCACCACAGAAGCCATGAACGAACACCACACAGAAACACCAAAGGAAAGGTCCACAGAACGAAAGGACCAGCTGACCGAGCCAGCCATTTCAGACAGGCCCAAGCCCGCAGGGCTAAACAGCTCCAGGACACACCCATTTACCTTTTCTAAACTGACCATTTTCCACACCTCACGTACACTAACCCCCTCGTGTCCTACACTCCTAACTACAAAGATGATGAACAGGAATATACATTCATATTAAAAACACCCATGCCTGTCCCGACGTTGAGCCAATGCCAACACATCAGACAGCCATAATTATATCTATGTATGTTCTTGCATCCGAGAAGTAGATGTTATATATCTTAGAAGTTCAAACACCCACGCTTGTCCCTAGACCTCTTATATCATTTTCCATGACGAGTATAGATATGTGTAACCCGTGCTCAGTCGCCCCTTGCATTGTTCCTCTAGTAACTAAGTCTATAATATTAACTGCCACCAGCATTGATGCGACATAGCGGCAGTGTCCTTGTGTCGTATTGTGCCAAGTACAGATCAACCAGGTTTCATCACCTTATTAGGACGACGACTATAATGTCATCGTTCATCGATGTATGCAATCCTTTAGGTTAAGTATTTTATCCGCCATTGTGTTCACCTTTTTCCATTTACTTTCCACAATTGTCATACGTCTTCCCCTTGCCTCCTTCGTATCCACAGTCCACACTACGCCAATTTACTTCGTGTCTTACACCTCTTACCCCAACCAGAGATTATATAAGATAACCTGGTTATCAGTATCTGTCATAAGTACCCCGAAACAATAACTAAGTACCCCTACGAACTGCCGCTGTTGTTGATATTTATATTTAATAGAAAACGCAGTTCCCAGGGCCAACTAATAGTATCCATAACCCTCGGACTGATCACATAACTCTATCTTTTCCAGACTCCTATACCACCCCATAGTTGCATTCCCCGGTAGCATTTGGCTAACGTATTCTACTGCCTTTTCAAACTTCCATATCAATTGTAGACTAATGCCACCCCCACGCCCAGGGACCTTAGGGGCAAAATTTCCCTGTAGCCCTTGAACTCTCCCCCCCCCCTCTCATTAAGACACCCGCGCTTCTCGACTCTTGTCCGACCTAGCCTCTCTCTCATACCTCTTGAAGATCCTTGAATTGTCCGTTACTAACGCTCTCCAACCTTTTATATATATACTCCTATCCAGCCTACCTTCACTTAGTAGGCCAGAACAACATTAGAACTTTACTAGCCCCTTGCATGCCATCTATTCTCTTACAACACATTCACAACCCTGCACCCAATGGTCGTCGGTGCGAGGCTAGCCGCCCCGCCAGTAACTAACTTCTATTGCCATACTTCCAGATAAATGTGGCAGAGTTAGCAACCCAGTCTCCACCATATCCAGCAAACCCTACAATTAACAACCAGCCGAGTAAAACCAGCTAGCTAAGGCACCTTCGGTTTTGGTATTAAAGACACTCACATCTGTCTCATACACAGAGGGTTATTACAAACACTGGTGATATGGCAAGCCCCTAGCCACAGCCGCCGGACGACTATATCAGAGAGAGGGCGCCCAGCTCCCCCTTTTTGCCCACCCGAGGAGGGAGACCCCCACCCCCGCGGAGGTATACCTGGCCCCTGTTTTGACTTTCGAGTCATTGCCAGGTAGCACAGGAATTCTTCCTATCAATGAACTAACCATGAATGACTAACACCTTTACTAACCCCTATTACCTCACAATAAACCATTTACCTTTCTTGCATGCTCTGATCACTAAATTAGCACCTCAGCTATACCATAGAATGAAGATTGAACAATCTAGAGAGACGCTCCTATCACAGCTGTCCCCATCCTCCTCGCAAAGTAGATCCAGTCTCTCTCCCCTAAATACGTCCAGTATAGCCAAAATAGTACTTCTTACTAAGGCTCAGTTATATGAAAATATAAAGGCTTCCTATCGCCCTGTGCCACAACAGTAAATACCATCTTACCTAGTCCCCATATCTATTGAGAGCTCAATTAAGTCCATAAGACTCGAGATCCCTACTGTCTACAGGGTCCAGAACCGAGCCTATAAATCTAACTCCCGCCCCCAGTCAAATCAGTTGAAAGCTAGACACCAACCAGGGGTCACTACCCTGCAGTTAATTTCTAGCTCTGCCCTTGTGTTGTTCCGGAGTGAGATCCCAGAGCCGGCAGACTCCGTGGCAGATTTGGATAGAAGGACCTGCCCACGTATTGAAGAACTTCACACATATGGCCCCCCTGGACGGCCGCAGAACCAGTCGTTAGCCCCCAACATCATGGACGCAAGATAACCAGGACCAGACCCATCAGATACTACCCAAGATTCCCTTTAGCAGTACTACATATTACTGTGCTGTTTTAGATTCACTAATTAATATTTCTACGAAGTGGCTAAGACCTTGCCCAGTGTAATTCATACTTAACCATTCCATTTGGGACGTACTAAGCGATCAGTGCTCTTTAATTAACAGGCGACCTTGACTCTCGTAATTACCTTATTCAGATATTAAAACTCTAGTGATATCTAACGTTCGCCCACTGATTTGCGTTCTATGTATTTCTGAGACAAGGATATAAAACTTAGATCAGTACCCCCTGAGGTTACTAGAATTCCCGTGCTCTAAAATACGTGTCTAATCTAGTCTGTGAACTACTACTTGTGCACCAGAGCTACCAGTAATAAATCTAACAGTGAATATGAATCCATAAGTAACATTGATGGTCTTCGGTATATAAACCTGTGAAATCAAAGCCAGTGATCAGAAGATTAATACCTGAACGTTGGAAGTGGGAGACTAGGTTCCATCCAGATCCACTTATGCTAGTGTTGTTCAATTCTATTATATTGTCTTACACAAGTATTCTGCAGTGGTATATCAATAAACGTGATCATGTAACTTGCTACCATGTGTTTCTTTGTGTTCTCTATTCCTCATATCTTGTATTGTGCATGCAGCCTTATATACCCAGTCAATTTAGAACTCACATTACCCAAGTTAAACCTGTAGAAAAACAGGGCATAACACTACCTATAGTGAATGGCCAGTCAATATGGTATGCTATTAGTTGGAAGTGCAATGAAAAGTATTAACACATTTTATATATATACTGTATATACAATTATACAGTATATACCGGGTATATATATATATTTTTTTTTTTCTATGTGATTGAGGGAGGCAAAAGGCAGAACTGCCTATAGCGAGTGCCTCCCCCATAGTTGAAAGAGTGACAGGGCCAAAATCAAGGGACGTTCGACCCAAAATGCCTGGACACACTGAGTTTGAAGCAATTTAAGTCATAGGAAGAGGGAAAGACTGATTCTGGGAGAGAGTTCCAGAGCTCAGCTGTTGAGTAGAAGAAAGTTTGAGAGTAACGTTTCACTCTTGGTTTGGAGAGTTGCACAGAGTAGGGGTGGGATTGAGTTGCAAGACGGGTACCACGTGCCCTACGTAAAGGAGGTGGTATACACTGGGAAAGCTCTGAGGAACACTGATTATTATAGTAGCGATAGAATAGCGAGAGAGATGCAACATTGCGGTGGAGAGAGAGAGATTGCAGAGAGTTGGTGAGTGGACGGGAGTTAATGATACGAAAGGCCTTCCTTTCAACTTATATATATAGTTGTTGTTGAAGACGTGTTTAATTTAAACTAGCCCTCTGGGCCGAGGCCCTCATAAGGCTAGTGGTCGGCGGGGGGATAGTAAGTCAAGTCATATAGGTCACTGGTCAGATTTCATCGTAGAGATTAAGAGCTGCTAAGAAATGGCGGATGGCTATGAACGAGAATGAATCTGAGTTAGAAAGGATGTCTTTTAAAGAGGTGTGTCGCAAGAAGCGACGTCTTTCAGGGCCGTACATGGGACAAACGCATAAAATGTGAGGGATAGTAAGAATTGTGCGACAATGGTGACATTCCGGCGGAGGACTACGGGGAGTGGTCATTAGATAGCCATGAGTGAGTCTCGTGTGTCCTATGCGTAATGGAGTTAAGAGGGTTTGGTTAGCGCGACAGGGACTGAGTGAAGAGGGCCACATGTGAATGTCGTCTTTGATGGAACGAAGGTGACCTCCCAAAGGTTGATCCCTCCATTCTGAGCGCCACTTTTCATGAATATGCCGTCGAACTACAGGAATTAGGTCATCCGATCTGAGGACAGTGGATGCCGGAGCACCTAGACAGGCCTGTTTAGCAAGGGCGTCAGCACGTTCATTTCCCGCAATGCCTACATGGGCGGGGATCCAACAGAGGGTGATGGATCGAGAGCTGCATATTAATTCGTGGATTTTCAGGATAACATCGATGATCAATGGGTCACGTGGGGCGTACTCTCCCAATGCTTGCAACACACTTTTTGAGTCACTGCAGATAACTACGTGAGGAGGATTGTTTGGAAGTGCAGAGATGAGGGTCAGGGCACCATGAATAGCCCACAACTCTGCAGTGAAAACGGTGGAACAAGGATGTAGGGAGCTTTGATGGATACCATGGTCAGAAACCGCTGCACTACCTACGGCATCCGGAACCTTCGAACCATCAGTGTAGATGAAGGCAGCTGGAACATGACTATCAAGATGTTGTAATGCTAAGGTACGGCGTTGGACTGGAGTCACAGCCTCTACTTGGTCAGTCAAATGGAAACAAACTTCAGGGTGTTTAAGGATCCAGGGGGTAATTGAAATACAGGGGAGGGGCGAATGAGGTGTTGGAATATTGTAAGATGCGAGTAATTGGCGGGATAGAAGGGTAAAAGGCAAGGTAGTAGTAGGAGTAACACAAAAATCTTGGGAACGGAAAATGTCCTTCAATGTGGGATCCTGTTGGAGACGGATGGCAGTTCGCAGCTGAACCAGCTGACGATGATACGTTAATGGCAGGACCCCAGCCTCACTGAGCACACTGTACACACGAGAGGACCGGAAAGCTCCTGAGCTAATACGTATGCCAAGGTGATGAACGGAGTTAAGTGTCTGCAATGTGGATGCCGAGGCAGTGCCATATACCGGGCAACCATAATCTAGGGCAGATAGAATGGTGGATCTATAAAAGAGCAGTAACGTAGATCGGTCAGCACCCCAATGAACACGTGCCACAGACTTGAGGACATTCATGCGCTGAAGGCACCGAGCCTTCAGAGTGGCAACATGGGATTTCCAATTTAGGTGGGTATCAAAGATAAGGCCAAGGAATTTAGTGGAGGCAAGGAATTTAATCTTGGAAGAACCCATAGAGAGGGTGATGGACTGCTTACGCAAGTGTCTAAGGTCGCGATAGAAAACAACAGCATTGTTTTTTTCAGTCGAGAAGCGGAAACCAGTTGAGGACGCCCAAGCTTGTATGGAATGAAGAGCAGTGTTTAGACGACGTTGAATGTGTGTTAAACTAGGAGACGTATAATAAATGGCTAAGTCATCCACATAGAGGCGATGAGAGATATCTGGAGGGAGGCATTTTGTAACACTATTTATTGCAATATCATAGAGTACACTACTTAGGGAACAGCCTTGGGGTATTCCATTAGTTTGAGGTTTTATTGCAGATAATATACCGTTGTTTTTAACCTGAAATGTGCGGTTAGATAGAAAGTTCTGGAGGAATTGGGGAAGGGAGCCCCGCATACCAGAGCTATGGAGGATTTTTAGAATGCGATAACGCCAAGTGGTATCATAAGCCTTCGCAATGTCGAAGAAAACTGCCACTGTGGGTTGTTTCATTGAAAATCCTTCACGTATTTGGTGCTCCAGGTGGATGAGAGAGTGTAATGTAGAGTGGCCGGGACGTGAACCATGTTGATACGGGGATAATAAGTCATGCGCCTCTGCATAATGAAGAAGGCGTGAATTGATCATTTTTTTCATAAGTTTACATAAACATGAGGTGAGCACTATGGGCCTATAGTTTGTCGGAAAACTATGATCTTTGCCTGGTTTTGGGACGGGTATGGTATACGCATGTCGCCAATCTGGTGGGAAATAATGTCTATCCCATAATTGATTATAAAGTTGCAAAAGATAATTTAGTGCACGTGGATGAAGATGACGAATGAACGCATAGGGAATGGCATCAGGACCCGGGGTGGAATCCGAGCAGTGGTCAATGGCATGTTGAAGTTCAGGTAATGAGAAAGGAGCGTTATAGTCATGAGTGTGACCTCCGGAAAACGTGATCGGGTGGGACTCCGTCTCTTGTTTCAAGCGGAGGAATTGTTGAGGTAAAGATAGGTTAGAGCTAACTTCACTGAAATGGTTTGCATGCATAGCAGTGATGACGTGGGGATCATGGGTTAAAGAGTCCGAATCAGTGTCCCGTAATGGAGAGAGTTGGGGACGGACAGTTCGCCCGTCAACACTACGAAATTTTCTCCACAGAGTAGAGATAGGGGTGCGACTAGTGAAGGACGAGATGTATGAGCGCCACGAAAGCACTTTACTTCGGATGATATTGCGTTTGACAATAGTGCAGACTTTATTATAGAAAGTTTTGAGGGCAAGTTTTTCAATGGTGATGGTGATGAAACGGAAGCATTGAGGATGAGTAGCAAGATTGGAGAGGGAGGTTTTAATTCTCCGTTGCTTATCATCCACCCTGGTGAGAAGGCGCTCTACCCTGTGTTTGAATTTGATCATGCTAGCCAGTTTGGGTGACCACCAAGGGACTCGTCGAGGATGTTGCAAGGAGGAGGTGAATGGTATGTGATGCTGTGCAGTAGAGGTTAAGAAAGACATGAAATATTCAAAGTTAACTTTGGGGGTGATCATACCCGAGAAATGTTCAATATCAGCTGTGGATTCTGTGTATGTCAGCCAATTAGCTTTGGAGAGATTATATTGAGGTAGTTGTGTAAAGGGTTCAGGGGATAAGTAGTTTAAAAGAATCGGGTAGTGGTCGCTGGAGAATCTTTCCTGCAGAACCGACTACTCAAATAAAGGGGCGGCGTCAGTCGAAGCAAGTGAAAGGTCTATCGCAGAGAACGAGTTGTGTGCTGCAGACCAAAATGTAGGGGAATCTAGGTTCAAACAGCAGAGTTGTGAGTCAATCAGAAGGTTTTCGATATGTTTACCCGGGGTGTCTGTAAACGGGCTTCACCATAGTGGGGAATGTGCATTGAAGTCACCAAGAATGAGGTAAGGAGGAGTTAGTTGTTGTGTGATATGGAGAAGATCAGCTGTGTCATCTTTACAAGAGGGTTGATTGTAGGACGAACAAATAGTGAGGGATGGAAGCTGTGGGAGGGAGATGGTAACTGCAGAAGTTTGAAATGGATTGGGATTGAGGGTGACGGGAAGAAAAGGATATTGGTAATGAACAAGAATTGCTGTACGATAGTGTGTGGGGGTAATCGGAGAACTAACAGCGACAGAGTAATGTCTGGGGGGGATCACAATATTGCCTACATGCTGTAGGCATATGCAGATTGGAGAGTATAAGCGAATGAGTCTTTGTAATTCTCCCATATGAAGGCGAGCTTGGTATCCGTTAATGTTCCACTGGACAATATTATGAGGCATTGTGTACAGAGGGGGACACATCTGTATTGAGTGTGATGTCGTTTAAGGAGTCAGGCGAAGAACGGGGAGGGATAGTTGCTTGCGGGATTTGAGACGTAGGGGCAGATGAATTGGGTAATTCATCGTCATTTATTGCAGAGAATTGTTTTACGAGTTTGGGAACAAGTGTTGGAGAGTGAAGGAGCTTTAGCTGTAATGTATGTATAAAGTCCTGCGGCGAAGTAGTGGCAGTATCTGTGTTAGGGGGGAGAGTACGTGCAATGATGAAGGCGTTTGCTCGTGCAAGTATTTGAGAATCTGGCTCAGAGAGATGTGGGGTGATGTACTCCCGAAAACAACCAGAGCATCCGCAGGCACCAGGGGGAATACCCTTGCTGCAGATCAAATGGGGGTTATCAGAGGAGGGTGGCACAGGGGTATCCAGATGCATAAGTTCTTCAGTCGTGCTTTCCGTATGAGTGGCAAGAGGAAGCGGAGTATTTGGAATTGGGGGGTGTTCATCAGGGTCTGAATCACAGGGAGCGTCCTTTGTGAGTAGACGTTTACGAGTACCACACTTTTCGTGAGGAGTTGGGGTAACGGGTGTCGTCGATTGATGGACATCAAATGCAGACCGTGTGAGTACCATTTCGGTCAGATCGGAGTCAATGAGATTATTGTCCTTCAGGAATTGCGTCATTACGTCTGTGGGTGGACGGTCAGGGTGTTGGATATGAGAGACACAATAGCAAGGGGGTTTGTGATGTTGGTTATTGTTTATTGGACTACGAGAGGATACAAAGTTCCTTAAATGGTCTTCGAAGGCTCTAGGATTGGAGGTTTTGTGCCGGAGGAAAAAGTATTTGCCGCAGTCGTGACATCCACAGTCTGGATCGTGATTAGGCATGGTCCACAGTTGGGTGGGTGAGTCGTTGTCCGAATCACGAGAAAGGGGCTTAACTGGTATAGCAATCCTGCATTTTTTAGAAACCTGTGTCCTTAGTAGTTGAGGTTGTGGCGAAGGAGCATTTACGTGGTCAGGGGTACGTCGCACAACCTCCTCCTCCGTAGGCATTGACCAAAATTCCATATCTTCCGAGATGCTGGTAAAGCCCTCGAATCTATTGGAAGTGGACAACCCAGGAGAAGAGAGATTAGCGAGGCGAAATGTTTCACTGGAGGAAGAACGTCGAGGACTGTTTTGTGATGTAGATGGTCCCTTCGGACGGAGAGTAGCAGCTGTTGCGGGAGGTCCATATCTCCGGTAGGGAGGAGCTTTGCCTTCGTCCCTGAGTTGCGTTTCGGCCGCCCTGAGTGGGAGACCCGTCGAGGCCTGTAGGTGTAGTATCTCCCGTTGGAATTTGTAATGTGGGCAGTCCCTATTGTTAGCTTCATGGCATCCGTCACAATTTGCGCATCTGGCCTCCTTTGACTGGCAGTGTTCCAGATCATGGAGCTCAGAGCCGCAATATTGGCAACGAGGACAGCGTGCTCTGCACCGTGCAGTAGTGTGACCAAAACGCCAGCATTCTGTACATTGTCTAGGTCTATAAACGTAGCGACGTACTGGCAGTTGTCGTCCAGCTAGTTTGACATGCATGGGGAGGACGTGCCTCTTAAAGAATACCTTGACAATACGCAAACTGGGTCGATTATAGCGTTGGGGCACAACATAAGTGTCGACTTTGACGATGGAGGGGTCTGTATTTTTCAATAATTTCAAGATGCGTGGGGCCGAGTCTTGAAAGCCTTGATCAGCAATTTCGAAGTCCGAGGGGAGGGCCACTGTACCTATGCGCTGATTAAGGTATTCGTCTTCCTTACCTGTATACCTGCCAATGTGGGTGAGAAAATGGTCTTGTAAGGCTTCTGATTGTTCTTGTGTGGCAGCTTCAATCATGCGTTTTCCTTTCCCGACAGTGTGTACGGTGAAGTCACCGAAGGTTGAAGCAAGAGAATCATAAAGATCAAGATCGTCCATGGGGTCACCAGTGACCTCGAAGAATCGAGGCCAATCAGGGGGACGAAACATGGCGTCTAGGGTTGGTTTTGGGACTGGGGTATATGTGGTACGACGACCTTTGTTCCGTGTGCGCTGAGGAACATGCGGCTTGAGGGTTTGCACAGTAGATGTAGATCCTTTATGAGAGGAATGAGGAGTGGATGTGTCGGTAGATTGTGAGGTCAAGTTGAATCAGTGGTCGTTGGGGCAGGATGCACAGTATGGGCAGTTGAATTCCCTTCAGTACCGGTACTCAAGGTATGCAACGGCCGAGGGTTAGTTAATGTGACAGTAGGCCTTTGAGATCTTGGAGGTACATAAGCAGGTTTGTTGGAGGTAGCAGATCCAGCATCCTGAGGTAAGATGGTAACAGATGTAGTCGCAGACTGGTCAGGGATACACGAAGTATCCGTAAGGGTGTCAGCGGAGGGCATCCGAGCTTCATCATTAAGGTCCTCGACTGAATGAATAGGTAGTCTAAGGCTAGGATCATGATCTGGTAATTTAGAAGTTAAGGTTGAGACCGTGGGGTTGTCATCGCTAATCTTGGTCACAGCGGCAGTACTTTGCATTGGGATTGATGCCGGGGGGACCAACTGATCGATCTCTCTATCCGACGATGGAGAATTCGTCACATTATCCGTAGAAGGCTTGCCAAGGTCAGGGATATAGGGGGGGTCCATAGAGAGGGGTGAGTCCAAGGACGGTGCAGGGGCCGGTAAAGAATCCGGCATAGTGCCACCACCATCCGAGAGGATGACGGTCAAGGAAGGTGAATCAGTCTCAATATCCATATCCATGCCAGTGCCGGTGATCAAGGGTTCAGAGGAAGTCTCCATATGACGAAGGTATTATGATTCGTCCGGGATAAGCTCCATACCCACCACGGAGCCTATAATTAGAGGACTTGGTATTTGCCCTAGGAGTCAAACCCTGATATACATCCCTACCCCCTGTGCTTATAGACGGTCAACTCGTCAGCTTCGGGTCCAGCACAGAGAGCGAGATTTGACGATAAAAGGTTCCCCTCGTGCGTGCACGTCAGGTACTCCAGTTCTACGGGTGGAAGGGAACGCCGTCCACATCCACCCTCCATCAATTATATAGAGTAGTCCAGTCGTCAACGATAGAAGAAGGGGAAGCAAAGAAAAGGACAAAGTTAGAGAGGGAAAAAGACAGAAAAGTGGTACCTTGCAGTCCTCTGGAAACCTACGAGGAGGGACGTCCTGGTCCACTAGGGCGGCGGAGCCTCGAACATAAGAAGGTCTGTCCCCCCTATGAACAGAGTCCACCGGCCAAGCTTCAAGCCCCGCCACCGCGACACGGTGACTCCCTATCGGCGGGGACTTATATATATATATATATATATATATATATATATATATATATATATATATATATATATATATATAGGCTTATACGGTATATTATACTGTACAGAAAATGCGAGATCATAAACTGATTGGGTTCATAATTAATTAATATGGTCTTTACAGAGGGCGGGGTGAATGTAGGCCTATCACAAATGGTGGGAGGGAATGGGCGGAGTTTAGTGGCACTGATAATAACTCCCCTTATGGCACCAGACTCCGCCCACTATGGAGGAAGTGGGCGCAGTTTGGTGGCACTAATAATGACTCCTCTTATGGCACCAAACTCCTCCTACTCTGGTGGAAGTGGGCAGAGTTTGGTGACAGCAATAATAACATGACACCCTGTTATGTCACCAGACTCCGCCCATTCCCTCCTACCATTGTGATTGGCCTACAATCACCCCGCCCTCTTCATATTATCATCCCTGTAAGTTTACGATCTCATACTTCAATGTATTATGTATATAGAATTAGACAATAATAGACTTTTGGAATAGACTATGGAAGTAAAACAAATTAATGAGATAATTTTTAACTCTTTACTTCCGTAATAGGCTACTCTCCCTAAACTCTGTGAAATAGTTTAATAATAGCCAGAATATGAAACCAAAATGACACCATAATGTACAGAAATTTATATAATATACCATATATCGCCCATTATGTTCACAACTCCCGGACTTGAAGAGATGGTTGGGCAGCCTCCTAACACCCTTAGCTATAATTATGAACATGGTATAAACCACGGTAGGCTATAGTTACTCACAGTTATGTTGTCTTTATATCGTGGTATAAACAGTCTGATGCGAAGTCCCATCAGTTTTGAAATTTGAAGACGTTCGCCCCATTAGTTTGATTTGGCGATTTGAAGACCTTTCACCCAATTTCTTTGTCATATATTAGATGGTTTGTGCCATTCAGGTGTCAGATTTCACCTGGCGAGTGATAGCGAGCCTGTAATTTAGGAAACTGGCCTTTGGTTGGGACAATTATCTACCGAAAAAAAAAATATATATAAATTTATCTCTTGGGGGTATTTTGTAAGCTTGATGAACGAATTTGATCAACTTTGACTGCAGTCGTTACTCATAAACTGTGGCATTATAAGTAACAATACATTCCTCGTTTACAGTATCATTGTGTTTCTAATAGTTAATCTATCTATCTCTTTCAGGCCGCCCTGTCCCCCAACAACACTCTTCCTTCCTCCCAGCCCATCCCCCTCTCCCCCATACATATCTCCACTTCATCCCTCCACCTCATTCTCGGTCTACCCCTCCCTCTAACCCACAACTATATTTTAACCCCTTCATCACCATTACGTAATTGTCATCGTATGCTGGTTACCATTAGATGATTTCCTTTAGTTTGTAATCTACTTCTACGACTCAAATGGGTAGATACAGTCTCAATAAACACTCTTAATAGCATAGGTTTTTCTTAGACTACATAAAATCGTCTTGGTTGACCGCTTTTGAACCAACAAACGTCTATTTGATTTTATTGTAGCTCGATTGGTAGAGCGTTCGCCTGCTAACCGTGAGGTTGACGGTTCGAGCCTTGGGCCAGCCAGTGAGTTATTGGCAGATGTCAGTGCTGTTGGTGAACAGCGCGGTCTAGCAATCTGTGGCAACTATTCACTAAGTCCCTGATTCATCAGGGCACCCACCCTAGCCTTGCTATTCAGCAGTGAGTGTATGGTGGTAAAAACTGCATCATCATCATATTTAGACAATTTTGTGCCATTTAAGAAGGATTTGTGGTAGTAAAAAGGGTTAAGTGAGATGGTACGAAGCCTGTTAATTGAGGGAGGCCCTTTTTATGCTAAGTAAAATCGTCTAACCAGAATAAAGCTAAAAGGACGTCGCCGGTACAGGAGGGGTTAATGTCACTCTTTCTGAATGTCACGCAAATTGCCATCAAGATTTCTGGCGAACTATTGATTTTGATTGTACAGTAGCCCACTTGTCCCACTGATACATAGCTAGTACATCTATATATTTATATTTATTTATGTTTAGTTCTCGAAAAAAGGCTCCGGTCTTGCCTTTCTTCCTGATTTATGTTGGTTTAATCCTTTCAAGATTCAATACACGTTTCTGTTTTCTGGCTATTATTAGACGATTTTATTGAGATTAGGAGGGATATATGGAAGTCAGAAGGTTGGTTGAGATAGCCTTTACCCTTTTCATTCCCACAGATCCTTCCTAAGCTGTATAAAATCGTCTACTGATCATAGCCAGAATAAACTGTCAAAATACGTCATGATCCTCAAAGGGTAAATAATCCTGTAGGGTTGGTAGCCTACATAAAGTACAAATCCCTATTTTAATACTAATAATTCCATTTATGACCTTATTGCCATTTACAAATATTTAACCCATTCTGTACCGGCGGTCTTTTTGTATTTTATTCTTACTATATTTAGACTATTTAAGGCAGTTTAAGAAGGATCTGTGGCAGTAAAAAGGGTTAGGGAGACAGATCGAAGATTGTTAATTAATGAAGGCAAATCGTCTAATAGTAGCTAGAACAAAGTTAAAAGGATGTCACTAGTACAGAAGGGGATAATGACATACAAATTATACTGCATAACTATTTGTTCAACCCTTGCAGTACCGGCGACGTCTTTATGTTGTTATTTCAGCTTCACTTAGATGATTGTATGAAGCTTAGGAAGGATATATGGTAGCTAAAAGGATGAATGGAGATAGTCTGTAATCTGTTAACGGGTAAACATATCCTTCCTAAGCTGAATATAACCGTCTAATAGTTGAAATAATGAAAAGGATGTCACTGGTATTGAATGAGTTTAAGTCTATTTTAGTTTTTCCCTATTTCTAGTAGGCCTAACCTATACATAGTGAAAGCAGCAATATCAACCCTTCACCACCATTATGTAATGTTCATCATATTATGGTTACATTTAGACAATTTTCTCTGATCAATAATCTACCTCTACGACTAAAATGGGTAAAAAATGCGATCTCATTATACTCTCTCAACAACATAGATCCTTCTAAACTACATAACATCATCCAATTTTAGCCAGAACAAAGCATTAATATTGTCATGGTGCTGAAGGGGTTAACAGTAGCTACGTAACAGCTGGACAACTGTACATGTCTATCCACAAAATGGCGCCAGAATGATCAATCGCTTGCGCATCCGCATGCATCAGCGAGTCTTTTGATTCCAGTAGAGTTGCAACTATTATTTCAATGCACCATCACTGTCACTGTTGTCCATGATGCGGCTCGCTTGGTGTAGTGACTAGCGCCTCGGACTTCCACCCAGAAGGCCCGGGTTCGCGCCCACGCTCGGCGCATTAAAGATTTTTCACAAGCACTGAGTCGTTACCATCCCTCATGAGCAAAGGGATGGGGTAGTAGTACAGGACCCCAATGGAAATACGCCTAATCGGCCTTATTGAGCTATCCTTAGCTAGCTTAGCATGCGCTAGCTTTAAGAACTATTATAATATAAGATGATACTACATCTTATATCAGCCTGCAATGCCCATAAAGGGGTCCAAATGTTCAGTAAATGGACCTTATTGACTTGCATTGTATATTACAGCAGCGAGATGGAAGCAACAGAAGTGGTGCCACATCTGCTACAACAGCATGCTGAGAGACAGGAAAGAGACCAAGACACTATTGAAGTGCCAAAGACATGACAGTGACACTCTCTATGCAATATATAATCAGAGTCTCAGATACATACCACATATTATCTGGGGGTGGGTACCGTGGGTTACTAAGTATGTATGTAAGGCCTACAGCAAGTTATTACAAAAGTACGGTATCGAGTGAAAGTTAGCACTTTCAGTAATAGTGACACCCTAATACACATACTTTTCTAAGGTTGCGCTCACACTGACTAAATAATTCAAGAAATATGCCATCATCATCATAAATTAAAATGTAAAACTAGCAAACTAAACAAACCAAAACTGTGGTGATGGGCTGGTCTATCCGAGTGAGAACTGAGCGATCTCTGCCATACCCATAGCTTACTCTGACTGTTCCTTTTACTTATATATCTTCTAGATCTCAAGTGGCGGCGTCTTTTCCGTGGATTGACCTCCCTACTGCCAACCTAGAAGTTGGCAGATTGGGAGCCAAAGTGTCACATTTTTCCCTTACCCCTCAACTTTCCCTTCATAATTGCTGAGGGGCACAGGGCCTTGGGTGGGGCTTTGGTTTCCCGGACGTTTCCGCACCCTCCTCAGCTCCCTGCCTTGGAGTGGCTTCGGTCACCCGGACTTTGTTAGTGGTAAGCAGGGAGGATTTTGTGGGGGCGCTCGTTTATGGCCTTGGACTTGCTCGAGATCTTGGGGCTGACAGCCTGGGGAACAACAACAACAACAACAAACCAAAACTTGGACAAAGACAATACAAAGGCAAAATAAGTTAATAACTTATCAAAATCGTTATGTGGAAACAACGCTTACTAAAATAAAATTTATGAAATAAAAGAACACAATCCACCACATAGGGTGTACATTACTACATGAGCAAGTTAATATGTTTCCCAAGCAAACTAATCGCACACATAACAACGCACTATCGTCACATTCAAGGAATTAGTCAATTTAGGAAGTCTGGGAAGTGGCGGTGGGCTGGATCTATCAGAGTGAGGGTTGGTGTCCTCTACTTCCCATAGCTGTTTCTGACTGTACCTCTATCATCATTCTTATTTCTAACTTTTTTTTTGAGAGTGGTGAAGGCAGTGGGGCCATAATGGTGTGCCCCATGGTTCCCTATTATCTTACTCTCACAGCCCACTGGCACAAGTTGGCCTTTCTCTGGCGTCGGGATGCGGCGACCCCACCGCCCGCCACTTTGGTGGTGCAATCAGCTTCTGGAGCAGTGGACCATTGGTTCCTATCTTCAGAAAATTCCTGTGCTTGGTATGCTTCCAGCCAGGGCCCCACTGGGGTAAATAAAATAGCAAAACAGTGGTGGAACTGCCATCCAGTGAGGGACTGCTCTGGGTGTGCTCCTTCAGTGTTCATGGTCATAATCCACTTAGTGGAAATGGCACTGTGGAGTGGCTCAGTCGGGGCACGTCTGGGAGCCTGGAGGTAGTTTCTGCCATGACCATCCCTTTTGGGGCGCTTCCTCTGGAAGCGAGGCGTCAGATTTGATGATGATGATGATGAGGAAGTCCGGGACATTCTGGTAAATTTGACTAAACTCTGCATGAATAAAGACACTACAATTAGTGTCAAAATGTTCTATTAAAATCAAATTTGCAACCTGACAAGACATTAACCCCTTAAATACCTGCAACGTATTTTGTATTTGATTGCAGCTACATTTGGAAAATTTTATTCAGCTTTGGAGGGTCGTCTACCAATTAAAAGGCTATAAACTATATCAATTAATACTTTTAGCTACCACATAGGCCTACCCTTCCTAAGCTTCATAAAATTTTATAAATGTAGCTGAAATAAATCATAAAATGCGTCGCCGGTACAGAAAGGGTTAACAATAGTACAAAATACAAATAGCACTCACTAACGATAGTGCTATCGGGTAGGTACACTCGGATACCATAGTCTCTAGCCCACTCATAAATATTTGTGAACTTCACCAATTTGTAACTATGGAAGTACTGTATATCTCTAGAAGCCAACTTAACAATATTGTTTTCTATAAATCAACTACAAAACTAAATATACTATTTATTAACAAACAAGTTCCATCCAAAAATCAATCCAGATAGTTATAATTGCATAAAGGAAAACATAAGTGGTCCCCGATTTCAAATGATTGGACTAGAGACTATTGCGTCCGAGTGTAGGCTACCTGTAAGCATAGCATGTCTCAAGTGACCCCTATCAATTACTACCCTACAAATAACCTACATTTATCGTACAAATAAACTAAGGAAATCGCAAAAGCAAGCAATTGATACTATCGACAATGAATAGATATAATATAATAAAGAAAAATAATTGCAAAATATGAAGAAGCAACAACAGATTTAAACATAGAGTAGCCTACTCTTTTAACAAGAACAATTAATTTTAAAAAATCAATAATATATTGTCCTTGTCCCAATTTTGGTTTTAGTTTGCAAGTTTTACATTTTAATTAATAATAATAGAAAAAGATAAAACAATTAATACATACAGACAAAAAGTATGCAGAGGTTATACAAGAAACTTCAAGTTAAAAATGCTTGATTAAAATCATTGATGTTAAATTTTAGAATAGTCACAATAATTGACCTTAAAAAGATTAAATTTATGTAACAATTTACTTGCCTCAAAACCTGTCTACAAGAATCTGTATAGTAACCTACCTCTAGCCCAAAAGTAATTTACTTTAGTGCAAATTTTACAAAATCTTATTAACTGGGAATAAAAAAAATTACAAGTTATTTTACTATCGATATTACTACTAGGCTAAGGAAAGTTTATGTTAAAATTAAAATCATCAACTTTATGATATACTTAAAGAATGCACTGTTCATTAACAATCTGTATATTTATATCTAAGAAAATGTTCAACTTCATCATTTACGTTACCTTGTGTGAGGGGGGTGGAATTAGGATATATAAGTTTAGCAACTTGATTCAAATTAAACATATTGCAAACGAGAATATCATCAATATATCTAGGCCTACTATTATTACTTAACAATTTAGCAAGTGCTAGTTTTTCTGGGATGTTATTTTTCTTGCCACTGTCAACTAAGTATTTTATATATTTAAATTCTAAAGCAAGCATGAATAAATCTGCAATTAAAGGGCTAGCATTTCCACCCATAGGAATTCCTAATATTTGTTTGAAAATGTTAGGCCTGAATCTAACATAAGTATTGAAAAGGAGGAATTTAAGGCCATCTTTAATTTTAGTTCTATCAAAATATACTGAACTAGTGGGAGTAGAGCTAAGTGATGCATTATTAAAATATGCATTAATGCATTAAAATATGCATTATTAATATATAATATAATATATATAATTATTATGTTCTCTCCACTAACCAACTTTACTCCTAAACTCGATTAATTAAATTAACAAACACATGTGGCAGTCCGGGGATTCGAACCCAGGACGCTCACATCGAAAATCAACACACTTATGCATTGCACCACGAAGACAGTTAAAGAATGCTGCACAAGCCTACGATTTATTATGCAGTTTCAAATCCTGCATACCAATCTTAGCATGTACAATATATAATATAAAAATATAATCGCCTCCCGGTCATACTGGCACTGGCGCGACAAGTGACTTAGTGCGTGGAAGCCGGGGTCGCGGCGGGGCATCCAAACGCGGCGAGAATTACGTGGCAAACAATCATCTTTTGCACACTCGCCATTCTTCAACCACTGGATCTAGAGACGTCTACTTAACGCAATGCTACAGACAACGGTAAGCCGAACAATATATATTTTATATTGATGATTCTGCATGCTCTAATAACTTCAATAAAGTATAATATGTGTTGAAATTACGCTTAATCCCCTGTATCGCAGTAGGGGGAGGGTTCAAAGGGGCCGGACGAGGAGGGTTAAACTACCATATTGTATGTATGTATGTACAGTATATACTCAGGCACATACCCCATTGCTGGGGGTGGCCGACACGAGACAGAGCCCGAACAGAAACAACATTTAAAGTTCCCATCAGGGTCCACTTAGTGGTCCGGGACCACTTACGCGTTCCCTCCCCCGTTTCTGTTTCAACGAGTAGGAGCATTAAAAAAAAAATACAGGATAGGCCTACATAGAGAAAGAGATTAGGCATGAAAACAAGTCATGAATAGTTAAGATTTTATTTTATAAATAAATTAACACATAACATTGCACATAATATCATAAAATTATCATGAAATTTACAGATTCTAATCCTATACAACAGATTAAAAACAATATTCAATGTACTCTATCAGATAAAAGATCAAGAAGTATAAGTAAGTATAAAATCTACTATAATACTAATGAGCTGCAGGTAAATATTCTTATTATACAGTAGCTTACTAATTTTTAGGCAGGTATTTCAGATTTCTTCATACAAAATAAATTTGGTGCCCTAAACATTGCTATTATTAACCCTTACACTGGAGCAGTGGACCACTGGTTCCTATCTTCAGAAAATTCCTGTGCTTGGTATGCTTCCAGCCGGGGCCCCACTGGGGTAAGTAAAATAGCAAAACAGTGGTGGAACTGCCATCCGGCTGAGGGACTGCTCCTTCAGTGTTCATGGTTATAATCCACTTAGTGGAAATGGCATTGTGGAGTGGGTCAGTGGAGGCATGTCTGGGAGCCTGGAGGCAGTTTCTGCCATGGCCATCCCTTTTGGGGTGCTTCCTCTGGAAGCGGGGCGTCAGATTTGATGATGATGATGATGATTACACTGCGGGCGACGTACTAGTACGACCTATGTAAAAAATATGTTTACTGAGGAAGACGTACTCATACGTTTTGGGCTATTACCGGCCGAGTTGGTAGCACTGAGCCGCTCCGCTTGTTGCCAGACGCTTCCATGAGCTTCTAACCTTTCCTTTCAGGTTCGGGGGTTGCTTAGTATTCAAAATAGAATTTCTTAATCTCATAATTACCTCTCCAAAATTAGTTTTCTACCCACAAATTGCTCAAAAACAACTGCAGAAGTTGAAGTAATTCAACTAAAGGTTTATAAACACTTCTGATGGTCACAAAGATATAAATATCCCTATACGATGCGATCACATCCACACGTGTGTGAAAGGGCTAATATCAGTCTGCTTCAAGTATCAATTGTGAGAGGGTCTGTTTCCAAGCAAGGTGCTTTAGAAGCTGAGATTCAAGGAAAACAGGTCCACTTCAACATGTATTTGTGACAGCTTTATACCAGTTATGAATGTGAGGCTCATTTCATGTTACAGGCCATAACTCATACTGTCTTCTAAGCACAACACTTGATAATGTTAAGGTTTATTTTATCAAGTTATCGCAAGTGTATAATTACGAAAGAGGGAGAGAGATGCAGTGACAATACGCTTGTTGTGGGGCCCTGACACTCGCTGTAAACAGGAAAGTATGATGGATACTTACAAGGCCAGAGTAGGGGGAGAATGAATGAAGTAGACTTTAATAGGGAGAATTTTACCTAAATTTTCCATTGGAACTAGTTTCAATTCGCTCAGGACTACAGATATGGCGGTAAGGTGACGTATATTGAGCGATAATAGTGGAAAAGTTCCCGCCTGAGCGGTAAAGCCATCTATAAAATAACCGCACTAATTGAGTTATTGTATCATTTAAAGCAGATTCACTATACATTGACATTTTTTATGTATGACGTATAGCTATACTTGATCTTGAGTGAATACCAAAATCAAAATTAATTCTGTCAATAAACTACCAAAATAATAACAAAAACACATGAATTGCAGTGTTTCTATAATTACAAATGGTCAAGTGTAAATTGTTGCTAGTGGATACTTCATATGAAATAATGTTGGTTAGTGGAGAGAACATAATAATTCATTCTTGTTCAGTAGTAGTTTATCGAGAGGCGTTCCCTAGGGTTAAGCGCCCCATTAATTACTATTTCCATTCACCTATGCATAGCCTCCGATAGTGCAGTTGGAATGATTGTACATGCTAAGATTGGTATGCAGGATTCGAAACTGCATAATAAATTGTAGGCTTGTGCAGCATTCTTTAACTGTCTTTGTGGTGCAATGCATAAGTGTGTTGATTTTCGGTGTGAGTGTCCTGGGTTCGAATCCCCGGACTGCCATATGTGTTTGTTAATTTCATTAATCAAGTTTAGGAGTTGTTGTTGTTGTTGTTGTTCCCTAAGCTGCCTGGCCGAACAGCCCCGAGTCCCTGAGGAAGGCCATGGCCACGATCGGGCTTTCCCACAGAGCTCTCATTGAGTGTAGGCTGTGTTGTTGGCGTAAGTGGTTGTGTGAAATGCAGTCTTCTATGATGTGTTTAATGGTATGGGGTGCTGTGTTACATCCCGGGCAGGCGTCGACAACGGAGTCATCCAGTCTCTTCTGATAGCTCAGGAGAGCTGGATGGTGTCCGCATCTCAGCCTGGCCAGGTGGACTCTGTCCTCGCGAGGGAGGGAGGATTCGGAAGGATGGATTTCGGGAGGTCGTGCATGCAGCTGCGTGTTGTCTGTGAGTGAGTGGATGGATTGGCGAGAGATATGAGTATGGATGTGCTTCTGGAAGTTGGTTCGGGGTGGGCAGGGAGGGAGAGAGGACAATAACTGTGTGTGATACCGTGTGCTGGGTGTTGTTTTGATATTTCTTGGTGTCTGTGGGTGTGTTGCCATGTAGTTTAGTGGGTGGTCTTGGTTCGTGGAGGCTGCTGCCAGGAATTGAGTGCCTCTCATGTCCAAGTTTAGGAGTAAAGTTGGTTAGTGGAGAGAACATAATAATAAATTCTGGTTCAGTAGTAGTTTATCAAGAGGCCTTCCCTAGGGTTAAGCGCCCCATTAATTACTATTTCCATTCACCTATGCATAGCCTCCGATAGTGCTGCAGTTGGAATGATTGTACTGGGTTCGAATCCCCGGACTGCCATATGTGTTTGTTAATTTCATTAATCAAGTTTAGGAGTAAAGTTGGTTAGTGGAGAAAACATAATAATTATTCCACTACTGTATACCAATCAATTTTCATTGTCTACCTTGGGCCACATCCTAACGGTAGCATTCCAGGCAGCCCTATCCAGAGCTGTCTCTTTTCACCCTTGTTTACAAAATATTACTAAACGGACATTATAATGTTGGTAATGTTTCCCTCATTCAGTTATCAGCATATTCCCACTTTCACAAAATAGTAGTGGGTGACATACGCTAGGCTGCTCTTTGCTTCGTATCTTACAGAATCAGTACTGGTATCTGTTAAAAGGCTGTTCTATGTTTTCCGTGGGTATGCCTTCAGGGGATATCAGATGAGAGATTTTATCATCAATTTATGATGGTCATAAAAAGATATAGGGTGGTCAGCATGGAAGTAAAGAAGTCCTTGCATGATAGTGTTATTAGTGTGGTAATCCCGACATTAACGTTATTGGAGACACAAACCAAGAGTGAGAGGGGTGGAAATGAGTTACTTGGGAGGTGCGTGCGAAGTCACATGGAGGGATAGATAGACGAATGAGGAAGTACGAGAGCGGTGTGGTGTGGATGTTAGATGTGCTGGAAAGGATGAAAAGGAACACCTCGAGATGGTTCGGCCATGTGGAACGTTTGGGAAGTGAGAGAATGACAAAGAGAGTGTACAAGAGCGAGGTGGAAGGATAAAGAGTGACAGGTAAACCGAGAGAGAGATGGAAGGATGGAGTTAAGAAGTATATGCGTGAAAGCGGTGCTGGATGGGAGGAGGGGCGTAAACTGACTGGGGACAGAGGTGCATGGGGGCGATTCGTTCGTGGCCACCCCTTCGGGCAATAGATAGTAGATAATTTAATGTGATTGTTACTGAAATACTTTCATTGCAGTCAACTGTACATAATTTTACTATAGAATTAAATTACTTAGAATTAAACTGTCTTCGTGGTGCGATGTATAAGGTGTTGATTTTCGGTGTGAGCATCCTGGGTTCGAGTCCACGGACTGCCACATGTGTTTGTAAATTTCATTAATCGATTTTAGGAGTATTGTTGGTTGTTGGAAGGAACATAATAATATTATACTGTAGCTGTATTTTTTTTTTTTTTTTAATATTAGTTTAACCAGACCACTGAGCTCTACAAAAGAACTCTCATAGGGCTGGCCCGAAGGATTCGATCAAGATATATAACTAAATGAGTCAAGATAGATCGGGAAGGGCAGTAGGGGAACAAATCGAGGAAGGTGAAAACACGCAGACATTTCTCGCCATTTCACCAGTTCAGCCGGACCACATGAGCTCCACATCAGAGCTCTTATAGGGCAGGGCCGAAGGATGAGGCAAGAACTGCTACACCGCAACACCAACCAAGAAGTGATCAGGGCGAAGAATGAAAGATCAGGTCGAAGGTAGAAAAAATCACACTGAGAAGCAAAACATGCATTACCGAAGGGAATCAAGTCAGTCCGGCCACATCAGCAACCGAAGAGACAAATCAGGTCAGGAGTCTGCTACCTAGCCAGGCCAGGGAGACATGAGATATAGGCTGCTTGAGGACAGCCAAATGGGACAGAATAAGAATAGAAGGGGAAAAACATAGAATGAGGAATGAAAAACTACTCAAAATTAGTCAAGCTGAGGACGAAAGCTCGAGGGGAGATAGGAAGGGTAAGTACCACAACCATCCCCCATCAAGCTCCAGTCGCCGGCCCCGAAGCCCCCCAACCGCGTCAAGGAGAGTAGTATCAGGGGGGACTATAGCTGTAAGTAATATATCTGTACTGTACTGAAAGACGTGGGATCTGCTTTTTCGATCTGATCTAAAATTTATAAACTTGAAAAGTGAGGCAGCCCACATGGAATGCCATCATTAGAACATAAGGCTAAAACCATACCTATTATGGATACCCCAGTCTGTAAAGTGTGTCTATGTACAGTATGTGTGTATGTATGTACAATATCTTCATATTTACTACCGTTACAACAAAAATGATCATCGATAACGGTCAGGTATACTGTACATATAATCAGAATAGTCCTCACTGAAATTCTCTCATCATGTTAACCCCTTCTCTACCGGCGATATCTTTTTAATTATATTCTGGCTACTATTAAACAATTTCATTGGCCTCCAGCAAATAACGGGCTTCAAATTATCTCACTTAACCATTTTTACTAACACAGATCCTTCTTAAACTGCACAAAATAGTCTAAATATAGCTAGAATATTATTGAAAAGACATCGCTGGTACAGAAGGGCCAATGGGGACTTTCCAAAAAAAATAAAAAAATAAAATAAAAAAATATATACAGGTATATATACTGTATATACCGGTATATATACTGTATATATAATGATAAACCATCCAATGTCACCCTTATCATTTTAGAATGTAGGAGTTTTGCGAGACTACAAGTCAAATTACATTGCATTATGGCATGTAGATTTTGAGTAGGATGACATACCCCAGCGTCAACCTCGATAAAATTGGTACCTGTAGGGATTAAGTAAGGTTGGCGCTGACATATTTTAGTCTTGCGGTAAATCTACAGACCCAACTTTACATTCCTGTGCTAAAGTTTTTTCATAACAACTCGCAGTAAAGATAAAAACCTTTCATGTCTTGAGCTGAGTACAAACTCAGGCCACTGAGGTGGGACATCCAAAATGCTAACCAGTGACCATGACACTAGTGAGTCGATGGTTTTGAAAAGTCCCCCATTACGATATATGTTACTGTTGATTGAGCAACTGTGAATATTATTGTTGCTACTGAGACTGTTGCTATGGTTGTTGTTGTTGTTGTTGTTCCCCAAGCTGCCTGGCCGAACAGCCCCAAGGCCCCGAGCAAGGCCAAGGCCATAACCGAGCGCCCCCAGAGAACCCTCCCCGCCGACCACAATAAAGCCTGGGTGACCGAAGCCACTCCATGGCGGGGAGCTGAGGAGGGTGCGGAAACGCCCGGGACACCAAAGCCCCACCCAGGGCCCTGTGCCCCTCAGCAATTATGAAGAGAAAGTTGAGGGGCAAGGGAAAAATGTGACGCTTTGGCTTCCAATCTTGGTAGATTGGGAGGTCAATCCACGGAAGAGATGCCGTCACTTGAGATCTAGAAAATATATAAGTAAAAGGAACAGTTGCTATGGTTGTTGTTGTTGTTGTTGTTGTTGCTGTTGCTGCTGTTGTTGTTGTTGTTGTTGTTGTTGTTGTTGTTGTTGTTGTTGTTGTTGTTGTTGTTGCTGCTGCTGCTGCTGCTGCTGCTGCTGCTGCTGCTGCTGCTGCTGCTGCTGCTGCTGCTGTTGTTGAGTCCGCTTGGCCAGGGCAGCTAACTTTTGCTGTAACTGAAGTTGTGTACTCAAGCTACTCAATGACCCAGGCTTTTGAAGAGCAAGTTGCAGCTGAAAAATAAAATTATATTTCAACATGATTGATTTATTATTTATTTCATAACTGAAAACATATATACACTGGACAGAAAACATAATAATATAAGAACCCAAATATCTTTATAATCTAACATATTCAATACTAGATTTTTTTTTTTTTTACAACACAAATTATCAGCAATTCTACTGTAGTCTGGTAGTAGGCATGCTATCTACAATCTAGTTGTTGATTTCAATGTAAAGAGCCAAGGAGTGTTGCCTGATAAAAACAGAATTACAGTAAAGCTGCCATAAGGAAAAAAAAAGCTGACAAATGTAATGCCTCAGGACCTATAATTATACATTATTAGGATGACGATGATGATGCACTAAAATTAGCTGATATCTCCTTGCACGTATCACTGGTACAAATCTTGTATACAGGTACCCTAGGTGGACCCATTCCTTTAAAGGCCCACTGACTTTCACTTTGTGAATTCCCCTATTGAAATATATGTAGAATATAATTATTACCACATACAGCTAACTGAGAGTTATATTAGCCAATATAATAAACTAAAACATTAAAAAGTACAGTAATTAAAATCGCAATTATGACGTAATAGATGGATCAGCAATGATGATGCGATATTTATATTGTGCTAATCAACACAAAAAGTGGTAATTCAAATTTTGATCTCGACAAACATATATAAAAGGCCAAGATACTGACTTTTGCAGTATTAACTATCATAATCAATCTGATTCCCCGCTTCCAGAGGAAGCACCCCAAAAGGGATGGCCAAGGCAGAAACTGCCTCCAGGCTCCCAGATATGCCCTGACTGACCCACTCCACAGTGTTATTTCCACTAAGTGGATTATGATCCTTAGCACTGAAAGAGCAGACCCAGAGCAGTCCCTCACTCGGATGGCAGTTCTACCACTGTTTTACTAATATATTTACCCCAGTGGGGCCCTGGCTGAAGCATACCAAAAACAGCAAACGAGACCAGGTGGTGAAACAGGATGTCTAGCAATCCTTATACTCCACCTAAGGCTCTCCCCGTGAGTACTTCCCTGAATGACTGGTGCCTACAGCCTCCCTAGGCAGTATTAACTAAAAGCTTATTTAATTGCTTTGGTCATTAGACCAATTCATATGAATTCTGACTTATGATATATTTGATGGAGTCTTACTTCCTAATTGCCACTAGATAATTATGTACCAATTTTTACTGAGGTAAATCAACTAAATATTAAATATACAGTACCTGTTGTCTAGTTATACACTTATCATGTATGTAAGTATGTATTTACCTATTTGTAGTTTACAGGAATTGAGCAGCGCTCGTGTTGTCCTGTCTTAGTTACTTTATAATCAATCCATTTTACTTAGACAAGTATCGTAATGGATATTCCCAGTTCCCAGTATTTTTGGACTAACATATCATAACTTATGTTGCCCTATTTCCATATTTACTTTTATCCAACCTAGATTTGAACATGTTAATGTTCCTCGGTCTCACCACCTCCTCCTCCAAGTTGTTCCAAGTCTCTATACTCCTATATGGGAAGCTGAATTTCTTTGTGTCCTTACGACATCTGCCCTTCCTCAGCTTAAACTCGTGCCCTCTTGTCCTTCCATTATCCCTCACGAATAGATCTTCCCTATCTACTCGTTCCAAACTTTTTACTCCCTTGAACATCGTTATTAAGTCGCCTCGTTCCCTTCTCTCTTTCAAGGTAGGCAGTTGTAGTGTCTTAAGTCTTTCCTCATATGTCAACTCCTTCAATCTTGGGATCATCTTCGTTGCTATCCTTTGGACTTTCTCTAATTTGTTTATGTTTTTTCAAATGTGGTGACCATATCACTGCTGCATATTCTAATCTTGGTCTTATCATAGTCATTATCAGTTTTCTTAACATTTCTTCATCCAAATAGTTAAATGCCACTCTCATATTGGTTATTATTCCATATGCTCCTCCAATGATCATGTTAATATGCTTCTCCGGGGATAGATCATCTTGTATTATCACTCCAAGGTCCTTCTCATGCCGTGTTTTGCCGATTATTTCAATTCCTAATTTGTACTCCCAGCTTGGCCTTATCTCACTTCTTCCCACTTCCAAAACATGACACTTTTCTGCATTGAAACTCATTTTCCAGGTTTGGCTCCATCTGTGCAACTCATCTAGGTCCTTTTGAAGATCCTGACAACTTTCTATACAGGTGACATTCTTCATGATCTTAGCGTCATCCGCAAACATATTCATATGACTATTCAAGTTTTCTGGCATGTCATTTACATAAAGTAGGAACATTATCGGACCCAACACTGATCCCTGTGGTACTCCGCTCGTCACACTCCTCCACTGTGAATATTCGTCTCGTATCGTGGTCCTCATTTCTCTTCCTATTAAAAAGTTGTCCATCCATTTTAACATCCTACCATGTACACCTCCAACAACCTGCAATTTCCACAATAACCTTTTGTGAGGCACCCTGTCAAAGGCCTTTTTCAGGTCCAGGTAAACACAGTCAACCCATCCCTCTCTCTCCTGTGTAACATCTACAACTCTGCTATAAAAGCTTAATAAATTAGATACACAAGATCTCCCTTCCCTGAATCCAAACTGTTTCTCGCTAAGCACCCCCTGTCCCTCAATGAAGTGTGTCCACTTTTTCCTTATAATTTTCTCACAAATTTTACAAACAATGCTGGTGAGGGACACCGGTCTGTAGTTAAGCGGATTTTCTCTGTCTCCTCCTTTGTAAATTGGTACTATGTTAGCTCTCTTCCATTCCACTGGCAGGTCTCCCTCATTCAGTGAAGATTTGATGATTTCATAGATTGGTTCCACTAACTCTTCTGCACATTCTTTGAGGATCCATCCAGCCACTCCATCTGGTCCCATTGATTTCCTCACGTCCAAATCCTGCATCAATTTCAGCACTTCACTTTTTGTCACTTTCATTTCAGGCATCTGTGGTGTTCTCATTTCTCTATCAGGTTCTATAAACTCCTCCTCTTTTACAAACACTGACTGAAGCTTTTCATTCATAACTTCACACAATTCTTTATCTTTCTCATAGCTGTTTGTTCCAACTCTTAGTCTGATAATACCTTCTTTTGTTTTTATTTTTCCATTTACAAATCTATAAAATAGTTTTGGCTCATTTTTGCACTTCTCTACAATATTCCTTTCATATTTATATTGTTCCTCGCGTCGTATCTTTACGTATTCATTTCTTTTCTCCTTGTACTTATTCCAGTTATTTTCACTATGTCTCTTCCGTGCTATATTCCAGGCTCGGTTTCTTCTATCCTGTGCCTTACTACATCATATATTGAACCATTCTTTTTCCTTCTTTACCCCTGATTGGAACCTTGGGACATATTTATGTATCCCTTCTTCATATACTTTCAGGAAAAGTCTATATTTGTCTTGAACCATTTCCAGGCTTTCTAGTTCCTTCCAATTTATACTTTGGAAATAATGTTTCAATGATTTAAAATCAGTTTTAGCATAATTGTATCTATTTATTTTATGTCCTTCATTTCTCTCCTCATTTTTTCCCAAATCCATCTCCATTTCTAATATCTTGTGATCACTTTTTCCCAAGGGACAACGATAATTTATCTTTCTAACATCATGTGGATCACTGGTGAAGACTAGGTCTAGCCTGGATGGTTCATCCATCCCTCTGATTCGTGTGTTTTCTCTAACATGTTGTGTTAACATGTTTTCTGTTACTAGATTCAGTAATTTACTGCCCCGAAGATTCATTATTATTTCCCGCATCTAACCCTTCCCAATTGACTTCCTTACAATTGAAATCACCTGTTAATAATAATTTATTTCTCCTATTAACCCGGGAACTGCGGGGAGACTCTTAAGAGTTCCCCCGGCGGACTGCGGGAAGACTCTTAAGAGTCAGAGAAAAAAAAAATCAACTTAAAACATCGGGAAAAAAAAAAAAAAAAAAAAAAAAAAAAAAAATATATATATATTTTTTTGGCCCCTGGGCCATGCAAAATCTCAGTCCTCTACCTCCCCTCCTTCCCCACTTTCCTCCCCTCCCTCAGTTATCACCTATTTTCCCTGTTATTCCCTTATTCTGAGGTATATTTTCGTGCTAACATTAGCGAGTTGCAAGCAGGGTGTTGTCATCACTGATAGAAAGCGAGTGCAAGAGAGAGAGAGAGAGTATCGATCGACTGTGTCTCAGTGGCCTTGGGGGAAATTGGCGGGAAAGCAGGTTGCCTCACCCATACATTCTATAACTCGTGGCCTATATCTCCGATTTTGACCATCCAAACGCTGTTTTCACTCGTTTTATTGTTGTTTCAGGTTAATACCTTTATAATCAACCCATAATAGGCGTGTATGGATAAGTATTAATGCTATTTATGGTAAAATGAATATTTTAGTGATGGAAACACCTCAAATACGTCAGCACAGGGGGACGTTTCTAATTACCCCCATGCGCACTTCTTCGGTTAAAAAGTATTTTTAGTGCATCTAGAGATTCCGTGATTAGTTGATCATATTTATCCCGCTTCCATGCTCTAGTTTGTGGTGGTATATAAGCCACTGCTATATCAGTTGCTTTGTTGTCCTTGTCTTTTATTGTCACTGCTATAATTTCTGATCTATTATTGCCTAGGTTAATCTCACTTGCTTCTATATTTTTGTCAGTCATTATTAACACTCCACCACCCACTTTTCCTTCTCTCTCTTTTCTCCACACATTATACCCTTCCCATCCCAACACTCCCAATTCAGTACCACCTCTCAACTTTGTTTCTGCTAAGCACATAATATGTGGTTTATATTTCTCAATATAGTCATTCAATTCTAATTTCTTAGACAGCAAGCCATCCACATTACTATACATCAGCTTCATCTCCCCCCTTCTTACACCTTTCTTTTTTTCTCTTTCCCTGATATTCCCAGACTCTACTCCCCCCCGCTTCCACTCCACCTTCTCTCCCTTGCTCCCCCGTGCTCTCCACCTGCCCTGTTCCTCTCACTTGTTCCTGGTTTACACCAGTCTCTCCCTCCTGTCCTTCGGTACTGGTACTCGCTTCCCCTGTCCGACCGTTCATCCCTAAGTTCTCTGTTTGCCCCTCCGTCTTCCTCTGTGGGCTTTTGATGAACCATTTCCTCTTCTTCATTCCTACCAGTCTCCAATAAAAAAAATCCACTTCTTGTTCTGTTCTTTTGGCATTCAATTCCTTCACCTCATCCCTCAAACTTTTCATTTTGTTTCTTTCATCCAAGTCCAAGTCTTTTTCGATGTAAATATGCTTCAGACAATCCTTATCTTTCAACCTCCATTTATTATTCATGATTTCCTCTACTATTCCTACTGTGCGAAACTGCACTTTTATTGGCCTAGACAGGCTAGACTCTTGTTTATATTTTCCAATTCTATGCATGTCTTCAATTTCATTCTCCCACTCTCTCACACGCTCGTCCACTACCTGTAGAATCTCCCTCACTCGGTCTCTCTCTATCCTACTTCTCTCCTCTCTTTACATTGTTTCTCCTTATCTCCTCTTATCACAATACATTTCTTTCTTCCAGCAGTCTCCCTCACTAGATTTTCCTTCTGTCTAATTACCTTAACTACATCCTTTTCAAAGTTACCTCCCTGCCTATGTATCTGTTGCTCCTTTACTATCTCCGAAAATTTCAAATTCCTTACCTCCTCGTTCTTTTGAAATTCATCCTTCTTTAATTCAACATCCTTCATATCTTTCTTCATCCTGTCCATTTCTTCCTGCATTTCGCTAATACAAACCCTTAACACGTAATTCTCATCCTTCTACCAATTTGGTTTGCCATCCGTTTTTCTCTTCATTCATAATCTAAGCTTTTTGTCTCCTGTTCCTCTAGCTTCCGCTCCAGTTTATTCAACCTCACCGCAAATGCAGATATTGCTACTCCCTCCTCTGAGAACCCTGAAATATCAAATCCCTCATGATCACGATCATAAGGGTCTCTGGTTACCCTGCTTGGGGGCAGGCTTCTTCTTCTTAGGGTTGTGATGTGCAATGTACACGGAGTAGGAATCTCCAGATATTTGCACAGGCGTTATTGGCGTTGGACAGCTTTTTATGTGTTAGTTGGGTTAGTTAAAGTAAGATAGTACAGCATTGTAAGTCCTTTTTGTCTTGTCTGGAAGTAAATAGATGATAGATGTGTTAGCTGAAAAGGGGTATGAAAATATTGGTTGGGATTAGTATTGGTATAGCAAGGGGTAGGTCAATATTGGTTGCGATTAGTATTTTTTTTTTTTTTTTTTTTTTTTTTTCTATATTCCAACTACTCCCTCTCGGGCATAGGCTGAGAGCCTGTACATTCCACCGCTCAACACGGTGAAGCCCGTGAGGTCTTGTTCCAGCCTGGGGAGTGAGACATGTGAAGCATCCATCATGGCTCAAAGCAGCTCCATCTCTGAAGCGGCTGGTTGCTTCGCTCAAGTGCTTCACCGTCTCACCCTCCAGACTCAGACCCTCACTCTCAGAACGCCACCTATTGAGCAGTGAACTCACTAGGCATTGTCCCCCTGTAACATATTTTGAATATGGGAATATTCATACAGTGTTATTTAATCAGGGAATAGCAATGGTAGTCAATTGTATTCTTGTTTGTCAGTTCCTCCCACCGCTGGCCATACTACCAGCTGGCCTTTGTTTACACCTGTTCGGCTCCACAAGTTTCGGTGGGAATATCCATTACTTTTTCTTTCTTACTCAAATCAAACTCAACTCTCATCTTTTTTAACTAGGGAGTATATTCACTAATTGCATTTAAATTATAATTAATAAACAAAAGGACAACACATATGAACGCTACAAAAATACCAAACCACCAAACAGGCGCTGGCTGAATCAGCTGTCTCAAGCACGTCCACCCTCCACCACGGTCTGACTGTGTGTATGTATGTAATGTAATGTATGTAAGCATGTATGTATGTATATACTCAGGCTGCAGTCAGGCACATACCCCATAGCTGGGGAGGGCAAATTGATCTATGGAAGAAATAAATTATTAAATCTGATATCAGTGGCCCTTTAAGTTCCTAAAAGGACTGGGATGGGTTATTAAGAGAGCTGCCTGCTGGAAGGGGACAAAGCCACTTCTAGGCATTTTGTTAACAGGTACTCCCTTAGGGAATGAGAAATCTGACAACTGATAATTTGCATACAGTACCTGTTGCTTGGCAGTTAGGGCGACAACGGAGGCCTGGGACGTGGAGGTGTGAGCTGATCCCAGGCTGCCATCTCCTCCAGACACAACCGTACCACCACTCTGATGATCACACAAATGATTATACTCTATACATATATTTATACATCTGCCAAGCCTATCATTTAGCAGGGGCTTTCAAGGAGGAAACAAAGACATTAATCATAAATTATGATTACATATCTAAGTTAGCTCTCTCAGGCTCAAAACCGTGATTAGCGTATTCAGGAAGGGTGTCCCTAAATGCACGGATACGTGATTAGCATAATAAATACTTTGGAAATCAATTGAATGAAAACTGAATACTCAAATTGCATATACAGTAAATAGGGCTACAGTAGGTTTTGGTAGTGGAACGGCGAATGAAAACCTTGGCAACACTGCTCGGAGTCAACCTCACCTCTCCCGCTCGGTAGGTACTGTAGAATGAGAATCCTGTCTTATTCGAGCAGTGAAGCGGGAAGGTGTGCTAGCGATCCATTTAAACATGATTTTATATCTTAGCATACTTTTTTTTATTATATATATATATATATATATATATACAGTACTGTACTGTATGTAGTGTAAGCTAATATCAGTGTATGGTATAGTACAGTATAACTGGTTTCAAAATTAAACCGTTACGAGTTCTAAAATTCTTGTCCGACGATTGCCGATTTGTAAATAATTGTATAATTTATAATCAAATTTTAGGAGAAGGTACCTCGGGTTTGCTCTATTCTCTCCCTCATACCACTAGCTATACATACACTATAATTTATAGCTCTAAAACATCTTAGAACAAAATAAACCAAGAATGATGAACAGTGTACAAGTCCGAGAAATGCATACATACTTTTGCTATTATAATCATATAACAAATTATTGATGATAGACAAATTCTGATAGCATTCTTGGAAAGTAGGAGAAAAATACTTGTCATATTATATATAAAAACCTATTTTCTTCGCTGAAAATTATTATTTATAATGGTGTAAAGTGAAGGGATGTTGGAGAAACAAAAATAAAATCAGTCTGCATAAATTTTATAGATCAAAATACTGTACATTTGGGTTTTGCTACGGTAATATGGCAGATTAACCTTTCCTCTTTCTACAAACGTAATTGTTGTTGCTGAAAATCACTGTAGAGTGAACATTTTGGTTGCACATGTATAATAAAAAATAAAAAAATATATATTTTATTCATATAAAAAAAAACTATTAATGGTAAATGCATTCTAATGAAATACTTGGAATGAGTGTCAACAATGTTTCTAATTTCATGTATGAAGACAAACTTAATGCTCAGCTTATAACAATATTATGACGGTGAAAACTTGGAAAAACGATTAAATATTTCATATACAGTACAGTACAGTATATATATTTTCAAAGTGATGATTTGATCTTATGGGATTTTTTTTCCAGTTATATAATAGTACAATATGGGTCTTGCTCTATCATTGGATATATAATACATTGCATGTAGAGATATTATTGTGGGTTAAAAAGAGCGATAACATACGTGTATCGCCTCACCTCGCATTTGAGAGTGAACAGTAGTGGTAATAACTTTCAATGAAACTTTACTGAACCTGAGACAGTTATTGTTAAATAAGTAAAACAATATTGTTGGCGAACAATGCATATAGAAAGAGGAAGGACATGTAGGACTTACCATAGTACTGTATTTTACTACGATATGCACAGTGGCAATAATACAGCTACCTATTGTATGTACAGTTAAATTTGGATACTAAGGAACGAAGGACAAATTCTCTTCAACCTACTAAGCCATGGAACTTGACTTAAGACTGGCAATAGTACAATATTATTACACTTTCGTATCACTCAATCTCACATGAAGTCAAATGTAGAAGTGTCTGAGATGTAAGTTTGAGTTCCCTCTGTTCTACAATTGTCACCTTTCCATTTGACTGCAGTTGATTGATATCAAGTGAGATTAATATGCGTCCCCAAATTTAGTTGAAGATTTTGTATATTAAGTATTATGGCCACAGTAACAACTTCATGATTTGTTGTCGTTACTATTTTAACAATATAAAGTACAGCATAAAAGCTTTAATATACAGAATCTCCTGTCTTAGCTGGACTCCACTATCAATCACTGTACAGTATACTCATGACTTAGGAATATGAAATTTAAAAAAAAGTACAGGTATCTGATAGATTCATTGAGAGTATACAGTACTCTAGTAATATCTTCAACATTCTGAAACAGTGAAAAGATGGTTAAATAATACCTTAATAAATAATGTTAATGATTACAATGAAATATAAATTATATGCAGTTGCATTTTGAATGATCATGCCACATTTTCATCTTCATGCACACTCTTTTACTGAACTCATGCATTTACTATATCAAAATTAACACTCACCTTAAGAAATAAGAAGATACGTTATGCTATAAAATATAACACATTCAGCTGAATTACCACTCAGTAGTGCCAATTATACTACTCACAGTAAGATAGTGTATAGCTAATTGCATAGACTAATTGCGAATGTACTACTACTCAGACATTAAATACTATATATGGCTACTTAACACTAGACTATCAATACACTATTCATTTTACTACTGGGGAAAATATAGTACAGTACTGTACAAAGCTAATTACAAAGGCCATAAATAAATTAAAATGTAACTTCCCAAAGAATATTACTACAGTTGCCTGGCGGGTGCCCAACCCCGAAAGGGGTTGAAATAGGGGAGCTATCCCCCCACCAAAGGCGGCTTTCTAGGGCCTTTCCTAGCTGATGCTGAGAGGATTGGGTTCTAGTCATGTGGTGATGGGCTGGTCTATCAGAGTGAGAGCTGAGCGATCTCTGCCATACCCATAGCTTACTCTGACTGTTCCTTTAACTTATATATTTTCTAGATCTCAAGTGACGGCGTCTCTTCCGTGGATTGATCTCCCAATCTACCAAGATTGGAAGCCAAAGCGTCACATTTTTCCCTTGCCCCTCAACTTTCTCTTCATAATTGCTGAGGGGCACAGGGCCCTGGGTGGGGCTTTGGTTTCCCGGGCATTTCCGCACCCTCCTCAGCTCCCCGCCATGAAGTGGCTTCGGTCACCCAGGCTTTATTGTGGTCGGCAGGGAGGGTTCAGTGGGGGCGCTCGGTTATGGCCTTGGAATTGCTCGGGGCCTTGGGGCTGTTCGGCCAGGCAGCTTGGGGAACAACAACAACAACAACAACAACTACAGTACTCACAGAAGGAAATTGGTAAAATGCATAGCTAATAGGGTCACTACTGTTTGTTTAAGATCTAATACTACTGGTGAATCTTGTGTTTTATTATTGTATAGATACTTTTAAATCGGGTGAGGGCTGGTCCTATCCAGAGTGAGGTTTGACATCATCTACCCAACCTTAGCCGTTTCTGTTGTCTCTTACTGTCCTACTTTTCCTTCTGGGGGTGTATTTACCTATTTGTAGTTTACAGGAATTGAGCAGCGCTCGTGTTGTCCTGTCTTAGTTACTTTATAATCAATCCATTTTACTTAGACAAGTATCGTAATGGATATTCCCAGTTCCCAATAATTTGGACTAACATATCATAACTTATGTTGCCCTATTTCCATATTTACTTTTATCCAACCTAGATTTGAACATGTTAATGTTCCTCGGTCTCACCACCTCCTCCTCCAAGTTGTTCCAAGTCTCTATACTCCTATATGGGAAGCTGAATTTCTTTGTGTCCTTACGACATCTGTCCTTCCTCAGCTTAAACTTGTGCCCTCTTGTCCTTCCATTATCCCTCACGAATAGATCTTCCCTATCTACTCGTTCCAAACTTTTTACTCCCTTGAACATCGTTATTAAGTCGCCTCGTTCCCTTCTCTCTTTCAAGGTAGGCAGTTGTAGTGTCTTAAGTCTTTCCTCATATGTCAACTCCTTCAATCTTGGGATCATCTTCGTTGCTATCCTTTGGACTTTCTCTAATTTGTTTATATGTTTTTTCAAATGTGGTGACCATATCACTGCTGCATATTCTAATCTTGGTCTTATCATAGTCATTATCAGTTTTCTTAACATTTCTTCATCCAAATAGTTAAATGCCACTCTCATATTGGTTATTATTCCATATGCTCCTCCAATGATCATGTTAATATGCTTCTCTGGGGATAGATCATCTTGTATTATCACTCCAAGGTCCTTCTCATGCCGTGTTTTGCCGATTATTTCAATTCCTAATTTGTACTCCCAGCTTGGCCTTATCTCACTTCTTCCCACTTCCAAAACATGACACTTTTCTGCATTGAAACTCATTTTCCAGGTTTGGCTCCATCTGTGCAACTCATCTAGGTCCTTTTGAAGATCCTGACAACTTTCTATACAGGTGACATTCTTCATGATCTTAGCGTCATCCGCAAACATATTCATATGACTATTCAAGTTTTCTGGCATGTCGTTTACATAAAGTAGGAACATTATCGGACCCAACACTAATCCCTGTGGTACTCCGCTCGTCACACTCCTCCACTCTGAATATTCGTCTCGTATCGTGGTCCTCATTTCTCTTCCTATTAAAAAGTTTTCCATCCATTTTAACATCCTACCATGTACACCTCCAACAACCTGCAATTTCCACAATAACTTTTTGTGAGGCACCCTGTCAAAGGCCTTTTTCAGGTCCAGGTAAACACAGTCAACCCATCCCTCTCTCTCCTGTGTAACATCTACAACTCTGCTATAAAAGCTTAATAAATTAGATACACAAGATCTCCCTTCCCTGAATCCAAACTGTTTCTTGCTAAGTGTGTGTGTGTATGTGTGTGTAATTTACTATACTACTGTACAGTACATGCAAAAGTAAAATATTATGGAACTCATTAACCACAAATATGACTTTCTAGGACCTTTCCTAGCTGATGCTGAGAGGATTGGGTTCTAGTAATGTGGTGATGGGCTGGTTTATTAGAATGAGAGTTGAGCGTTCTCTGCCATACCCATTTCTTACTCTGACTGTTCCTTTTACTTATATATTTTTTAGATCTCAAGTGGCGGCGTCTCTTCCGTGGATTGACCTCTCTACTGCCGCCAACCTAGAGGATCTAGGTTGGCAGACTGGAAGCCAAAGCGTAATTTTTTTCATTTGCCCCTCAGCTTCCCTTCATAATTATTGAGGGGTGCAGGGCCTTGGGTGGGCCTTCGGTATCCCGGGCGTTTCCGCACCCTCCTCAGCTCCTCGCCTGGGAGCAACTTCAGTCACCTTGGGCTTTCTTAGCGGTAAAGCAGAAAGGGTTCTGTGGGGGTGCTCGGTTATGGCCTTGGTCTTGCTCGGGACCTTGAGGCCAGACAGCCTTGGGAACAACAACAACAATAACACAAATGTTATAGCCTTAAGAAGGCTATGGCTAAGTAGGCTAATACAAAACATAGACTACAGTAGATCTGGACTGGACACGGAAATTGAACTTTGCAATAAGGGACCCAAAATCGGAGAACGAACCCCCAATTTCGAACCTCAAAACCACGAAAATGTGATATATTCGTGGTTTTGGGGTTCGAACTTGGGGGTTCGTTCTCCGATTTTGGGTCCCTTACTGCGAAGTTCCATTTTCATGTCCAGTCCAGATCTACTGTAGTCTATGTACAAAATAATTCATAAAAGCACATAACACAAACTTTACATTTGTATTTACTTCTTGAAACTGGTAATCGACATGTGTCTTCATGTTCCGCATGCCAAGTTAACTTCCTTTTTTTGTTATTAAAAATATCAGAATGTCCTTTCTATTTGCTTACAGGAAGGTGACTTTTAACATTCCCCACCTAAGTTAAGCCTTGAAACAATATCTACTAGTGTTTTGGCCTTTGAGGGCTGGAATACTGTAGTAATATAATAATGGGGCTCTCTGTATCAGAAGCTACACTTAACATTCAGAAAAGGATATAAAATTTGGACACTAAAGACAATGTAGGTACAGTATGATCAATAAATGTAAAGTTATCCAAAGTTCCAAGAACTCCCACTATCACAAATTTACCTGTTAATACTTGGTAATAAGACTGTACATAATATTTATTGTGATGAATGACAGGGATCCAGCCAAGAATAGGTCCACCATCACATTCCCTGTTGCATATTCATATTTTTTCACTAACCAACTTTACTTCTAAACTCAATTAATGAAATCAACAAATACATGTGGCACTCCAAGGACTCGAACCTAGGATACTCACAACAAAATTCTGTGCATTTATGCATTACGCAAAGTAGGGAGCATAAAGCATTCAGGCCAGCCCTGTGAGAGTTTCTTTGGACTCAGAGGTCTAGTTAATGTATTTTATTATTACTATTACAGTATAAGGAATGACAGAATGAGATAAAACAAATATTGTAACTAGGATGGATCTCTATCATGTTCGACAATGATTTATTTTAAAAGTTTTATCAATTTCCTATGAAGCTTACTAAAGCTGAAAATTTTCCACAACAATAAAGGTGAACCCTCATCCCAGTATTAATATTTTAACAGGTAATGTATTCAGTATCAGTTGAAAAGGCAGTCAAAAATTAAATATGGGCGTGCCTAGGTAAAATTGTGGGGTTGGTATTTTTGTAACATTGGATAAGTATACACTACAATAATAAGAAAATAGGAACAACTAAAGCACTTACTAATATATATATACTGTATATAATTATATAACAAGAAAATAAGAACACCTAAAGCACTTACTACTGTACTGTATAGCTATATGAAGCTGAGAGGGGTAGCTAGAGAAGGAGACCTAACATACCTGTCCTGCCTGTAATGCCACCTGAACAGTTTGTTGTGGTAGTGAGCCAGTGGTGGTGTTGCATGATGCTGCCGCTGTTGCTGCTGCTGCTGCCACCGCCGCCGCCGCAGCTGCTGCGCCACCACCACTGCCACCACTACCACCACTACCACTACTACCACCACTACCACTGATGCCACCACCACTAGTGCCGCCACCACGCACCGAGGTAAACAACTGGCCTCCTACACCCTGAACCTGGGAGTGTGTTATTGTCAGCAGGCATACCATATTCTATTTATTACTAAATACATGCTGTCATATCATCACTGTGCTGCACACTACAGTAAAACCTCAAAATTACAGACCTGGAAACAATGGATATTGGAAATAACGGACATCATTTGCCATAATACAATACAGGTACAGTACTGTACAGTAATATATTTGCAAATATTAGTTCAAATTTCGTATTTGGCGGGTCATTGTGCTCCAGAAAATTTTCGACTTTACATACTGTGCATAACAATGCCTCTCAAGATGTGTATACAGAAAAGGAAACCTGTAAATCTCACTGTGTGCGATAAATTAAAATTGATCGAGAGACTTGAGGCAGGTACATCAGTCGCACGTGTTTATGAAGGGTTTGGGGTAAAATATATAAAACAGTGTCATATACTGTAATCAGAAGAACAGAGAAAAGCTTCAGCAATTTGCCTTGCAGCGTCAGAACCTGGAAGTAAGCCTATGTGGCAATACCACATCAATATTCCTTGGCAACATACCAGCAGTTGGGTGTAGGCATATATGGCAACAGCACTAAGGAAAGCCATACACACACTCACGAACCACTCACATATGAACCCCGTTATTTGGACTCTGACATTATTTTAAATATTTTCCTGGAACCAATATCACAAGTACCGTCATTCGGGGTGACTTCGGACCTATTTGACCTAATTTTAAGCCTAACTCAATAGGTAAAGCCTTAATAATGCAATCTTTTGCATCTATGTATAGCTTAGAAACGTAGAATAATCGTGTGTACAGTGGAAAAATTATAGGCCTTTGGCTTAATTATAACTAATATTTATAATGGTGTCCGAAGTCATCATCGATATGAGGTGACTTCGGACTGGGGTAAGGTGACTTCGGACATTAATGGTTTTCCCCTTTAAATCTGAGTGTGTGTATTGAACGACGGCTTCGGACAATGCAGAGGCGACTTCGGACACAAGACGGAGTTTAAAAAAAAAAATACAAACTGAAATGCTTACATTTGTAGCCCTTAGAGTAGCATATACATTAGATTCCAAGTTTCTGTGCATTTTAGCACCTTCATATAAATTGTTATGTATTCTCAATAACAAAGCAATTATATTATTATCACTAATGCATTCAGGTACACCGTATGTATAGGCACTTTTCTAATACAAAAAAAATACCTGTACATTGAATTCATTCAAATTACACATAATGACTCCTTGAAAACGTATTTCACACTTGTGACCAAACTTCTAAAAAAATAATACTGATATCATTAAAGCTTAGCAATAATATCTTAATGACTGCATATTAAAGGAATACTAATGGCACACAGCCGACTAGATGCCATCTTGGCTAATTAATGGCCCGAAATACTAATTAACCCTTTCAGGGTATATACCTTAAACTAATCATAATATGAAATAAAAAGGACCTTACAAAAAATATAACTTTGTATCACATTATTGCCTCTTTCCTTATTCATCCCCCCTCTCTCACTTGGCCCCGCCCTCTACCACCTCTCGCTCTTGATATCGATCTCTCTCCCACCCTTCTCCTGGCCCCGCCCTCCCCTGGCCCCATCCTTCTCCTGGCCCCGCCCTCTCCCACCCTTCTCCTTGCCCCACCCTCCCCTGGCCCCGCCCTCTACCACCTCTCTCTCTCTCTCGCTTTCTCTCCCACCCTCTCTCGCTTTCTCTCCCACCCCTCTCTCTCTCACTTTCTCTCCCCCTGCTCGCTCGCTTTCTCTCTCCTCTCTATAGCTCTTCAACCCTCTCTATTTCTCTCTCTCTCTATTATTTTGGCCATTTATTTACATCAACACTGAACAGCATTCTGCACTTCTTGTCTAGTATTGGTTCTGGCAGGATTTGTACTATGTCACTGTAATCATCAATAACTGGGTTAATGAAGACGTTACTTGTGCCCTTCACATGCTTTAGGAAACGAACATGTATTTCTGGTAGAACCTTTACTATGACTGCAATATAATGTCGATGTTTCTTCTTACCATCAAACGGAACTTTAACAATAACCAGCAGGTTTACTATGTTTCCCTTTTATATAGTCATGTAAGGTGCTCTTACTTAACTTCCACTTTTTAGCAGCCTCACGTACACTCATGTTCTTCTTTTGTATATCATCTTTTGCTTTCTTTAATTTGTCTTGACATACATGACTGTTGTATTTCCTTTTCTCGTTGTGTGGCTTTGGTTTATATATCCGTGGCATTTTTACTCCTGTGAATGAAAAGAAATGTAATATGATACCTAACCTTACACAGCAAACATCCACCAAATCATGTCAACATCTGACACCTTACTCAGTCTTAAGCATCCTTTAATTGGCGTTACTCAAACGGGAGCAAGATGACAGATGATAAGAACATAAGAACATAAGAAAATGGGAGTCTGCAAAAAGCCGATCGGCCCATACAAGGCAGATCCCTGTGATGACATGATTCGACGGATGCTCGCTATGTATGGCTAGGTAAGAGTACCATACACTTAGGTACTAATTGTTGTTCATATTGGAAGGTCCTTGTAACTAATATTAGATGTCCAATGTCACCTCATGTCCGAAATCACCCCAAACTATGTCCGAAAACACCCCAATAAATCTGGAAAACAATAAAAGTAAATTGTTAGGGCTATAGGCTGTGTATTATGAACTTTGGGGAAAGAGTTACTGTGTGTATTTACCTAATTGTATTTACCTAATTGTAGTTTACAGGAGTTGAGCTAAGCTCGTGTTGTCCCGTCTCTCAGTCTACTTTTTATCCAAATTTTTCTTGAAAATATGGATGTTCCTTGCCCCTACCACCTCCTCCTCCAGCCCATTCCATTTGTCAATACATCTATAGAGGAAGCTAAACTTCCTGATATCGTTCTTGCAGGTAGGTCTTTTTACTTTGTAGCTGTGGCCTCTAGTTATTCCTGTATCCATAATTAATATATCCTCCCTATCCAGCCTCTCCAGCCCCCGGGTACATTTGTACATCATTATCATGTCTCCCCTCTCTCTCCTCTCTTTTAGACTCGGTAGATTTCATTTGTCTAGCCTCCCTTCATATGGCAGTTCTCTGAGACTTGGAACCAATCTAGTGACTGCTCTCTGGATTCTTTCTAACTTGTGAATATGCTTCTTTAGATGCGGGGACCACACCACTGCTGCATACTCCAATCTTGGTCTAATCATACTCTTCATAATTTTCGCTACCATGGTCTCATCCAAATAGTTCAGAGCAACTTTCATATTCCCGGCCATTGCATACATTCCGCTAAAGAGCTTGTTAATATGTTTCTCTGGCGACAAATTATCTTGTATAATCAACCCTAAATCTTTTTCTTTTTCGGCCTTGCTAATTTTATTATCTCCCATCCTGTACTCCCAATTTGGTCTATTCACACTTCTTCCCATATTTAACACATGACATTTACTTATATTAAATTTCATTTTCCACTTGGTGCTCCATTCGTATATTTTATCTAAATCCCCTTGCAGCTCCTCACAACTACTTTTATTTGTTATTTGTCTCATAATTTTTACGTCATCTGCAAACATTGACATGTAAGAGTTTATGCCTATCGGCAGGTCATTCACGTACATAAGGAACATGAGAGGTGCCAACACAGATCCCTGCGGCACACCACTCTCAACTTTCCGCCACGATGAGTAAGTTCCTCTAATGTTGGTCCTCATTTCCCTATCTGTTAAATAGCTCTCCATCCATTTCAGCAAACTCCCCCTGACACATCCTAGCGTCTCAAGCTTAGATAACAATCTCTTATGTGGTACCTTATCGAATGCTTTGGAAAGGTCTAAGTAGACGCAGTCCACCCATCCGCCTCTTTCTTGGAGTACATCTATCACCCTACTGTAATAACATAGCAAACTGGTAACACAAGATGTCCCTTCTCTGAATCCAAATTGCTTTGGGGTTATTATTTTCTTTCTCTCCAACATTTTCATCCATCTCTTCCTAATTAGCTTTTCACAAATCTTGCATACAATACTAGTAAGTGAAACTGGTCTATAGTTTAGAGGGTCCTCTGGGTTTCCATTCTTGTATATCGGAATGATATTAGCTCTTTTCCATTCAACAGGAACCTGTCCTTTATCTAAGGAAGCTTGAATTATGTCCCTCACTGGCTCCACTAATTGCTCTGCACACTCCTTTAAAACCCAGGCAGACACTTCATCCGGTCCCATAGCTTTCCTTACTTCAAGTCCTCTCATCGCAGATAACAGCTCATCTCTAGTTATTTCAATCTTACTAAGACCACTCTCCAGTACTCCCGCCTGTGGTTCGTCAAAACCTTCCTCTCTAGTAAAAACTGACCCCAATTTGTTATTCATTACCTCACACATGTCCGATACATTTTCATACGTCCTAGCATCAACTCTTAATTTAGTAATTTGTTTCTTTACCTTCAACTTACTGTTTATATATTTATAAAATAATCTAGGGTCACTTTCACATTTATTTACTATGTTCTTCTCATAGTTCATTTTAACTTGCCTAATTATGTTAACATATCTATTCCTCTCCTGTTTATATTTATTCCGATTACTCTCAGTGTTCCTTCTTCTTAATCTAGCCCAAGCTGCATCACGCCTACCCAAAGCTCTTTTGCATTTCAAATTAAACCAATCTTTCTGCTTAGTAAAATTTCCAGTTTTATATCTTGGGACAAACATATTGGTTCCTACTCTATAAATTTCGAGGAATCTACTATATTTACCTTGTACGTCCCGTTCCTTCAAAATAAGATCCCAATCTACTCCCTCTAAATATCTTTTCAAGGATACATAATCAGCTTTACTATAATTTAATCTGTCATTTATGTAGCTATTGTCTAATCTATTGGCATTACTCGAGGTCAACTTCCATTTTAGTAATAGGTGATCACTTTTACCTACAGGACATAGATAGTTTATCACTAATTTCGTGAGGATCTTTTGTAAAAATCAGATCGAGTTTAGAAGGTTCGTTATTACCCCTCATTCTTGTATTTTCCTTCACATGTTGTGTAAGTACATTTTCCGTAACCAACTCCACTAGCCGACTTCCCCAAGATCTCTGATTTGGCCCTGCATCTCCCGATTCCCAATCAACCTCACTACAGTTGAAATCTCCTACCAAGATCAATTGATTCTTCCTTAAAAGCAATCTTCTCAACGACTGAATCATATCCTCTACCATCTCCTCAAACTCCAACTCCCTCCATGCTCTGGTCTTTGGTGGCATGTAAGCTACTGCTATGTCTAGCTTTTTTCCTTCTATATCATTGAGTTCAACTGCCATTATTTCTGCCTTGTCATTATTTAACTCCACGTGCTTTGCTGTCATAGGGTTCTTAACTAATACTGCCACTCCACCTCCCCTTTTACCCTTTCTATCATTTCTCCATATATTATATCCTTCACTAAACACTATGTTGCTGTCAAAGTCCTGGTTCAGCTTTGTCTCTGTCAAACAGACTATCTGTGGTTGATCTTTTCTTAATATATTATCTAACTCTACCTTTTTACTGTTTATTCCATCTATATTAGTGTAGTAGCACAGTATATTTGAATCCACCTCCTTGTTTCTCTTCCCTCTCTGCCTCCTACCAGGTTCACCTCCTCCTCCTCCATCCCTTCCCTGACCCAGTTCCACCTCCCCCACTAATTCTATTCTCCTCCCCCCTCTGTTCCACCCTCTCCACCACATCCTGGCTCTCTCTCCGGTCCCCTGCTCCCTGCATTATCTCTCGCTCCGTCTCCTTGCTTTGACTTCGTACTTGTCTCTCTGTCTCTTTCCCTATCACTCCTCTTACTTTCGGTTCTTGGTGGCTCCTGATGTACCACTTCCTTACTTGCCCTTCCCTTATTCTCCAAAAAAATTTCTTCTTTTGCTCTTCAGACAACTTTCCATTCTCTTCATCAGCCTTAGCTTGGAGTTCCCTTAACTGTTCTCGTTCTTCTACACTTAGGTCCTTTTTTACCCTTATATGATTCAGCTCTGTCGAATTTAATTTCCAGCTCACATTGGCTACTGCTTCTGCTGTTGATCTAAACTTTAGTTCCACTCTTAGTGGTCTCATCTCGCCCTTCTTATATATTCCTAACCTTCTCACCTCCTCCAGTTCTTTTACCCATCCATAACCCTCGTCTAAGTAATCCAGTATCCCCTTGACTTTCACAACATCCCTTTCCTTTCTTACCTTCATATCTGCCAGGTGCTCTTCCACATCTCCAAAGATTACTACACACTTACCTCTATCTATTGTCTCTCTCACTACCTTCTCTTTCTTCTTTAAAACTTGCACTACATTTTTTTCAAACTCTTTCTTTTCCTTTTCTCTCTCTTCCTTCTGCTCCTTCACAATTTCTTCAAGGGCTACCATCGTGGCACTCTCTACCCTTGTCCACTCATTTTTTACCTCACTAATTCCTTTTACTTCCTCACTCAGGTGGCCCTCATATTCCTTAAGCTGAGCCTTGAGTGCCACATTTTCCGACGCTAACTCGTCTACTCTGGCCATCACTGCCTCTAGGCTGTCACTTACTGGCCTAGGCCTATCCACCCCGCTAGTAACGCCACACATATCGGACAAAACTTCTACTTTAGCCCCTAACTCCTTCCTCCAATTTTCCATCACTCCCCTCATCTCACAAGACCCATTAATTGTTTTTTCATACTTGCCAACTGATCATCCTTGTCCTCGGTGATAAAGCCTTCAAATTCATAATCCTCCTCATCCCCAGCTAGGCTTTCACGCCTTCCCGCCATCGCGAGGTGGTCGTCTGCCAGCCTAAAAACAACAATCGCCCCACTATCCCATCTCACTCCAGGAACTGTTTTACTTAATCCATATTTTCAATTACTTGGAATATCCAATTAAATCTGAATTGCTCATAAAACACCTAATTACTTATTGAAATGCACATATAAATTTCCGGGACAACACTTAGACACTCCTATCAACTTCACACAAGGTAACTCATTATCGGGGAGCAGCTGCGAGGTGTTGACAGCTCGGAGGTCGGCGGAGGTGTATGGTCTCGCAGATAATTGTAGAACATTCTGGTGTAAGTTAATTGTCTTCCTCACATCCCATTAATTATGCTCAGTAGAAGTTTGACACACTTACAAAAACATGTGTTTTCTTTGTTACATATTCACAAATATTTACCACAAATTAAATGAATTAATTTAAATTATTAGTTCATCCTACATATAGTTACAACATTCCTCTTGAATGCTACACATCTATTTTTCAAAACCAAACTCCTCTTCTCTCTATTTTTATTTGTTTTACTTTTTATCCAAAATGTCCGAAGTTGTCCACATGTCCGAAGCCACCCCAGATGACGGTACCTAAATACTATCAAATTTTTCTGGGTTAATTATCATAGCTTTTGCCAGCATATTATAATAGGCCTTGGCATAGACTACAGTAGATCTGGACTGGACACGAAAACGGAACTTTGCAATAAGGGACCCAAAATCGGAGAACGAACCCTCAAGTTCGAACCTCGAAACCTCGAAAATATAAAATTTTTGCGGTTTTGAGGTTCGAACTTGGGGGTTCGTTCTCCGATTTTGGGTCCCTTACTGCAAAGTTCCATTTCCGTGTCCAGTCCAGATCTACTGTAGTCTATGGCCTTGGTAATAAATTTAATGCTCTTTAGGAGAGTTCATAAATTGGATCTCCCTAGAAATGCTTTATTTACATATCAGAGTGACTATCATGTATTTAGAACTGTCTTCTTAACACGCATGCGTGAGAGAAGAATTGAGAAGAATACTAAGCAAAGCCAGTAACTAGACTGAAAGAAGCAAAGACAAATGAGAGCGGCAAAAGCAGAAGGTATGGATGGTATTGCTGTGGAATGTATTAAGAAGGGTGGTGATGTTATAATAGATTGGCTGGTGAGACTATTCAATGTGTGCTTTGTTGTGTCAATGGTACCATTAGACTGGAGGAGTGCATGTATTGTGCCGTTGTACAAGGGGAAGGGAGACCGGCAGGAGTGTTCAAGTTATAGAGGTATTAGTTTATTATCAATTGTTGGAAAGCTGTATGGCAGGGTATTGATAAAGAGGATAATAAAGGGTACAGAAGGTGCAATAGGAGAAGAGCAGTGCAGTTTTAGGAGGGGAAGAGGGTGTGTGGATCAGATTTCTGCCGTAAGACAGCTACCAAGTTCTTCTCATTTAAGATGGAAATTATAAGTGGAGGTTTGGCCACACCAGCGCCGACATCTTGCTTGTTTACTCTCGTTCAACTGTTGAATATTGATTATGGAGTATAATTGATATATTTCACCATTGTAACAATTCTTATGTCGATGTCCACTGCTTTCATCTATCGATTTGGAAAGCAGAAAATCAATGATCGAATGCTCTGGCCTGTTACACAAGCAGGAGTCAGCTGACTGACTCAATTACTTGTTCGTCAAGGGGAATCCACGCAATGCGAGCTAAGCTCATTATTATCGCGCCTCCTTAACTGGGAATGTATTGCGTGAAATGCACGTTAAGTGTTTTATGTACTGTTGGAATGGCTGTGGATGTGTGTGTAGTCTGTATTTTAGCCAATTGGCGACATCGGAAACGAAGGCTTAGGGTGGATCTGTATGGTACCATTCTCACTATAGACGGTACCGTCTCGCCCGAAGGCTTAGGTAGCCATCAGCTTAGGTGAACCATATGATACCCATCTCGCCTTGTACCATTTTTGCCAACCCCAGATGGGACGTCACAACGTCGTCCACTTATTCCAGGTACCTATTTACAGCTAGGTGAACTGAGGCTAACACATGAAAGGAGACAAGCCCAATTTGTCTCCGCCCGGCCGGGGATTGAACCCCCGACCCCTCGTGTGTGAGACGAGAGCTCTACCTACTAGGCTACGGGCTGTGTGTATGTTGGTGCGTGTGTCGCGGCCCGCCCGCCATGACAACAAAAAGTTGGAGAAGGGTTGATTTTAGTGATTTTCCGGTTCTTTAGAGTTTATAAGGTGCTCGGGTAGAGAGTTGTCCACCATTCCGGTATGAACGCTGCCCAATGCGTGCCGGATTAAAAGACTTTCAATGTACTTGGACACATACCCCATAGCTGGGGGTGGCCAACTCAATTATAATGTAAAACTTGCAAAATAAACAAACCAAAACATATACGAACACAGTAAAAAGACAAAACAACTAATCAAAATCGCTATGTGGAAACAACGCATTAAGTAAAATAATAATTTATAAATAAAAGAACACAATCCACCACATAGGGTGTACATTACTACATGAGCAAGTTAATCCGTTTCCCAAGCAAACTAATCGCACTATAGTCACGTTCAAGGAATTAGTCAATTTGGTAAGTCGGGGACGTTCTGGTAAATTTTTACTAAACTCTGCATGAATAAAGAAACTACAATTAGTGTCAAAATACTCGATTAAAATCAAATTTACAACTTGACAAGACATTAACAATAGTAAAAAATACAAATGGCTATCACTAACGATAGTGCTATCGGGTAGGTACCTGACAGAGACAGTTATTAATAGTAACTGATATTAATACTTAGTAATACACTCTCAGCCAAATAAAGACAAGTCAAATTCAAGTACTGTATCCGGATAAAATGTTAAAGGGTTAGTATGCAAAGCACCACAAGAATATTCCAAATTTATTCAATCAGGCAACTTTTCATTATATTTTGACTACCTCCAGACAATTATATTCATATCATGCTGGTGTCTCCTGAGTAATATTAGCCACACATTCTAGCAGTCTATAACTAATATCTGCCACAAGTTATGATTGTATTTTCACTGCTCTGTTAATCTCTTATTAAATATAACTTCAAAATTAAGATTATATCATCATCATCATCATCATCTCCGATGCTTTGTTTCCCCCTGGGAAACCCCCGCTAGAGGATGGCCATGACAGAAAAGTCTCCAGGCTACTTTGTCAAGACATGCTTCCTTTGCCCGTGCCACAATGCCCCTTCCACTACGTGGAAATTTTTCCTCATTGTATTTTTCCACTTTCTTTTCCCATACCATATGTGGTCTTCCACTACTAGCTGCTCCACTCACCTGACTCCCATATATCTTTCTTGGCATTATGTCTTCAACCATTCTCTGAACATGACCATACCACCTCAAAGTACTTCTCTTTATCCACTCAACCACTCCACATTCAATGCCCAAAGCTTGCTCTTCCATTCCAAAGGACTCATACACTTCCCTATTACTTGGCCCATCCAGCCTACAGTATTCATGCTAGCTGCCATTCTGAAAAACCTCATCTCCAAAGCTCTCAGTTTGGAGAGGTCCTCGTCACTTGTCCATGTCTCACTTCCATAAGAGAGTGTTGGGAGCAGCACACTTTTTCTCAGTGACTTTTTCACTTCTTGACTAACCATTCTTCCTTTCAGATTACTATCAAGTTCTCCAAGTACCTTTCTCCCTTGCATTTTTCTCTCTTTTATCTCACTCTCTATTTTACCATATGTGCATAGTACAGCTCCCAAGTACTTGAAACTTTCAACCTCTTCCAGTACTTAATTTCTCATTATTAATTTACAACTTTTCTCATGTTCTTTCTTAATTCTATATTTTGCCTTAAAATCTATTGTTTCATGCATTCTTCTCTCAAACACCATTATCTTACATTTCCCTACATTGACCTTCAACTTTCTCTTTTTGCATACCCTGTCAAAGTCTGTGACCACTCTCTGAAGTTCTTCCACATTTTCTGCCAACAGGACTGCATCGTCCGCATATAGGCATGTTAAAATCTTCCACTCTCTTCCCTCTGATTCCAGCCTAGCTCCTATACCCATTGATCCCACCCTACATTCTCTAATCACTCCATCCATGCATATTTTGAACAACCAAGGTGACATGACACATCCCTGCCTTACTCCTACATTGACCTCAAAACTCTCACTTAACTTTTCTCCTACCTTCACATTTGCCATTGAATTCCTATAGAAAGATTCTACTGCCATTAGCAACTTTCCTCCCACACCATATACTGTTAACACATCCCACAGACCCTCCCAATCTACTTTGTCATAGGCTTTTTCCAGATCCATGAATGCTGCATAGAGTTTTCTGTTCTTGGCTAAATACTTCTCTACCAACAAACGCATTGAGGCTATCTGGTCAACGCAGCTCTTGCCCTTTCTAAAAAATCTCCCTGCTCCTTGCCTATTTTGTCATCTGTTATCTTCTGCAGACTCTGTTACTACTCTTGCATATACCTTTCCAGGTATGCTAAGCAAGCTAATTCCCCTATAACTCTTACACTCCTCTTTACTACCCTTCCCTTTGTACATACAAGAGTACTATCACTGCTTTCCTCCAGTCCTCTGGTACTCTTCTTTATATAAGCTAGAAAATGTCTAAATACATCACTAGCGGAGTTAGAAACCAAAAGAAAATATCCGGGACAAGTATTCCAAAATTATGAGTAAATAAATGGCCCAAACAGCCAGAATGTGAGAGCAGTGAACACCAGCAAAGGAATAGCCTTTATGTATCACAGCCAGGGCAGCACAACACACAACTGGAATAACACCCTCACCATGTCTACCAGCCAGAGTAGCACATTGGCAATCAACAGCAGGAGATGCTCAACCCTGCACACTACTCAGTAACCAGAGGATACATCTCTCAACAGCCAAAGGTACTCATTACCCTAAGCTAAGCCCCTCATCAGTCACTAACAAGTTACTTTTATTTTTTGGGGGGTTACAATCACTAAAAATGTATTAAATATTTCCTCGGCCTAACAATTCTTGATTATTTACTTTTAGTTTTATGCTATTTTAATTTACACACATAAACAACTAATCTATCTATAGGTTGCAGACAGTTTTATGTAAAGCACTGGTATACTTTGGTCTCCCGATGGCTGCTCTCCAAGCTACATGATCCCATGCAGCATACCTGTATGTCCCCTAACCCTTTGATCTTTCATAACTACCTCGTCCCAGAATTTTCTCAGTATAGTATGCTTCCATACTTTCAACATTCTTCACCCAAACATCTATATCCATTCTCTAGACATGGCCAAAACACACATAATTTAGTTTTAATTTCTTTATTTTACATTCATAAATAAAACCACAATTTACTGAATCATCACTTGGTTATAATTTTCTTTGCCTTATAAACCATTCACCCTCACTCTTATCATACCTGCAGAACTGGGATTGAAGATGATGTGGCTCCCTGTTGTCCAGATGACTTGGCCAGTTGAGCTGCCAGTTGTGAGGAGTTCAGCTGGCCTGGGGGGGGGGGGGGGGGTTAAGGGGGTAGTACTTGGTTTTTGGGCTATAGACACACAACCCTCGGCTATCCCGCCTAATTGGTGCCTAATTAGTGCCGCTATAACGAGAATCGCGATAATGGAACTTAATAACTTATGGGGGAAAAAAGTGGGTTCCCAGGTCCCAACTTTTCGCCCCCAGATTCGTCCAAACAGTCACCCAAGTACCCATTTCTCCCCTTAAATAAGCCTACATCCAATAAATATATATTGAAAATATTTAAAAATAGGCCTACATATTATGAGGATATTAGTTACCGCAGACTTTATTTGAAAACATAATCATATTTAGCATAGGCCTAGCCTAACCCATCGTCGTTTCTGTGGCTTTCGTCAGGCAAGGCCCTTGACTTGGCTGTGTTTTGATGGTCCTGGGCTTTCAATTCCTACATCATTACCACCAGGCCCACCATCCCTATCACTGAATGCACTAGAGGTCATAATAAACGCGAGAGATAAGAGGTTCAGGCACAAATAAGCATAGATTACCTTTCAAGATAAATTTGTACATTTTTCGGTAGAAAAATGTCCCGGCTGAAGGCCGGTTCCTTCTAAAATTAGAGGATCGCTATTGCTCGCCAGGAAAAAATTGACACCTAAATGGCACAAAAGGTCTTGATATTGACAAAGAAATGTGGCTAAGGTCTCAAAATCGCCAAACTAATAGAACGAATGTCTTAAAATCTCAAAATGAATATGCTAATCATGAGGGAGAAGGAGGTCCAGAAAAAGCGAGTACTACCACCTTACACAAATACATAAGCTGACAAGGCAATATTTAGGTTTACAGTATTACAAGTACTTCTCACTATATCGATATTCAATTAAGAAAGATTAAACAAATAATTATATAAGCTATCAAGGAATAGTTTATGTACTACACTTAACCCTTTCAAGATCCGATATGCATTTCTTGTCTGTTTTCTGGCTATTATTAGACAATTTTATTCAATTAGGATAATATATTTCAAGGTCAGAAGATTAATTGAGATAGTCTTTACGCTTTTACTTACCCCAGATCCTTCCTAAGATATTAAAATGTAAAACTTGCAAACTAAACAAACCAAAATTGGGACAAGGACAATATAAAGTCAAATTAAATTATCAAAATCGCTATGTGGAAACAACGCTTACTAAAATGAAAATTATTAAATAAAAGAACACAATCCACCACATAGGGTGTACATCACTACATGAGCAAGTTAATCTGTTTCCCAAGCAAACCAATCGCACATATAACAACGCACTATCGTCACGTTAAAGGAAGTAGTCAAGTTTGGGAAGTCCGGGACGTTCTGGCAAATTTTACTAAACTCTGCATGAATAAAGAAACTACATGTTAAATGTCAAAATATTATTTAAAATCAAATTTGCAACATGACAAGACATTAACAATAGTAAAAATACAAATATTGATAAGATATCTATACTATTACAAAATAATATATAAAATACAGTACAGCACTCACTAACGATAGTGCTATCGGGTAGGTACCTGTAAGCATAGCATGCCTCAAGTGACCCCTATCAATAACTACCCTACAAATAACCTACATTTATAGCACAAATAAACTAAGGAAATCGCAAAAGTAAGCAATTGATACTATCGACAATGAATACATATAATATAAAGAGAAATAATTGCAAAATATGAAGTAACAACAGATTTAAACAAAGAGTACTCTTTTAACAAGAACAATAAATTTAAAAAATCATCAATATTAATAATAATAATAATAATAGAAAAAGAAAAAGAAAAAGATAAACAATAAATACAGACAAAAAGTAAGCAGAGGTTATACAAGAAACTTCAAGTTAAAAATGCTTGATTAAAATTATTGATGTCAAATTTTAGAATACAGTCACAATAATTGACCCTAAAAAGATTAAATTTATGGAACAATTTACTTGCCTCAAAACCTCTGTCCACTAAGAGTCTGTATAGTAACCTAGCTCTAGCCCAAAAGTCATCTACTTTAGTGCAGATTTTACAAAATCTTATTAATTGGGAATAAAAACAATTATAAGTGATTTTACTATCGATATTACTACTAGGGAAAGGAAAGTTTATTACGTTAAAATTAAAATCATCAACTTTGTGATATACTTTAAGTATGCACTGTTCATTAACAATCTCTATATTTATATCAAGAAAATTTTCAACTTTATAATTTACGTTACATTGTGTGAGGGGAATAGAATTAGGGTAAATAAGTTTAGCAACTTGATTAAAATTTAACAAATTGCAAACAAGAATATCATCAATATATCTACTATTATTACTTAACAGTTTAGCAAGTGCTAATTTTTCTGGAATTTTATTTTTCTTGCTACTGTCAACTAAGTCTTTTATATATTTAAATTCTAAAGCAAGCAAGAATAAGTCTGCAATTAAAGGGCTAGCATTTCCACCCATAGGAATTCCTAATATTTGTTTGAAAATGTACGGCCCGAATCTAACATAAGTATTGAAAAGGAGGAATTTAAGGGCATCTTTAAGTTTAGTTCTATCAAAATATACAGAACTAGTGGGAGTAGAGCTAAGTGATGCATTATTAAAATATGTATAAACATTTATGAAATAATTACCATTCCTAACGAACCTGTCAAAGTGCAAATCTATAATAAAGCAAAGCTCTGAATATACTAAATCTAAAGGCAAATTGGTATACAAAGTTGAAAAGTCGAAGCTATGTACCGAGGTAACTTTCGGCATGGTATTTATTTTATCAATAACTTCTAACGAATTGTCAACACTCCAATAATAGTTAATGCCAGTTCTTCTCATGATGGTATTACAATATCTTTTATGAGTACTTTTAATGTATTTTAAGCAATTTACTACTTGTTCTGATAGAGTTTTAGTGGTAGCAAATTTTGCTCCGGCAATAAAGCGATATTTATAAGGTCTTTTATGAAATTTAGGTAACATGTATAATTTTGCAATGCACTTGTTCTTATCAGAAAGTTTAATATCAAATATTATATTTTTCTTGGTATGTTCATCGATTAAGTTATCAATATTCAGATTATTTTGAATTTCATAAACAGAATTACCGCAAATATTTTTACGTAATATGTTACCCTTAATACCTAATTCTTTTTTCATATTTTCAAGATAAAATTTCTTACATGTGAAGCTATAATTATTGCTGGCTTTATCTACTGTAGTGATTACAAAATGTTTATGTAAATTTATTAAATCAGCTTTAAGCTTATTATAATTATAGTCTATAAAATCTGAAAGATTAAATTCATTTTTAAGCGAGAAAATTTTATTTCTAATTAACTTAATTATATTAAGTTAAATTTAGTTTAAATTTAGAATAGGGAGTAATAAAGTAACATGGGACATAATTTTAAAAGATATTGTTTTTTCAGTCAATAAATTAAAAGATAAATTGTTAAAAATTGCGTGCTGCAATGCGAGAGAACTAGAAGCATGGTCTAAATTATTAATTAAGTTAATTAGAAATAAAATTTTCTCGCTTAAAAATGAATTTAATCTTTCAGATTTTATAGACTATAATTATAATAAGCTTAAAGCTGATTTAATAAATTTACATAAACATTTTGTAATCACTACAGTAGATAAAGCCAGCAATAATTATAGCTTTACATGTAAGAAATTTTATCTTGAAAATATGAAAAAAGAATTAGGTATTAAGGGTAACATATTACGTAAAAATATTTGCGGTAATTCTGTTTATGAAATTCAAAATAATCTGAATATTGATAACTTAATCGATGAACATACCAAGAAAAATATAATATTTGATATTAAACTTTCTGATAAGAACAAGTGCATTGCAAAATTATACATGTTACCTAAATTTCATAAAAGACCTTATAAATATCGCTTTATTGCCGGAGCAAAATTTGCTACCACTAAAACTCTATCAGAACAAGTAGTAAATTGCTTAAAATACATTAAAAGTACTCATAAAAGATATTGTAATACCATCATGAGAAGAACTGGCATTAACTATTATTGGAGTGTTGACAATTCGTTAGAAGTTATTGATAAAATAAATACCATGCCGAAAGTTACCTCGGTACATAGCTTCGACTTTTCAACTTTGTATACCAATTTGCCTTTAGATTTAGTATATTCAGAGCTTTGCTTTATTATAGATTTGCACTTTGACAGGTTCGTTAGGAATGGTAATTATTTCATAAATGTTTATACATATTTTAATAATGCATCACTTAGCTCTACTCCCACTAGTTCTGTATATTTTGATAGAACTAAACTTAAAGATGCCCTTAAATTCCTCCTTTTCAATACTTATGTTAGATTCGGGCCGTACATTTTCAAACAAATATTAGGAATTCCTATGGGTGGAAATGCTAGCCCTTTAATTGCAGACTTATTCTTGCTTGCTTTAGAATTTAAATATATAAAAGACTTAGTTGACAGTAGCAAGAAAAATAAAATTCCAGAAAAATTAGCACTTGCTAAACTGTTAAGTAATAATAGTAGATATATTGATGATATTCTTGTTTGCAATTTGTTAAATTTTAATCAAGTTGCTAAACTTATTTACCCTAATTCTATTCCCCTCACACAATGTAACGTAAATTATAAAGTTGAAAATTTTCTTGATATAAATATAGAGATTGTTAATGAACAGTGCATACTTAAAGTATATCACAAAGTTGATGATTTTAATTTTAACGTAATAAACTTTCCTTTCCCTAGTAGTAATATCGATAGTAAAATCACTTATAATTGTTTTTATTCCCAATTAATAAGATTTTGTAAAATCTGCACTAAAGTAGATGACTTTTGGGCTAGAGCTAGGTTACTATACAGACTCTTAGTGGACAGAGGTTTTGAGGCAAGTAAATTGTTCCATAAATTTAATCTTTTTAGGGTCAATTATTGTGACTGTATTCTAAAATTTGACATCAATAATTTTAATCAAGCATTTTTAACTTGAAGTTTCTTGTATAACCTCTGCTTACTTTTTGTCTGTATTTATTGTTTATCTTTTTCTTTTTCTTTTTCTATTATTATTATTATTATTAATATTGATGATTTTTTAAATTTATTGTTCTTGTTAAAAGAGTACTCTTTGTTTAAATCTGTTGTTACTTCATATTTTGCAATTATTTCTCTTTATATTATATGTATTCATTGTCGATAGTATCAATTGCTTACTTTTGCGATTTCCTTAGTTTATTTGTGCTATAAATGTAGGTTATTTGTAGGGTAGTTATTGATAGGGGTCACTTGAAGCATGCTATGCTTACAGGTACCTACCCGATAGCACTATCGTTAGTGAGTGCTGTACTGTATTTTATATATTATTTTGTAATAGTATAGATATCTTATCAATATTTGTTTTTTACTATTGTTAATGTCTTGTCATGTTGCAAATTTGATTTTAAATAATATTTTGACATTTAACATGTAGTTTCTTTATTCATGCAGAGTTTAGTAAAATTTGCCAGAACGTCCCGGACTTCCCAAACTTGACTACTTCCTTTAACGTGACGATAGTGCGTTGTTATATGTGCGATTGGTTTGCTTGGGAAACAGATTAACTTGCTCATGTAGTGATGTACACCCTATGTGGTGGATTGTGTTCTTTTATTTAATAATTTTCATTTTAGTAAGCGTTGTTTCCACATAGCGATTTTGATAATTTAATTTGACTTTATATTGTCCTTGTCCCAATTTTGGTTTGTTTAGTTTGCAAGTTTTACATTTTAATTAATAATTTAGACCATGCTTCTTCACACAAATAAATATATAAAATCGTCTAATAATAGCCAGCATAAACTGCCAAAATGTGTCATGATCCTCAAAGGGTTAACATAACATAATTACAGATGACTAAAATCCACTGGGGCCTATCGTGGTTATCTAGAAACTTAATCCAAATTCATTCTTTCTGTCATGAGACATCATCCATATTGAGAAATTACCTATATTAAAATTATATTGAGAGATTATATACTGTACATAAAAAACATATTGAGAGATTATCTACATTCACTTTGTTTACTGTAATAATTACCTTTCTATGAGTATGAAGGAGTAATAAACAGGAATGAATGGAGAATGCATGTGAATAGATGAGTGAACACGTACGTGGTCATTTGGGGGAAGGGAGTCGGGCGCACGTTGGACTAGATAAAAGTCCATCAGGCGCCTGACCCGGGGAGATGATTTATATGAAGGGTGTGCCTGGAAGTGTGGTGGGCGGGCTTGTGGCTTCGGCTCCGCTGCATGTCTGCCAGCCGAGATCGGAACCTCTCCGGGTGATCGGGGGCCGGGGGAGTGCTGGAGGGACCTTGGTGACCCTGGTCTCTGGGTCTTCTCCTGGATGACCTAGATGTGTGTAAATTTGTATTTTGTTTTTGTGTTCATTGTTTTCTGTTGTGCTTTGTGTTATCCCTATTCTTGCTGTCTTGAGTCCCCCCCCCCCCCCAAAAAAAAGGAAAAGTGGGGATTGGGCCCGAGTATATAGATAGATAGATGAAGGAGACAAATGGCAATACTGCCTGTAACAACCATCCACCCAAAGTTGAAAGAGTGACAGACAGCCAAATTCAAAGTACAGTATGTTATAGTCTAAATGTCTGAACACACAGAGAATGAAGCAGTTATATATTAGGATGAGAGAAAGACAGACTGAAAAAGTGAGTTCCAGAGTTTACTTGTTGTGTAAAAAGAAAGACTTGGAAAATCGGTTCACTCTTGGGTTAGAGAGTTGAACAGAATAGGGGTGGGAATGTGTTGAAAGGCGAGTGCCACCAACTCTTTGTAAGGCAGGAGGTATACATTGAGAAAGCTCTGAAGAACACTGATTATTGTAATAGCGGTAAAAGAGTAAGAGAGATGCAACATTGTAGCATGTAGAGAGATTGTAGGGAATTAGTAAGAGGAAGTGAGCAGATGAGACAAAAAAAATTTGGCTGTACTCTTTCGAGAAGTGTGGTATGGGTGGAACCTCCCCACACATGCTAACAATACTCGATACATGGGCGTACGTGTGCCCCTGTACAGAGCAGGAAGCTGTGCGGGGGTGGAGAACCCACGGAGACGGTTGAGCACACCTAACTTCTAGTAAGCTGTTTCAGCAAGAGTCGTAATAACATCTTTCCAAGAAACGTCAGAAGAAAAAGAAGTATCAAGAATATTGAGAGAAGATGAAGGGTTGATTTGTGTTTTGTTGAAGAGTAAGGGACAGTCATGAGGAAGATTGTGACGGGTAGATAGATGGAGAAATCGGGTTTTGGAAGCATTGAAAGTAACAAGATTTTTCTCAAAACTGAAATAGCTGATAGATCAGAAGATAGACGTGCTATGGACTAATCACATCCAGTACAGCCTTGTAACACCCCCAGCCGGCGGTGCTTGTGGCATTTTGGAACTGCTGACTTGGGGGCTGTTCAGTAGTACTTCTTTGATTTCCCATTGAATGACTTTTTGAGTTTTGGAGTACTGTAATTGTATAGTGGGTCGTTGTGGAAAACTAGTTAAATAGTATAAGGTAGATTCATCAGCATATGAGTGGATAGGATTAGAGGTACAGTTAAGAAGAGAGAGAACTGGGACAGGACAGAACCCTGAGGAACACCGGAATTGATAGGTTGAGGGACTAAGCGATGGCCGTCCATAAGTGCAGCTATGGAACGGCTACAAAGGAAATTTGAGATATAGGCACAGATAGAGGGATAGAAAACGAAAGATGGTTGTTTAGAAATTAGAGAATTAGCCATATTCCAACAACCCATCAAAGACAATAGAAGAAGAGCAGGCTGATATCGGCATATTATATATTTCGCATTTAAACCTAAACAAGCTTGTAAATATAACAAAATTACGAAAAATTCACCCAGATACGGGGTGGCGCGACAATACACACCTTGCCGTGGGATGTGGATTAACCTTTGTCCAATCTTTCCCTAAAAATCAGCCTATTCGAGCATTTAAGAGGAAGAACACACAAAATTGAATACCAAATACTCCAATAAAGTGTTAGATAATAAGCCATGAACTAAATGCAAGGTCGACTGCTTGGAAATCAATGAGTACAGTAATGGGAAATCAGACCTATCCTTTTCTAAAGGTTAAATACTTATAGCTAATCATTAAGTTTACTCTTAGAAATGGTAAAGCCAATAAAAAAAAGGGAAAAAATCAAAGGAAAATATAATATCTAATCATAAAGTTTACTTTTAGAAATGGTAAAGCCAATAATAAGAAAGGGAAAAAAATAAAAGGAAAATATAATCTGTAGACTCACTGATAGGCAGCTGGACAACTTGACCCTGCTGAATGGTGGGCTGGCTGCCGATCATCACGGTGGCAGCAGAGCTCACCGCTGTAGATCCAGATACCTTCGTGGCAACCTGGCAATAATAAATCAAATTAACTCCTTGGCATTCAGAACCACAAATCCAGTGGTTTAAAGGTTTTCCCTAAAGTGTACAACCACTCTAATAGCATTCCCAAGCCAGGGCAAACATTCAGAAATTTGGTGGAAAAAAACATATAACTCAATCCACGTGAAATTTTCATTAAGAATAGCATTCTATGTGAAGTAAATAGGCAAGCTATTGGCAACGCTGTTTGATAATAAGTCACACAGCGAGAAAATCAATACAGGCTGGAGAGCCTAGTGAGCCTTGAGCCGTTAAACGGGGAAATACGGTCCGCAGGCCCTCTTTGAACATTTAATGTAATCTGAACAGTAGTGTAGATTTATACTTTAATGAAAGGCTCTTAGAATATTATTTTTAATTACCCAATCAATAATAAACACTTCATGAGGTTATGTGTTGCGTGCCAAATATGCCCGGGTGGGCGGTGGTGGAAATATTAAAATGGCCGGGGCCTGGGAGTTAAGTTTCGGTTTCATGCGCTTATCGTTCCTCATTTGTCATTTTTTTTTCCTATATTCCAACTACAGTACTCCCTCTCGGGCATAGGCTGAGAGCCTGTACATTCAACAGCTAATCATTGAACGGTGAAGCCTGTGAGGTCTTGTTCCAGTCTAGGGGGTAAGACATGTGAAGCACTTTTAGCTGCAACCAGCCCCTGCCACCATGCCTTCGCAGGATGCAAGGGGCTTAGTTGCTCACTCACGGCTCGAAGCATACCCATCTCTGAAGCTGCCTCGCTCCAGTGCTTCACTGTCTCACCTCTTAGACTCGGACCCTCACTCTCAGAATGCCACCTATTGAGCACTGAACTCACTAGGCATTGTCCCCCTGTAGCATATTTTGATTATGGGAATATTCATACAGTGCTATTTAATCAGGGAACAATGAGGGTATTTATATGGCATTTCGGTGGGCTTTGTTCCAACTACGGATAGGCAAACACTCTGAGCCGTTACAATGTATGTAATGGAAAATTATGTTAAACCATTGTATGTACTGTATATATATGTATGTATGGGGCCAGACTGGGGTATCTTAAAAGACTAGCAAATAGTAGAAAACATGGCTAGTAAGTACACTGACTAGCTAAAATAATTCCTAACCAGCTTCAACACCTCCAAATATAATAAGGACTCATTGTGAAAGGCATGAGGATGGTCAGAAGAGACGAAGGAGTACACTGGAGAGCAAGGGGGAACACGTGTACTCTGTCCAATCACTAGTCCGGAAGAGAGAGCGAGGCTGACGGAGAGGAACGCGTTGCTTACGACAAGTGAGGTAGGAAGCGCATGGAACAGAAGCTAAATAATTCTTCTCTTTTATTATTATTATTATTATATTTCTTCATAGGGGTATCTGATTCAAATGACGTTCCATAGGTACTTTAACCCTTTCTCTGCGGACATATTTGGGCTATTTAGGGCATATTCAGGCACTCCTGAATGATTAATCAAGTGTCTGCATGAAATTAAATGTATTTTGCCGAAACTAGACGAAAATAGCTTCAAAATGACACTAGAATGAGCTTCGTAGCTAGCGGGCTTCACCCACAGCGCTACCATAGACATTGGGGAAAACTCGCTATTTATTAGCAATGTAGCATTTTTTTGCCTTTGGCAGCACTGCCAAGACCCGGGTCTGGGACCTCCGTGCACGGACGGACGTGCTGACGGTTGGAGGTGGGCCCCTCGCGGTCCCGCCCACTGACACTCGAATTCTACGGCTTGTACAGGCTTTTAAAGCCTGTAAATTGCTGTAACTTACCAAAACGTAGTACTACGTTTCCCGCAGCCAATGGGTTAACGATGTCACATATGAAGATGGTGGACTATTGTGGACCAGCGAGATGGTTCCTATGAAGGGCTTGCTATGGTAGCAATGGTGCCAAATATGATTATTGGCAGTAGATGGAGGATCCGCTGTAACATAAGAGGTTAAAGCATGGACCACAAACCTAGTCTAATAGTAAGATGCTTCTGGAAGCCTGGGGTCCAAAAGAAAGGGACTTTACTGTACTCTGTTCTTAATCTAATTAAGGAAAGATATTTCCTACCATTGCAGCAGATATATTGATATCTAGAGACAGAAATAAATAGGCCTACAGTAATTATCCTCCTGTCAATATACAGTATTTATTAAAATAATTATTCATCAATGTGGTCAGTGGTCACATCTTATCATATCTCAGCATCCAAGAAGGGGAGTATATGAGCCACCGTCGTGAGACTTCAAGATGCTAACTAATACATCAGCGAGCCACCAAAATAATAAGCAACAAAACTTACACTTGCCGGTGGTGGAGATGAGAGAATGACGGGGGTGGAGCTGCTGACGGGAACATTGAGTGAGAGAGAGATGGGCACCGCCAGGCCAGGGATGGTCACCTGGACGTTCTGTAACCCTCCCAGGTTGGTTGTTAGGCTCTGCAGACCAGCCACATTCAGACCTATGAGGGAGGCAAGGGTATTTTTACTATTTCTATCTATCTACTGCCAGATGCCTTGATCCCTGAGGGGATGGTCACGACCAAATCTCCTTCATCGAAGCAATTCGTTTGATCATCTAACTTGTTTCGGGAGAGGTTTGCTAATGCCCAACCGCGGATTGTTATATATAGTGAGTGGGGAGTGCATGTGGAGTGATTACTGTTGGAATGGCTGTGGTTGTGAATGTAGAAGGCAACCAGTGTACAGTAATCCGCTTGATCTTACTGATTAATTGCAATCATTCACATTGTAAAGACAACACTGGTCTACTGCACCACTGATGTCTGCCATTGCTGACCGGTTGGGAGGCCTTGGGGGTTAGTGCCATATAACAACCTGTCCAGTGGGGGATCAATCCCAGTCCTCCCGAGTATAACTTTTGAACGCTACCGCCTACTCCACGCCGGCATCTTTACACTATCATTTAATATGTGTTTGGTTTCTGGGTTCTTGTAGGTTAAATTAGATGGATGATTAGTAAATATAAAACGTCAGGAAAAATAATAATATAAAATTAGTAACTGATTTTTGGTTTATTGTAGGGTAACTCGGACGGATGATTAAAAAAAAAAAAAAAAAAAAAATTAGATGAATATGTATGTATGCATGTACAGTCAATACACAGGCACATACCCCATAGCTGGGGGTGGCCAACTCGAGACAGAGTCTGAACAGGGATAACACAACACAATACAGTACAACATAAAAAAAAAAAAAAAATCCTAATAAACATTAAAACATCAGGAAAAAAAATAAAGTAATATAACCATCTGGGTTACTGTAAGGTAACTCAGACAGATGATAAATAAACATAAAACATTTAAATACAAATTATAAAAGTAAAAAATGTCAGAAGATTATGTGGATGAAGCAATGTATACTGCCACATTCAAGCCTACCTACAGGTGGACAAGCTTACACAATATTAAAATAAGTGAAATGTCCACAATTTATAATCAGTCTAGAATAGAATTCCGCGGCCGTGGCATGGTCAGTTAGGCGTCTGCTGATCGAAGGGTCTGCAGTTCGATCTCACCCTGTGCCATTGGTAGACGTCAAGAGTTTGGACACTCAGGTCTATTGATTTGTGGCAAATGTCCAGTAAAGTCCCTGCAACAAGGGCATGCCCTAGCCCTGTCAATCAATGGAGTGCACTGTGTTAAAAACTGCATCATCAATAGCTTAATTAAAATGTAAAACTTGCAAACTAAACAAATTAAGCTTTTGCTTTTTAGGTTTGGTTAGGCTAGTTTAGGTTAAGTTACGAGTCAAACAATACATTTTTGTGGCACCTGCAATTTCTAGTCCCCTCATACAATAGCCTACAACATTACAGGGAAAATACAGAACATCCCGATTATCCGATATGCTTGGAATATTAGAAGTGTTGAATAGCGCATTATGTATTCTCGTTATGTGAAGCATACTCTTGTAAATAAATACATAATTTGGAGTATAATTGATTAAATTTACATAATGTTATGTCATGATTATAATTTATTTTTAATAAATTCCAAATATCTCTGATCCTATTCTGAATTAATTGATTATTTGGGAATTCCAGATAGCCTATTTAAATATTGGATAATTGGGGTTCTACTGTACTGTATTATTTTTCCTCTGAGATGCTGGGGCCCCTTTTTCCCATAGGTTACATATATGAACCCACCTGGTAGGTTAAGACTGGCAATGTTGACATTAGGTGGAGGCCCCCCTGTGCCACTGTCACTACGAAGTACTGCCGCTGCTGCCGACCCTCCCATTCCACCACATGTGCCTCCACCTCCCACTTTAACAACACCATCCTGCAAAAAAAATAAAAAAATAATTAATAGGGCCTAGATATATAAATAAAGAACAATGAATGTCATATTTTTTTTTTTATTATTTATTTAACCAGACCAGCGAGTACCCTAAAAGAACCCTCATAGGGTCATACATAAAGTGCAAGAGAGAGATGGCTGGGTGGACTGTATATACCTAGACTTAAAGAAAGCCTTTGACATAACAGATTATTATGGAAATTAAGTACTGTACTGTACTGCAGGGAGAGTGAGAGAAAAACTATACTAGGTTGAGGGGGCCAAAGCCCCCCTCAACCTATTATTGAATCCCACGGCACTCAAAATATACGGGAACATAATCGCAAGCGTGTGCGTAGTGTAAACAGGGCGGGCGGTATGCCTGAATACTAATTTTTACCCCATTTTACAATGGACTGTTATCTTATGACATGGGGAATACATTAATTTATTTAAAACCTTCATTATGCTTCAACAACAAAAAAAGTTACTTTTATATCGAGATTTGACAAGTTTTAGAGGCGAGCAATCAAAGCACCTATAGGTGCAATCCTTCTCGCATAGTTATACTGGTAAGATAAATGATGAGAACAGTAAATAATTAAGTAGCCTATTTTTCCCAGCCAATCGACTGCTGTGGTCTAGGCTAGCCTATAACCAAAATAGCCCTCCAAAGCTCCACGATTATGATGATCACGGCAGAATTTCAGTTATTATTTAATAACATTAGGCTACATAATATCGTTAGATTATCAACCATCTGGTCCTCATACAGGATAAATATTCTAATAGTTGTTTATAGTATTTAGAACGCTCATTGTCACTGTTTTGAGCATCAAACGAAGGCGCTGGTATAAATGTAACCATGGCAACCACCCAGTTTGTTTATGTAGCGCAAAAGAGCTACTGATGTCGTTCAATAAGCCCCAAATCGCGCTAGCGTTTGAAGTCCCGCTCTTGAACGCACCCTAGGTCTAGGTGTTCTGAAGACCTTTCTGTCTCTCTCTAACTCACATCACAGCATTATTAACCTTTCATATATCTCTCCATATAAAATTAGTTTGACTTATTTGTTTATATTACAAGCAATTTTATCAATATGTGACATATTTCTATGTATAAAGTGTGTTGAGTAAAGATGGGACTATGGATGAAGAAGTGCGGGAGAGGGTACAACAGGGGAAGAGGGTTGTAGGAACGCTAAAAGCAGTAACAAGAAATAGGGTGGTCAGTATGGAAGTGAAGAAGTCCTTGCAAGACAGTGTGGTAATCCCGACACTGACTTACGGAAGCGAAGCATGGACGTTGGTTGAGAGACTCAGACCAAGAGTGAGAGCAGTGGAAATTAATTACTTAAGGAGTGCGTGCGGAGTTACATGGAGGGATAGACAGACTAATGAGGAAGTAAGAAGGAGGTGTGGTGTGGAGGTAGATGTGCTGGAAAGTGTGAAAAGGAACAACTTGAGATGGTTCGGCCATATGGAACGTATGGAAAGCGAGAGAATGACTAAGAGGGTGTACGAGAGCGAGGTGGAGGGACAGAGAGGGAGAGGTAGACCGAATGAGAGGTGGAAGGATGGAGTGAGGAAGTACATGAACGAAGGCGGTGCTGGTTGGGGGGAGGGGCGTCGACTGACTGGGGACAGAGGTGCATGGGGCCGGTTCGTTCGTGGCCACCCCTTCGGGGATCACGGCGTCAGGCAATAGATAGATAGATAGAAAGTTATAAACCATAGGCCTACCTCAAATCGTGCCACCACCATCTTTGTGTGAATCAATGACAGTGTTGCCAGGCCCGCATGAGCTCTTCTCGCCCAATTCCATCCAAAAAGTCGCCCAATCCGTAGAAAGTACCCCTTACCCCCAACCCCTTAATTTTTTTACCATTTTCACCCCACTTTTTCTTGACAAATATTATTGAAGCAGTTTTTTAGTTTTCTTTTTCTATATATATTTGTTGATGACAATTCTATCCAAAAAGTCTCCCAATCCGTCAAAAGTACCCCATACCCCCAACCCCTTCATTTTTTTACCATTTTCACCCCACTTTTTCTTGGCAAATATTATTGTGGCATTTTTATTTTATTTTTTATTTTTTTATATACTGTATATAATTGTATTTATGACACGGCTATAATTAGTGATTTGATCTACTTGCCATGGATTGCTTGTTTGGTCAAATACTTAGGTTACTGAATCAGTAACTGTATACAAATGGTAAAAGAGAGTTAATAAGTAGGCCTAAATGTTTACAAAAATAAACTGTTGACTATAATAAAATCACCTCCCATAGCAATTATATATAGCTTGGATTAGTGTAGGGTTTCAAACATACATTTATTAATTGCTACAATTCTATATTTGATTATTATAATGTAAAACTTGCAAAATAAACAAACCAAGACAGGGACATCACAATATAAAGACAAAATAACTTATAAAAATCGCTATGTGGATATAACGTTTTAGTAAAATATAATAACCAACCTTTAACTGTCTTCGTGGTGCGATGTATAAGGTGTTGATTTTCGGTGTGAGCATCCTGGGTTCGAGTCCACGGACTGCCACATGTGTTTGTAAATTTCATTAATCGATTTTAGGAGTATGGTTGGTTGTTGGAAGGAACACAATAATTGATATTGGTTCAGGAGTAATTTATCGAGAGGACTTCCCTAAGTGGTTAAGGCCCCATTAATTGCTCTTTCCATTCACATATGCATAGCCTACGTGAGTTGCAGTTGGGATGTGTGTACATGCTTAGATTGATATGCAGGATTCGAAGTTGCATAATAAATCGTAGGCAGTGTCCACCAACCTTTAACTGTCTTCGTGGTGTGATGTTATAAGGTGTTGATTTTCGGTGTGAACATCCTGGGTTCGAGTCCACGGACTGCCACATGTGTTTGTAAATTTCATTAATCGATTTTAGGAGTATGGTTGGTTGTTGGAAGGAACATAATAATTGATATTGGTTCAGGAGTAATTTATCGAGAGGACTTCCCTAAGTGGTTAAGGCCCCATTAATTGCTCTTTCCATTCACATATGCATAGCCTACGTGAGTTGCAGTTGGGATGTGTGTACATGCTTAGATTGATATGCAGGATTCGAAGTTGCATAATAAATCGTAGGCAGTGTCCACCAACCTTTAACTGTCTTCGTGGTGCGATGTATAAGGTGTTGATTTTCGGTGTGAGCATCCTGGATTCGAGTCCACGGACTGCCACATGTGTTTGTAAATTTCATTAATCGATTTTAGGAGTATGGTTGGTTGTTGGAAGGAACATAATAATTGATATTGGTTCAGGAGTAATTTATCGAGAGGACTTCCCTAAGTGGTTAAGGCCCCATTAATTGCTCTTTCCATTCACATATGCATAGCCTACGTGAGTTGCAGTTGGGATGTGTGTACATGCTTAGATTGATATGCAGGATTCGAAGTTGCATATCAATCGTAGGCAGTGTCCACCAACCTTTAACTGTCTTCGTGGTGCGATGTATAAGGTGTTGATTTTCGGTGTGAGCATCCTGGGTTCGAGGCCACGGACTGCCACATGTGTTTGTAAATTTCATTAATCGATTTTAGGAGTATGGTTGGTTGTTGGAAGGAACATAATAATTGATATTGGTTCAGGAGTAATTTATCGAGAGGACTTCCCTAAGTGGTTAAGGCCCCATTAATTGCTCTTTCCATTCACATATGCATAGCCTACGTGAGTTGCAGTTGGGATGTGTGTACATGCTTAGATTGATATGCAGGATTCGAAGTTGTATAATAAATCGTAGGCAGTGTCCACCAACCTTTAACTGTCTTCGTGGTGCGATGTATAAGGTGTTGATTTTCGGTGTGAGCATCCTGGGTTCGAGTCCACGGACTGCCACATGTGTTTGTAAATTTCATTAATCGATTTTAGGAGTATGGTTGTTGGAAGGAACATAATAATTGATATTGGTTCAGGAGTAATTTATCGAGAGGACGTCCCTAAGTGGTTAATGCCCCATTAATTGCTCTTTCCATTCACATATGCATAGCCTACGTGAGTTGCAGTTGGGATGTGTGTACATGCTTAGATTGATATGCAGGATTCGAAGTTGCATAAAAAATCGTAGGCAGTGTCCACCAACCTTTAACTGTCTTCGTGGTGCGATGTATAAGGTGTTGATTTTCGGTGTGAGCATCCTGGGTTCGAGTCCACGGACTGCCACATGTGTTTGTAAATTTCATTAATCGATTTTAGGAGTATGGTTGGTTGTTGGAAGGAACATTATAATTGATATTGGTTCAGGAGTAATTTATCGAGAGGACTTCCCTAAGTGGTTAAGGCCCCATTAATTGCTCTTTCCATTCACATATGCAGTCTACGTGAGTTGCAGTTGGGATGTGTGTACATACTTAGATTGATATGCAGGATTCGAAGTTGCATAATAAATTGTAGGCAGTGTCCACCAACCTTTAACTGTCTTCGTGGTGCGATGTATAAGGTGTTGATTTTCGGTGTGAGCATCCTGGGTTCGAGTCCACGGACTGCCACATGTGTTTGTAAATTTCATTAATCGATTTTAGGAGTATGGTTGGTTGTTGGAAGGAACATAATAATATATATATACTGTACCGGTTCGGTATATATATATATATATATATATATATATATATATATATATATATATATATATATATATATATATATATGTATATATATATATATATATATATATATATATATATATATATATATATATACAGTATATATAGCCTATATAATTGTCTACACAATCCCTTTGCCATGCATGTTTATCTAACTTTATCTTGCAGAAATATTTTGATCCTATAGAACTTTGCTACGGTATCTTATAATTCTTATTCTACACATTCATTGCATAACTCTGTTATCATACATCTATGTTTAACAAGACCAATGATGTTATATCTTTTCTAAAAATGAGATATATTAAATCTCTCTCTCTCAAGATGAGTTGGGTGTAAAAGGGATCTGCCGTGTGTGGGCCAATCGGCTCTCTGTATACTCCGGTTTTCTTATGTTTTTAGTTATCTCTCTTTTGCACTGAACAATATAAATTATCTCCTTCTACTTCGAGCATCTCCCCAAAAATGCCAAAATGGACCAGCAAGGTCATTGAGATAGTAACTACTGTATACTTGTAACTCGCTCTCTCTCTCTCCCTCGTTGAAGTGGGATTTAGGAGTGGAGTGCTATAAATTAATATGAATTCTGGACCCTCCCTAAGTCCCCCAACCTTGAACGGGCAATTGCTGTATAGTACCGCCCACGGTATTAAGAAGCCAGATCAGAGAACAAGCCAATATCGACCAATTCCACATAGCACAAAAAGCTTACTTTCCCCTGTTCGACTAAAGTCCCCTGCCTCACGACTAGCAGCTAGTTTCTGTGACGCATTTCATATTTATTAGCTAGATATGATTGCGGTAGCATTGACGCATTCATATTTAATTAATTAATAAAAATGTAAACGAAAATACTGATTTTTATGCCGAAAATACGAAATATATTAAAATCGCCCCAAAAGTCGCACATTCTACTCCAAGTCGCCCAAAAAGTCGCAAGTCGCAACCCCTCAAATTTTGTCGCACATCCTCTCCAAAAGTCGCCCAATTGTGCGACAAAGTCGCGGACTTGGCAACCCTGATCAGTGATGCTGATGAATCATCTCAGTTTAGGGACTATCTATATAAGCCCTAGTAATCAATAAATTATGAAGTGAAATCCATTATAAATTCCACTCTTATAATATATATTACTTTTCTCCATAAAATAATAAAGTATATATATATATATCCCAAGGTATTGTACAAGAAAATACACAAACTACAGAATTCAAGACAAAGTGTGGTGTCAGTTCTGCAGAAAAAATAGGCTTGGGAGGGCAGTTATTTTTCTGCAGGACTGACGGGTCCACCCTCATTTGAACCACTATAATGTCTATAATTTAGATTGATCTCATATAGAATAACAACTTTAACTCACATAAATTACTATATCACTCAACGAGCGGCCTAGGCGGTATATTTGGCCCAGCGTTTTTTTTTTTTACCATAAATGGCGTTGTATCCGTGCTCTTTTTCATGCATAAACAAGAGCCAGAGCGTAATACAAGTATGTATCTGTGAAAGGGCGATAATTGAGCTTTCCAATGACACCAGAACCATCCTTCTACGATCACTGGTTGTCTTGCAACGATCGTGCAACCGAAGGGCAAAATCGCTAAAATACGGTCATTTCGTTACATAATTACGTGTGTAGCGAGTGAGAGAGGGTGGAGTAGTGTGGAGTACATGTCAGTGGGCCCACGACGGTCGTGGTGAGCGGTCATGAGGCAACCTACGCTCCTCCCACCACTCGGCTCTCTCTCAGAGCTAATATTGCGCCAAAATTGCACACGGACTAAAGGCAGGCCCCGCCACATAGTCCAGGTGTTTAGATACGGACTTAAGTCGGGCCCCGATAGACAAGGGTTAAATAATCTGATATCCCAACTTACAGAGATAAGTTTTTAAATAACGAAAAAGCAGTTTTGCACAACATCCACTGCCACCAAACATCGATCATGCATTCCAGTGGCGAAGGGAACAGGAAGCGAAAAGACTAACCACCTCTAACCACCAACATAACGGTCCGCGCCCACATTCAAACTGGCGGAGATTGACAATTGTATACCCCGCCCATCGAAACACGAGTTGCCACCATCAAGATGGCACGTCCTCCAACACCAGGAAGGGATTTTGAAATATTAGAAAAGCATCTCACCACGCCTGCACCGCCACACAGCAGCGACCGGGTGGCGAAAGGCCGGAATGAAAGGACCACCACCCCCACCACTACATCCATCACCACTCAAAGTCATCTGACAGGATAGCCAACTGTATCTCCTGCAAAAGTCGAAACACAAGTTGCCAACCTCAAGATAACACATCCGCCTGAATCCTCCAACACCAGGAAAAGATTTATTCATCATAAACAATCCCGAAGTCCAGAGAAATAAGCAAAGTAAACGGGAAAGACAGAACAACCGCTTGCCATCTATTCTGGCATCAGAGAGAACGTACCGCCACCACAGAAAACGACTCAAGGGCAGACAATTATATACCCCAGCAAGGCCGAGAAAAACGTGTGATCAGTTTCTCACTGATTTCACCTCTCCTGCAACATCCCAAATCTACAAACTTGCAACCGCTGTCCACTCCATCTACCTCCAGCCTACAAACCACATAAGCAGCCCCAGAACAAACCAGAAGGCCAAATATAAATGACCAAAGCCCCGAGCAACAGATGCCCACCTTCTTTCTTCTTTCTTCTTCTTCCAGCATTGCATTTATGAGGATAATAAATGTAGCAATTGCACGTCTTGCAAACCATGCACGCCTCCGTGACCAAGCCCATGCAAACCACGATAGGCCGAGACAACAGAAAAACAAATTCCCCAGCATCTAAGGCCAACAAGCCTGTTTTCTGTCTCTGCCCACCACACCTCCAAGCCAAAAGGGAATAACCACCAATCCCTCCAGAAGCACAAGAAGTCATTACCATCGAAATAACGCATTCTCCAACCCCCAGGAAAGAAGTTATTCACCAACATGAACAATCCTGAAGTACAGAATAATAAGGAAAAGAGAAAGAAAAGACAACACAAGAAATGGCACCATAAACACCAGAAGTCTAGGGGTCCTTCTGCCCCTCTACCTCACCACCGCCCCGAAAAAGAAAATTAAGAAGTACTATTCAGGCACCATACCCCAACTCGAAGCCACAGGGAAATAACCACCACGGACATCCTGCGGCCAGGCGCCTTTCTACCACTCAACCACACCACCGCCCTGGCACTGAGAAAGGGGAACATTACTACCGACGATTTTCATATCTGCACTATGGGAAAGCTGTTTCTTGCGATCAATGGACAGAAGGCAGTTGGAAGATTGAGGGTTCAATAGGAAGAATTGTTCTTGCGATCAATGGACGGAAGACAGTTTTGAATATTGCTCATTAGGAAGAATTGGTCTTGCGATCAATGGACGGAAGACAGTTTGGAATATTGAGACTACCCTGACTAAATTGTTTGGAGTGGGTATCAACAAGGCTGGTTATTAGACTCTTCAATAGAAGCTAACTAATATCCATCCCTACCCCACCCAGCGCTATTGTGGATACAGTACGCTACCAATTGGATAGTAGCTTTATCCGGGATAGACCAAAATGCAAAATAAACTCATCAACCCTCAGTTCTGAAAGACTCTTATAAAGGTCAGAAGCAGTTAAGAGAAGTTGCCTTAAAAACAACTATCTTACGTTAGCTCGATAAGGTGGACATAATATGGTACTGTATACTGAACTTGTACACTTTATTCAAGGCCCAACCTCAAGACTCTGAAAGTTCTGCATTAAAGTTTTTATTAAAGACCAGAGTAGTCGGTGAGTTCTCTCCTGCGTTAACTCTATTCTATTTTACCTATGCAATGGCTAGGTAGATAGTACTTAAGGTCCCAATCCAAGAACTCGAGTAAAAACTGTGCTAACCCAGTCACGTCAGGATCAACCCTGGTCAACCCAGCCATGTCAGGACAACCCCACAGCCAACGCATCTACCGAAGCCTGGATTACCTATTCTACGAATGTAAAGTGAAAATATTATACTGCTATCAATACACAGGAGTGACACCTGTGAGAAGGACCTCTACTAGTGAATTCTTGCGATCAATGGACGTAAGACTACTAGGGAAGAATTCGATTTGAACAGTCCCTAATAATAGACTTAGATTTTCAATAGAAGTAACTGTCTTACGAGTAAGAAGTTGTTGTTGTTGTTGTTGTTGTTCCCCAAGCTGCCTGGCCGAACAGCCCCAAGGCCCCGAGCAAGGCCAAGGCCACAACTGAGCGCCCCCACAGAACCCCCCCTGCCGACCACAATAAAGCCTGGGTGACCGAAGCCACTCCATGGCGGGGAACTGAGGAGGGTGCGGAAATGCCCGGGAAACCAAAGCCACACCCTGGGCCCTGTGCCCCTCAGCAATTATCAAGAGAAAGTTGAGGGGCAAAGGAAAAATGTGACGCTTTGGCTTCCAATCTTGGTAGATTGGGAGGTCAATCCACGGAAGAGATGCCGTCACTTGAGATCTAGAATATATATAAGTAAAAGGAACAGTCAGAGTAAGCTATGGGTATGGCAGAGATCGCTCAGTTCTCACTCTGATAGACCAGCCCATCACCACATGACTAGAACCCATTCCTCTCAGCATCAGCTAGGAAAGGCCCTAGAAAGCCGCCTTTGGCGGGGGGATAGCTCCCCTATTTCAATCACTTTCGGGGTTGGGCACCCGCCCCGAGTAAGAAGTTGTGGAGCCTCGTTCGTGCGTCTTATGTTTTGTTCTTTACCATTATTCTAGTAGTTACGTATGCGATATTATTGTGCCAATAAAACAGAGTATAAATGTACGTCTTATTATAATTATCCTCTATTTACTTTCTGTGTCTGTGTTAAGACAACTTTGACTTCTCCAGTCAGGAAGAATCCACTTATTTAAACCAATCAACCCCAGTAAAAACCTGGCATAACAGTTTAAAGAGCATAGCTTAACAAAAATTATATCCCGGTTTGTCACTCTTCAAAGCATGTTAATTTGACAAATAATGTATGTGTTTTGATTTGTTATAATTTTTACTCTATACCTGTAATAGTAAATAAATCCATACAAGATATATTCACAACGATGCAGTGTGTCCACAGGGATCTATCTATCTATCTATTGCCTGACGCCGTGATCCCCGAAGGGGTGGCCACGAACGAACCGCCCCCATGCACCTCTGTCCCCAGTCAGTCGACGCCCCTCCCCCCAACCAACACCGCTTTCGTTCATGTACTTCCTCACTCCATCCTTCCACCTCATATTCGGTCTACCTCTCCCCCTCTGTCCCTCCACCTCGCTCTCGTACACCCTCTTAGTCATTCTCTCGCTTTCCATACGTTCCATATGGCCGAACCATCTCAAGTTGTTCCTTTTCACACTTTCCAGCACATCTACCTCCACACCACACCTCCTTCTTACTTCCTCATTAGTCTGTCTATCCCTCCATGTAACTCCGCACGCACTCCTTAAGTAATTCATTTCCACTGCTCTCACTCTTGGTCTGAGTCTCTCAACCAACGTCCATGCTTCGCTTCCGTAAGTCAGTGTCGGGATTACCACACTGTCATGCAAGGACTTCTTCACTTCCATACTGACCACCCTATTTCTTGTTACTGCTTTTAGCGTTCCTACAACCCTCTTCCCCTGTTGTACCCTCTCCCGCACCTCTTCATCCATAGTCCCATCTTTACTCAACACACTGCCCAGATACTTAAAAGAGTTGACGATCTCCATAGCCTGACCGTTCAGCTTCACCTCACACTCTGTGACTTCACCCCTTTCAAAGACCATAACCTTGCTCTTCCCCGTATTTACCTTCAAATTCCGTTTTTCGCACACTGTTCCAAACTCATTTACCAGACCCTGCAACTCCCATTCATTATCACTCATCAGAACTGTATCATCCGCAAACAGCAGTATAGGTAGCTTCCACTCAATTCCCTCCCTTTTCAGCGATACACCAACATCCACTGCTCTTGATAGTATTTCTTTCATAACTCCATCCATATATACAGTAAACAACCACGGGGACATCACACACCCCTGTTTCAAACCAACATTCATGTCAAAGAACTCGCTCTGCTCACTCTCCACACGTACTGCCGCCTTTGCACCCTCATACATGCTCTTCACTGCTTTCAGCAACTTGCCCTCTACTCCGTATATTCTAAGTACTTTCCACAAACCTTCTCTATCCACTCTGTCATAGGCCTTCTCCAAGTCCATAAAGGCAACATACACCTTTTGTTTCTTCTCCAGATACTTCTCCACAACACAATTCAGGGTAAAAATCTGATCTACACATCCTCTTCCCTTCCTAAAACCTCCCTGCTCGTCGCCTATCCATTTCTCCGTTCTCACTCTCACTCTCTCAATCACTACCCTACTGTATACCTTCCCTACTACGCTTAGAAGACATATTCCTCGGTGGTTACCACACACTCCTCTTTCCCCTTTGCCCTTATATAGGGGGACTATTATGCCAGTCTTCCAGTCATCGGGTGCACTCCCCTTCTCCCATGCTAGTTTGCACATTTTCCATACCCATTCTATCACTATCTCACCACCATACCTCAACATTTCCCCACACACTCCATCTGTTCCTGGTGCTTTCCCCAACTTCACTCTTTTCATGGCTTCCCACACTTCTGACCTCCTGATCCCCACCTCCTCCTCCACTACTTCTCTTCTTCTCCCTCCCATACCATATCCAGCTATGTTTGCTGGCTCTTCATTCCTTTCATTTAGCAACTCACTGAAGTACTCCCTCCATCTTTCGACTCTCTCTTGCTTCTCGGCTAGCATTCTCCCATTCTTATCTTTCACACCCTTACTGTTTCCCTTGCTACCTTCCCTAACTTTCTTGACTTCTTTCCAGAACAGTCCACAGGGATGTAGTCCCCAGATAACTGCACAATTAGCATGAGTGTTGAGGAAGGAAGACTTAGTGTTCATGGAGAGGGGACATGATTTCTAGCGGACATTAGTGTAGATGGTGAGGAATGCTGGGAAGACTAAGAAACTCATCAGATAACCCCAGAATTATAATTGTCAGCGTGCAATAAACCGCTATGCGTGAATACAAGGAGGCTGGGTTCCTTAACCCATAAACAGTAAGCGTCCTCTATAGAGGTTTTTGTGGTGCAATGCGAGCGTCCTATATAGAGCCAGCGCATAAAAAAAAAATCAAAACATCCCAGTGGCACTCAAAACAAAGCAATATGTGATTAGGTGAGATAATTCCCCTCCATTACTTGCTACCACTCCTCCAATATGTCTCTTTCTCTCTCTCTCATGCGGTCCTTCATAATTTGAACAAAATCACCTGGCGGTCATCACTGTATTAAAAAAATTCATAATGAGAATTAAGTTAAATAAGGGAGAGAGAGAGAGAGATGGTCGGTCACGAGCTATCATCTGTGATGTCAAGTAACACCTGATAAGTGAAAGCTACAGTGCTACCAATTTTTGGCCAGAGAAGGATCTATATAAAATGGTTTGACTTTTTTGTTATAGTATGCAGAAATAAAGAATGTAAAGGATATAAAGCATGGTAAATTTACCCTTCCTTTAACCCCTGCCAAACGGCAATTTTAAACTTACCGCGATCGCTGGAACCGGATGTTTCATCGAATTCTCAGGATTTTGGCGTGCTTATAAATACGCAAAAAATTGCCAATCTATCTATTGCCTCACACCTAACTCACGTTGAGGGTGGCCATACACAAAACGCCCCAAGTGGACCTATTCCCAATGAGGAAATTTATGCCAGTTTATGAAGGACTTACAGAGCTGAACACTGAACTTATGGACTGTCCGACTCAGAGGCCTTCTATGTATTCTTAGCACATTTTCTATAGTGGTGGGCGGCTAGTTCATCCACCAACCTGCTTCACCCATAGGTAAGCAGTAAGGATATATTTAAGATTGTCTCCCCTAGATGGGTTGCCGACCAAGGCTGACGAGTCCCATCCTCCCGGATGGGCCTAACCTAGGTTATATATCCAGCGGCAGTACTCGTAGTTAGTGTTGATTTCGACAGTGTAACACTAGAATGTGTGAATAAGTTCTGCTACCTGGGCTATACGGTTTCCGCCGGAGATGGCGCTGAAGCTGACTCCATTGCTAGAGTTAGAAGTTAGAAGAGCTGCTGCCACTCCTGACCATGAGAGGGCTCCCACCCCACCTTAAAGGGAAGGTGTATACCTCGTGTGTTAAGAGTGCGATGACCTATGCCTCGGGGACGTGATCGGTTAAAGCAGAGGATATCGATAGAATAGATCGGAATGAGAAGAGAATGGTGAGATGGATGTGTGGGGTTAATCTCAGGACGGGGTATCGAGCGAGGAATTAAGAAGGCGTCTGGGCATTAGGAGTGTCAGTGAAGTGATGCGCACGAGCCGACTTGGTTGGTTTGGACACATGGAGAGAATGGATTATCTGAACTGGATGAGGAAATGCCGGACTGTGAACGTGGGGGGAGCTGCACGTAGGGGTAGACCTAGAATGACATGGGATCAGGTACTCCGGTCCGATCTCAAAATAAAGAACTTGACAAAAAAGGCAGCCCTTGACAGGACTGCCTGAAAAGCCGCCATTTAAGATGTGACTGTAACCACATTCCCTGTGGACAAAACTCTTTAAACTTGTATGTATGAATGTATGAATATACAGTAAACCCCCGATATTTCGGACTCTTTTTACTCGGAAACCCGTACTTCTCGGAATGGCATCGGCCTCTCAGAAATGTCCCTGTATATCTCGGCAATTTCCAAGTTGGACGGGATTTGTGCCCGGTTTACAGTGTTCTCTCACTCGGTTTCAAATGGTTTTAGGATGAATTGAAGCCTGTGCCTTTTAATTATTGTGTTAATATTAATTACTATTATGGATGGAGTGAGGAAGTACATGAACGAAGGCGGTGCTGGTTGGGGGGAGGGGCGTCGACTGACTGGGGACAGAGGTGCATGGGGGCGGTTCGTTCGTGGCCACCCCTTCGGGGATCACGGCGTCAGGCAATAGATAGATAGATAGATTAATTACTATGTGCTGTACTGTCCCTGAAAACATAATAATGTTCGTATTTGTCATTAATATAATGAATTTCACATGCAATGATGAAATATAAAGTGTAGCAGTGATAGGGTGATCTCAGTTTTCTATGGTGGCACGGACTCCCCCTTCCTATTCGGACATTTTCCCGCTTTGTAGTCGGACATAAGCCGGAATTCGAACATCTCGGAAAATCGGACATTTCGGAAGTGAGCATCCCCCAATTAGTCCGAGATAACGAGGGTTTACTGTACATAGTAATTAATATTAACACAATAGTTAAAAGGTACAGGCTTGAATTTGTCCTAAAACCACTTAAAACCGTACCGTCGAGAGTGTTGTTGTCAAATCGAACCACACGGACAAGCACACACACACAATCACGTGAGTGCTCATATGCCACATTTCATGAGAAAGTTGAACAAAATAATTAATTATATTACAGTCTGTACAGTAATTCAAGTAATTGATACTCTAAATAAATATTTAATGTTTATACAATATATTTTAAGATGTACAGTATATTAATGCATCTTAACCCTTCAAACTCGGATGGTATACGTGTGTACCATTATGTTTTGCCCCCAGGAACCCGGGTGGTACAACATTGTACCATTGCTTGAAAGCCTGTGAGCTTCGTGTGCGAGGCGTCGGTCCGACGCATGTAAACAACAGCCGGCTGGACCGACGCCCCGCATCTCCGGCCACAAGAAGGAGAGCGTCGCTTGTTCGTGTGTGCCTGTATGTTGTTGTTAAGTATCGAAAAGTAGTGTAAAGTGGCTGTTTTGGCCATAAAGTTATCTCCAATGAAATCATCATCACAAATCAAGCACTTGACTTAGAGAGCTCTACTTAACGCCATTCTACAGGTAAATAACACAGCTACGCTTGGGGATGCGCGGGAATGCGGGAAGCAGTCAGCATAACAATGATACGGTAGCCTAGCCTAGACGTTTTTCGGCCAAACCACCCGGATTTCGGGGAATATTTATGTAATGCGTAGCCGGGGCGGGAGGGTTAATATACAGTGGACCCTCGGGTAACACGTTTTTTCACAAAGCGGTTTTGCTCTAACACGGGTACCTCAAATGTGATGAGTCACCTGTAACACGGTATTTTCCTTGCTCTAACATGATTTGCCTTGGCTGCCACTTGGAACGCCACTGACTTAGTTTCCCTTCCCACCCATACCTTACCTTGTGATACCTTGTGATGTGTTCGCCACACTTCTAGCGGCACCGAGGAGCGCGCCGCCCCTCGTTCTGGGTGGTGATTTGGTGCAGCAGACTGTTTGAAGCGACAGCTCGCTCCCTTGCGAAGATGGGCTCATCTGGCACTTTTTGCAGTTCGACATCGAGGGCTCTCTTGAAGTTGTCTAACGAGACGTCCCTCATGTCTCTTACTCGCCGTGGGAGTTTGTTGAAGAGACGTGGGCCTCTGTGCGATAACCAGCCCTCTCGCAGAGAGCCCATAGCACCCCTGTTATTCATCCGGGGGATATTGCATTCCCAGCCTCTCCTATCACTGAATTTCATGACTATCGGAGTATGTAGGTTTGGTACTAAACCCTCTGCGATTTTCCACGTGTATATTATTAGGTAACGTTCTCTTCTACGTTCCATGCTTAGGCGGACAAAACCAAGCGGTCCAGTGTATTTTATATGCCAGCCCACCCCTCTAGACCACCCTTACCTACCTTTTTGTTGCCCTTTTGCCATCATAATTTATGCATATGGCATGTGAAGTACAGTATGGTTGAGTGTTGCTTGGTCGGTATTTTGAGTGATTTGTGGTAGGTTTTAGGGCGGAGAATGCTCAAAAAGGGGACTTTGGGCAAGTTGCTAGAACGAAATGGCTTAATTCCTATATAACCTATGCTTTACGTAACACGGTTTTGCGTAACACGGTGTCATGGCAGGACAAATTACCAGTGTTACCAGAGGGCCAACTGTAGTGTAACAGAATGGTTCAGATTATGTGGCACAACTGTGGCTATTTATAGCCTGGTCTGTCTGGTCACTGTTGTTATGGATTGTATATCGTGTAATATTATTGATTATTGATTACTGATTTATTTCACCATTGTAACCATTCCTAAGTCACTGTCGTCTGCTTTCATGCATCATTTGAGACTCGGGAAAAGCAAGTACAGTACAAGCTTTCATTAGGCTTGCATGCAAGCAGGATTCACATGACTGACTGGCTATGTGTTCGTGTTTCTGTTGGTTATACGGACCACCCGCTAAGACAACAAAACTTTCTCTAGTACGGTTTTAAGTGGTTTTAAGCCATGAAATAAGGCTATGGAGCTATGTTTGCCACCCATGTGTTATGGAAAAAGCTCGATGTGGAGCTATGTAGGCCACCCATGCGGGGAGGGTTAAAGCAGGATCCTGATGTTCATTCTTCGCAATGAAATCAGGTGCAGGTGTAATGTGAACAGACTCATTATTGGGGGCAAATTGCAGAAAATTAGGTGATCTAGCCATAGCTGCCAGTTCCGGTACTCTATGTGCAGTGGTCAAAGAAATTAGGAAAACACACTTTTTAAGTCTACGCTCTGGTGTTGGGCGCACTGAGAAAAGTTTAGACTGTAATGATTTTAGAACTTTGTCAAGAGACCATTGTGGCCTACGTTGTCTATTTGGAGCTCGTAGTTTAAAGCACGCCTTTATAAAACCTGCCTCGTCCTTTGGAGGAAGGCTCAAGCCTGTCAGATAAAAAACTAGCTCCTTGATGGCTGTAAGGTGATTTTGTAATGTATGAACAGCTAATTTCTTATGATCAAACAAATACTGTAGTCTAATTATCTTAGGATTAAACCAACTAACGGAACTTGCTGGTCCGTCTCAACAATCCAAGTCGTAAAGCTCTTCCAGTGAGACTCGTATTGACGTAAAGTAGACTCGGTGTATTGCCCTTGAAATATATTTAGAACGCTGCGATCATATGGTGGTAGCCACTTGGATTGTTGAATGTCCACAAGGTGAAATTTAGAACGGTCTGAAGGTTTCCAACCTTTGTGGCCATGGAAGCCTGAAGTTGTTCAAGAGATATTGTATCCTTAGAAGGTGAAATATGAGTATGTGCTTGATCAGACAGTTTAGGGGAAGTAACCGGACTATCATCTAACACAATTGTATTAGCTTTACTAACACTAGAATCTCGGGTTATTAATTCAACTTCACACAGGGTTACAACCCTCTTTGTTCACATGTGTGGGGAGGTTCGTTTCATCAATTCACCTCCTCTTACAAATTTCTTACACTCTCTCTCTCTACATGCCGCAATGTTGCATCTCTCTCTCTCTCTCTCTCTCTTCTACCGCTATTACAATAATCAATGTTCTTCAGAGCATTCTCAGTGTACTGTATACCTCCTCCTTTATGGAGAGTAGGAGGCACACGCCTTTCAACACATTCCCACCCCTATTCTGCCTTTCTCCAGTCTTTCTTCTACTCAGCAAGTACACTCTGGAACTCTCTCCCTCAATCTGTCTTTTCCTCACCCTATGACTTAAACTGATTCAAGCTCTGTGTGTCCTGTAATTTTTACTCTAATGTACAGTACCTTGAATTTGGCTTTTTAACTCTTTCAACTTTGGGGTGGACATTTGTTACAGTTAGCTTTGCCTTTTGTCTCCTTCATACACATAGGAGAATTAAAACAAATGGTAACTCTCGATACCAAACATCGTAACACACTCACACCTCACACTCCTCCCTCATCACTGTGGATGCAGTGGCAGCACTCAGAGTCAGTCCCTCAATTCAAAATACTGTATATCCTATATCCTATGTAAATAAACGAGATGCAGAGCAACACGATTACAGAGCCCTTTGCAAGAGGTTCTTAACCCCTGCACAGCTTCTTGCTCTGTACAGGGGCACAGTGCATCCTTGTATTGAGTATTGTTCACACGTGTGGGGAGGATCCTCTCACATAGCACTTCTAGACAAAGTAGAAAAGAAAGCCTTTCACCTCATTAACTCCTGTCCACTCACCGATTCTCTGCAGTCTCTCTCTCTTCACCACAATGTTGTATCTCTCTCACTATTCTATCGCTATTACAACAATCGGTGTTCCTCAGATCTCTCTCAGTGTATACCACCTCCTCTACGTAGGGTACGTAGTACCCATCTTACAACACAATCCCACCCCTACTCTGTGCAACTCTCCAACCCAAGAGTAAAACGATACTCCCAATCTTTCAACAGCTGAGCTCTGGAACTCTCTCCCTGAATGCATCTTTGCCTCATCCTATGACTTAAATTGCTTCAAACTCTGTGTGACCAGACAATTTGACCCTGTCAGTTTTTCAACTCTGGGGGAGGCACTCATCACAGGCAGTTTTGCCTTTTGTCTCCCTCATCCACATAAAACAAAAACAAAGTAGGGGGGGGGGGGAGAGAGAGAGGAAGGGAGTAATGCGCGCATGTTTATGTTCCTCCTCCCGACCGCTCCCAGTCCTGCCCTCCCACTTTCAGTCCCGACTTGTATGTTTGATTGTGTTCTTTACAAAAACGTTCTTCACACCTACTTCCTAGTCCTAATGTCCTAATTCTTCATATGTGCCTTGTTCTTTAAACCTATGCACCTGTGGTGCAATAATATTGCTAAATATGGGAGATACTGTATAAAGGATATTATGAAAATCCTCTACCTTCCTCAATCTCCTCCACTACTCTGATTGATTGCCTATGCGCGCTAACTAATTCAACTTCTGATCACAACCACACCCCAACCAGATATTTTTTTTGTAATGAAAATATTCACGTTGGGATGTGGGAATGCATTTCTAACAAGCTAATGTACTTTTCATTGCGTTTTGCAAGTGTCAGATTTTTGGCGGGATAATTGCACCACGGATGGGTCCATTCAAACCCCTTATATTCCTTGGGCTAAATTTATCAGTCATCTTTGTAACGCAGTGGATATGGGCAGTTGAGCTAACAACCCTCCCTTGAAAACAAGCAAGAGAAATTAATTAATTTCTTTGGAATATAGAGGCAATTCATTCGTGGCCACCACCTTGGGGATCAAGGTGTCTGGCAATATGTTAATAGATAGATAAGATATACTTGTGAGTTTGGCAAAATTTGCACTTAACTAGCAAGTCAATGTCAAAATTGATAATTAACCATGTGACTATTGTACTACAACAGCCACAACACATACTTTATTTGCAGTGGCGACGGAACTGGATGACTGAGCTGAAAGACGGTCTAGCAGGGACGGACCGCCTCGCTGGGGGGCAGGGTTGTCTGCTGAAGGAGTGCCTGCAGGGGGAAAATAACAACATCAATAACAAGACCCTATGGTAATAAAGATTTACCAACATCCCCCATATTGGTGTCACTGGTGTCATTAGCCTCTGAATACTGTACACTCAAATATGTTCATACCCATAATAAAAATATGGCAATACTGGTATAGGATATGTAGTTGGTCTCTGTACCTAAATTCTACATGAAAAAAAATAAAACATCACCCTGTTGTTGAATACTGTACATACATAAATACATACATTCAAGTATATAGACATCTTCATCCACAGAGAGCGTGGATTTAGTCTCTTTACTGTAGTACTGTACAGTACAGTACAATAAAGACTTACCACAAAACAGTCCCCTCATGTCATCACAGTGGCCAATGTTGGTAAAATACACCAGGAACGAAATCTCCATCCCCAGGAACGAGGAAACGAGACACCGCCCAAGACAGGAATTTCAGGGTCGCGTACCCCAGCTATTGAAGAGAGCGTCCGAAACGGGAGAGACTGTATCATATTGAAACGGCCCAGACGTTGGTCATCATAATGAGAAATGTAAATGTCTTTACCCAAAGATTTTACTCTTTTATTAATTTTTCCTTCAACACACATATTTATACGTCTTATTAGCAACAATCCTTCTGGTAGACAAAACACATTATCTTCCTTCGTGTCTTTATATAAACCCCTGATGATACCTACTAGTAACAGCTAGCTCTAACACGTTACAGAGTATTGGTGAAGCGAGGATTGCGACACCTATCAGATCTTTAGGTTTTTGTATTTAACGATGTATGTAAGTATGTAAGTATGTAAGTATGTAAGTACTTAGAATATACGGAGTAGAGGGCAAGTTGCTGAAAGCAGTGAAGAGCATGTATGAGGGTGCAAAGGCGGCAGTACGTGTGGAGAGTGAGCAGAGCGAGTTCTTTGACCTGAATGTTGGTTTGAAACAGGGGTGTGTGATGTCCCCGTGGTTGTTTACTGTATATATGGATGGAGTTATGAAAGAAATACTATCAAGAGCAGTGGATGTTGGTGTATCGCTGAAAAGGGAGGGAATTGAGTGGAAGCTACCTATACTGCTGTTTGCGGATGATACAGTTCTGATGAGTGATAATGAATGGGAGTTGCAGGGTCTGGTAAATGAGTTTGGAAAAGTGTGCGAAAAACGGAATTTGAAGGTAAATACGGGGAAGAGCAAGGTTATGGTCTTCGAAAGGGGTGAAGTCACAGAGTGTGAGGTGAAGCTGAATGGTCAGGCTATGGAGATCGTCAACTCTTTTAAGTATCTGGGCAGTGTGTTGAGTAAAGATGGGACTATGGATGAAGAGGTGCGGGAGAGGGTACAACAGGGGAAGAGGGTTGTAGGAACGCTAAAAGCAGTAACAAGAAATAGGGTGGTCAGTATGGAAGTGAAGAAGTCCTTGCATGACAGTGTGGTAATCCCGACACTGACTTACGGAAGCGAAGCATGGACGTTGGTTGAGAGACTCAGACCAAGAGTGAGAGCAGTGGAAATGTATTACTTAAGGAGTGCGTGCGGAGTTACATGGAGGGATAGACAGACTAATGAGGAAGTAAGAAGGAGGTGTGGTGTGGAGGTAGATGTGCTGGAAAGTGTGAAAAGGAACAACTTGAGATGGTTCGGCCATATGGAACGTATGGAAAGCGAGAGAATGACTAAGAGGGTGTATGAGAGCGAGGTGGAGGGACAGAGGGGGAGAGGTAGACCGAATATGAGGTGGAAGGATGGAGTGAGGAAGTACATGAACGAAGGTGGTGCTGGTTGGGGGGAGGGGCGTCGACTGACTGGGGACAGAGGTGCATGGGGGTGGTTCGTTCGTGGCCACCCCTTCGGGGATCACGGCGTCAGGCAATAGATAGATAGATGTAAGTATGTCTCACAATATTAACCTCTCCGCTGCATACCCCCTATAGTATACAGCCACCCCTGTGCGGAGGTATTTATTCCACTCAAATCGTCATCGTACCATAAATATCATTAACCCTCTCACCACGGAAGGGCTCTTGAACGCCCATAAAAAAGCATATAACAGGTACCCGGAAGGGCTCTTGAACGCCAAGTGATTGAAAGCCTGTGAGCTTCGTGTGCGAGGCGTCGGTCCGACGCATGTAAACAACAGCCGGCTGGACCGACGCCCCGCATCTCCGGCCACAAGAAGGAGAGCGTCGCTTGTTCGTGTGTGCCTGTATGTTGTTGTTAAGTATCGAAAAGTAGTGTAAAGTGGCTGTTTTGGCCATAAAGTTATCTCCAATGAAATCATCATCACAGCTCAACCAGTTGACTTAGAGAGCTCTACTTAATGCCATTCTACAGGTAAATAACACAGCTACGCTTGGGGATGCGCGGGAATGCGGGAAGCAATCTGATTAACAAATATACGGTAGCCTAGCCTAGACGTTTTTCGGCCAAAACACCCGGGTTTCGAGGAATATATATATAATACATAGCCGGGGCTGGAGGGTTAATACTTATCCATATGCGCCTATTTTACGTTGATTATAAAGGTATTAACCTGTTACAGCAATAAAACAAGTGGAAACAGCGTTTGGATGGTCAAAATCGGCAAATTAGATTGGGAGTTACATAACTTAAGGCTGAGGCAGCCTGCCAGCCGTCACGATGGCTGGAGCGACACAGCTGTGTAGTTCCCTCTCTTTCTCTCTTTCACTCGCTGTGTAGCACATACAAGCACAGCTTGCTTATGAATCGCTATTGATAGCACGAAAATATATCGACAAAATAAGGGAAAAAGAGAGAGAATAGGTGATAATTGAAGGGGGGGGGGATGTAGAGGAGTGATATTTGGCATGGCCAAGGGGCAATAAAAAAAAAATATATATATATACTGTATATACCGGTATATATATATATATATATATATATAAATTGATACTGGGCTGGTTTACATTTTTTTTTTTTTAGGCCTTGGATTATATAAGGCTTCCCGCAGCGCAGCGGTAGGCCTTATATAAGTCTTGCCGCACTTGCTGGGTTAATATTGCGAAGGCTATAATACTACCGTACCATTTGGATGTACAGTACCAGGTCCCACACTATTGATATCACGAAGGTTATGATACCAGCCATTTTTGATATATTGATTAGGTATGTATGTAATTATGTAAGAACCATGTCACCCACACATGTCATATATGTAATTATGTAACAACCATGTCCCACAATATTAATATTAAGAAGGCTATAATACCTACCATTTGGATGTACCAGATCCCACACTATTGATATTATGAAGGTTTTGATACTAGCCCTTTTTGATGTATTGATTAAGTATGTAGGTAATTAAGTAAGAACTATGTCACACAATATTCATATTACGAAGGTTATGATACCTTCCATGTGGATGTGTTAATTGTGTATGTATTTAATTATGTAAGAACCATGTCACCCACACGCATTAACTTTTCGTTTATACATGTATGTATGTACTTAGGTAAGAATCATGTCCCACAGTATTCATATTACGAAGGTTATGATACTCGCCATTTTTTTATGTATTGATTAAGTATGTATTTAATTATGTAAGAACCATGTCAACCACACACATGATACAGAAGAGTGTAATTAATCTTAAGGCCACCTGTCACTAAAAAGAGTTACCGAATATAATAAACCAAACATGCATAAGGACCTCGTAAATTACGAGTCCCCTCAGACCATCCCCTAGGGATACTTTCTTAACTTATATAATACTGACAAACCAACACTCATATATCCTACACACCTTCTTTATTAACTAACTATTCGCCTTATTTAGAATCAAACAAACCACACAAACTTTCTTCAGAATGGGTGCAGCAGCCACCAAACTTTTTGACCCTCACTAATCCCTAGATAAAAAAGATGACCACCAGACATACCAATCAACACAGCTGGGGGTACAGAAGTCTTAATTATCAAACATGCATGAGTTTACATGAATATTAACGTGACTAAAATAACCCCTTTAATATACCAAGTAACAATCACATAAAGAACAGTTGTAAAATGTACTCAATCCAACTATACAACTCGTCTGTCAAAACTTCCCTCTTTCAAACTCGGGAGAGAAGTCACATGACCTATGGACGCCCCCAATATAGATTCCACATTCAAGATTGCCACCCTCGTAAGTTAAAATAAAACCTGTATGATGTATATTATTAAGTTAGAAAATAGTATGTCACTCTACCAAAGAAACTACCCTGTCGCTACAGTATATTAATCCAAGCTATTGTAAAGATTTGCCAGCTATCTACAGCATAGCAGAAAAACCTAAAGGGACGGCAGACCAACCGACGCTCCCCGAGTGACCCCCTCTCGATGACCCTTAACCACATCAGCAGGCTAAGGATATTATTCAATATAGAGTTGCCTATGTATTATTGTTACAGACAAATCCTAACAAATGTTATAGAAGTAGAGGCGGAGTGACGTCTATGATTTGTATAACCATAACCATGCCCACTTAGGTATAGATAAATCCTACCTTCCTGAGTTCAGGCAACACCCAGCTATAAACACGCCTTAATACTCCCTTGTACAAATAGTGGCGGCATCACCGACCCCTAGTGACCCAGAACTACCAACTTAACCCTCTTACCATCAAGTTAAGCATTTATATAGAATTCTCTGATTCCTATATATTTCTCCAAATTAATCGTGAACAAATGTTGCAGAACTAGGGAACAACTTCCTCCTCTAACTGTCATTCACAATACCCCTGCACCTTTCCTATCAAAATAAATAAAAAAAAATCCCAGTACCGACATCAGTTTTATAAACCTTCCCCCCCTTTTTGCACGACTATATAAACTCCGAGCGGGGAGAAGAAAGACAAGTAGAAAGAATTTTTCTTCGGATCGGCATCCCGCTCTGAAGGAACATTGATTTTTACGGCAATAGTTATTGATCACGGCACCCCGAAAGTCTATCTGTAGATACAATTACTTGATTCTAGGATCTTTTTTATTTGTGGCAAACCCATTACTTAACACTTAAAGAGCGGGGCCCGACTTAAGTCTGTACTGTATCTAAAAAGCAGCAAGTTAGGAGCATTATTAAGGCTTTTAAAGGGTTAAAATCGAGTGCAAATGGCCGGGAGCGCAGCAGACCACACGGCCGACACCCAGGGCTTACCGCCGCCCACTGACTCACGCTCCCTCTGTTCTCGAGAGGCAGGCAGTGTAGCCAGTAGTGAGCGTAGCTGGAAAAAATATGCCGCTATACGCTAAACTCCCAGGTTAGTGGTAGCACTGCATGAAAACGACGAGTGCTACGTAGCTCTTTCTGGTCTCATTTTGAAGCTTGTAGCGCCTAGTTTTTTGCTGAATACATTTCTTTTCATGCAGATACTTGATTGATCATTCAGGAGGGCCTGAATATGCCCAAAATAGCCCAAAAAACCCCACTAGACGAGGGTTAACATAGAGCCCTAAAAACAGTTCTTGTATAATAGTGTACCAAGTAGACTACTGTATATAAATAGACGTTCTTATTTCTGGCATCACTCCGAGATTAAGATTGTTATATTTATTGGTTACATTTCTATCTAGATAAAACATTGAAAGAGTAAGGCAATACCTCCCTTTCAATATTTTTTTATTTAAAAATTATACTCACACTTCTCACAGAGATCTAGATCAGAAAGATCTTTTTTGTGTTAGAAGGGTTTAGCGAGATACCCTTACGGGCACTTTGCATGTATAAATCCTAGGCTCAAATTGTCTGTGGCAACCCACCAGAATTTGAGACTGAAAGGTTAACACCGCCTCGAGTTCTTTGAACCTTTTATAATGGTTAGGACAGTCAAGAAGAGCAATTATCTCAGCTCATCTTGCGTGCGTCCGATGATAAGCTAATCCGGTAAGACCTGAAGCTTATACAGTCTGGCCTGCCAATACGCGAGAATATGGGCGACACGCGAGGGCGCGGAATGAAAATTCGCGTATTAGCAATAGAGTATTATATGGGAATAAATCTATATGGGCGGCACTGACTCCAAGTTGTCTACTTTAGGCCTATTTATCTCCATCAATTGCCACAAAAGGTACATATATGTATACATAAACATCCAAATCATAAGAAAATATAACAATAATAATAAACTCACCTTAAAATTAACAGTAAATGTCCAACACGAGTCGGACAGCTGGTGCGCGAGCGTGGACTGAGGGTAGACTGGCGTATCCCACAATGCCCTGCGTGCCTACGTAACTGGCGCGGAATGGTGGGGGACCTCGCGTATTAGCTGAACTCCCCGGAATTGCCCTTATATCGGCCCCGGATTCGCGTTTTAAAGGTACATCACGCGTTTTGAAAGTTTTGGGTATGATTCGACCCCCTCCTCGCGTATAAGGTGAATCGCGTATTAAAAGCTCGCGTATTGGCAGGTCAGACTGTACATTCAAAACCTCAGTTCAAGAGTACCTTAACAGAACTTCATCACCAATTAATATAAAGGTCAGGATAGTCAAGATTCGTTGGAAGCTAAATGCTGAGAATACTTGCGTTTGTCCGATGTGGTGACCAACTGTTATCTTTGAATAATAAGTTACGGAACCATATTTAAGACCCCAAGCCCATTATACTTCTCCATACAGTACACCTGACAACCTGGACGGCCTACGGAACGTCAGAAGACAACTCAACAAAGTGCACCTCTACCGGCAAAACAAGAAAGAATATGAAAACCCGGGAAATTAGTATCCGTGTCGAGATACTCTCAAGTGCGAATATAAAGTGATCAAAATAATCAGAGTGTTTACCATCTTACAATACGTGGAAAAGTATAAACAAGTGTCTATGTAATTCAGAGATAACTAATAAGGAAGATCAAGGCCTCCTAACCTAATTGCACTTTAAGGCGCCATTCTCACCCTTCAGATAACATATATACAGTATTGGTTTTAGACGGATTTTTACCTGTTCAGTAACTCAGTCATATTTCCGTCAAGTGGAAAATAAACAGAGTCCCGTTCCTCCCTAAAATTTGAGTTATCTAAGCCAAGTGTAAAGTTATTCAGTGAGCATTACCATCCCATTAGTGAAGTGTTCATATAAGAATTACACCTATGATCCTTGCCTACCGTAATTCTGAACTTTCAATAATTTACGAGAATTACTATAATTTCACGAACTCTGAAAAATATCGCAGTAGAGACTCATAATATTTTAGAGTCCACAATCTCGAAGAAATTAAAAATACCTTGAAACTTGAGTTATCGTATTTAGTGCAAATAAATACGAGAATACGTATCCCCATAACCACTATCATTCGGAGATTAATTTCCTTCAATATTAGTGAAACTGAACCAAATCTCCTTTTAGTGATTTTCATTTGTTACTATGTTCGCAACAAGAGAAGTGTACCTAATTCTCAAGAAGAATTATAAGATATAAAGTTGAAGTGATATACCTGATTTCTATCCAGAGCCATGCATGTACTGGGAGATTTTAAACCGAGAAGTTGTACCACTTATGAGTACCCCATGTGTTAAAAAGTGTTTATACAATTCATCATATGTATTCTAGTGAATCAGTGAATAAAGCTGTGTTACCAATTATCTTTCGAGATTATACATGTCCTCTATTGATTCTTTATATGTACTTGCCTGAATTCCAATATCCCAGTCTAGAAGAACTCACCTTTACCGATTGTTAATCCTGCATAAAATCAGGGCATAACAGTTGGTGATCCCGACGCTGACTTACGGAAGCGAAGCATGGACGTTGGTTGAGAGACTCAGACCAAGAGTGAGAGCAGTGGAAATGAATTACTTAACCCGGGAACTGTGGGGAGACTCTTAAGAGTTCCCCCGGCGGACTGCGGGAAGACTCTTAAGAGTAAGGGGAAAAAAAAATCCATTTAACCCTCCAGCCCCGGCTATGTATTGTATATATATTCCTCGAAACCCGGGTGTTTTGGCCGAAAAACGTCTAGGCTAGGCTACCGTATATTCGTTAATCAGACTGCTTCCCGCATATCCCCAAGCGTAGCTGTGTTATTTACCTGTAGAATGGCATTAAGTAGAGCTCTCTAAGTCAACTGGTTGAGCTGTGATGATGATTTCATTGGAGATAACTTTATGGCCAAAACAGCCACTTTACACCACTTTTCGATACTTAACAACAACATACAGGCACACACGAACAAGCGACGCTCTCCTTCTTGTGGCCGGAGATGCGGGGCGTCGGTCCAGCCGGCTGTTGTTTACATGCGTCGGACCGACGCCTCGCACACGAAGCTCACAGGCTTTTAACCACTGGCGTTCTAGAGGCCTTCCGGGTACCTGTTATATGCTTTTTTATGGGCGTTCAAGAGGTCTTCCGTGGTGAGAGGGTTAAAACACCCCCCCAAAAATTTTTTTTTTTGCCCCTGGGCCATGCCAAATATCACTCCTCCACCTCCCCTCCTTCCCCACTTTCCTCCCCTCCTTCAGTTATCACCTATTTTCCCTGTTATTCCCTTATTCTGTGGTCTATTTTCGTGCTAACATTAGCGAGTTGGTAGCAGGGCGTTGTCATCACTGTTACCAATGTCATTTTGACTATTCTGTGTCATCCTGGTACTCTGCATCATCTAAATCAGCACAGCACAAACTTCAGGTCACTCAAAATAAAATGGTTAGGTTCATGCTGAACCTAGGACCCAGATCACATGTTGGCCAGGAACAACTTCAGTCACTAGGTATGCTCAATGTCTCTGACAGGGCCAAACAAATCAGGCTAACTAATGCCTTCAAAATTTTCTATGACAGAGCTCCAGAGTATCTAAAGAATGATTTTGTTAAAGCAAATGAGAGGAGTGGACATAATACAAGAAACATGATGTTTAATTTTAAGGTCCCGAGAATCCAAGGACAGGGTAAGCAAACATTCTTCTTCACTGCCATCAAAGACTGGAACGACCTACCCCAGTCAGTCCGTGAAAAGAGAACACTGTATTCCTTCAGACGTAGCCTGAAGGAACACCTGAACCGGACAGCTGCGAGAAGGGAGCACCAAGCTTATGTCTACTACTAAATACGACATAAGAGATAGACAAACCAAACTGAAATGATTACTGATTATGGATTACTGATATTTACTATAGGATGTAAGGTATCTTAAAATAACCCCCTAGAAATACTTTCTCTAAAGTATCTATTTCTTTATCCTCCCCATTTCCATAGCTAACCTAATCCCACAAGGACCCCAATGGAAATACGCCTAACGGCCTTATTGGGCTATCCTTAGTTGGAATTATGCAAGGCTGGTACATGTCATATTTATAACAAACTATGTGGTACCAACTCTGTAAATTGCTAACTGAATAAATATTATTATTATTATTATTATTATTATTAAGCGTGGGAAAGAGCGAGAGAGAGACTATTGTGTAACAGTGTCTCTCCAGACAAGGGGAGGGGAGGAGGGCAGGGAGGTTGCCTCAGCCATACATTATGTAACTCCCGGCCTGTATCGCCGATTTTGACCATCCAAACACTGTTTCCACTTGTTTTATTGTTGTAACAGGTTAATACCTTTATAATCAACCTATAATAGGCGCATATGGATAAGTATTAATGCTATTTATGGTAAAATAACGATGTTAGTGATGGGAACAGCTCAAATACGTCAGCACAGGAGTGTGGTGTCTCATACCCCCCATGCGCACTTCTTAGGTTAAGGAGTGCGGAGTTACATGGAAGGATAGACAGACTAATGAGGAGGTAAGAAGGAGGTGTGGTGTGGAGGTGGATGTGCTGGAAAGTGTGAAAAGGAACAACTTGAGATGGTTCGGCCATGTCACGGGTCAGGCCGTGACTGCGATTATATACTATAGGGTTAGGTATATTTCTCGAGCGCGGGAAAAATTGGGGAGGCGGGAACAGCTGTAGAGAAAGGGAGAGGTGAGGGGTGGAGGCACGGGCATAGGCCTGTGTAACGCTAGGCGCCTCGCGTACATGTGTGCGTGTGTGCGTTCTTGCTTGTGAGCGTGGGTAGGCCGCCGTAACGCGTACATGTGTGTGTGCGTTCATGTTGTAGGCGTGGTCATAGGGAGTGTCCAGTCTTTTCATTGGCACCAAATTCAAAATGTGATGGGGGAGGGGAAAACCGAGGTTATAAAGGGGGCAGGAATGCCCAGGACAGGCCTTATTCTCCTCCTGCCCGACCCCAACGAGATAGTCCAATTTTGTTATGCCCGCGATGAATGGGTCGGCAGGGCTGCGAGGGCACCTCGTGCCCTAATTCAACCATAATCAGGTGAGTCCAATTCAGTTAGACAAGTGTCAACGTTGATTGAGATACCCAGAGTGATGTGTGGTGGTGAGAGTGATGTGTGGTGGTGTGCTTGTGTGCGTTGGCCAGTCACCAGGACTGTGCCAGACCGTACACATGGCCAAGGTTGTGACGCCAACCGAATTAGCTTATGCTATGGCTGAGAATGGCAGGTGTAAGCATGACCCCACAGAGGGCTTGCTAAAGGCTAGGGATGCCCAGGGCGACATAGTTCTCCTGCGGCGATATCCCACTGATTTAGCTATGCACGTGGCCAGGGGTGTGTGGATGTGTGCGGGTGTGGTGAGTGACGCCGTAACGCTTAACCCCACAGAGGGTGAGGTTACCGCTAGAGGAGTGTCGGCTTGAAGGGCTTGTCGTACTGCCCTTTTTGAGACGCTTTAATTAGGCAACTCTCATTAGTCTAGCGAGTCACGTGTGTGGTGTGTCGGTGAGTGACGCCGTAGCACTCAACCCCACAGAGGGTGAGGTTACTGTTAGAGGATGGTCGGCTTGACTCCCTAGGACTTGTCGTACTGCCCGTTTTGAGACCCTTTAATTAGGCAACTCTCATTAGTCTAGCGAGTCACGTAACCGAGGTGAGGAGGTGAGAGAGAGTGATGAATGTGATTGACGGGTACTGTGAGTGTGGGAAAATCTTGTGCCTATTCGATCATGCGGTCATTTGCTGGGCTAGGCGACGATATCACAGTAGACTAAAGGGTTGGTTGATGCGAGATTTCGTGTGACAAGCAGTAATCAGTATAATGATTTGGGGTAATCTTAGGGGTAGTTATAATACTGGGTAATTGTATTTAGGTAAGTGGATTAGATAAGTGGGTTAGATTGAGTGGCTGAGTGTGTGAATGAAATTGTCTCTTTGATTAATGCAATTTCAGTGTCGCTATTCAATAAAACCATTTTAGTAGGAATGTTTGTTTCTTTAATTCTTACTAACTTTAAGAATATAATTATTATCAATATATACCTATCATTACAATAAATCTGTACTCTATTATCCCGCAAGCTGGGAACTGCAATTTTCTTTTCAAATATATTACTGCATCGAGTCAGTATAGATATAAATGTATAGCATGTTCTGGGACTTTTGTTGCCATAATTTCACAAGGGATACTTGTCTATTTTTTATCTAAAGTAACGACACTATCAATTATAGGTTTATTTCCTAGATAATGGGCAAGTGTTACAGTAACCTATTAGTCTTATGATCTATTACAATTGGCGATCTGGACAGGATTACTATTACAATTGGCACCGGGCATGATCTATTACAAGTGGCGACCGTGATACAGGACCAGTTTCTGATTTAGATGTACCGGATAATGAAGGATTTGTTGTATAATTGTGTTCATACAAAAGTAGCCCCACGCGGGAAATTTTATTTTTGTCTTTCCCCTCGTGGTCGTCACATCCTGGGTGCGTCGGTGAACCTCCTTGTGTAAACAAGTGAATTCCTTTTCCCATCGCTCGCCCCACATTGTTTCATAATATTTAGTTCTACGATTCGCTTTGAGAAGTAATTGTGTCCCAGAATATTATTCTACCCTATACAGTAGGGTAGTGATTGAGAGAGTGAGAGTGAGAACGGAGAAATGGATAGGCGACGAGCAGGGAGGTTTTAGGAAGGGAAGAGGATGTGTAGATCAGATTTTTACCCTGAATTGTGTTGTGGAGAAGTATCTGGAGAAGAAACAAAAGGTGTATGTTGCCTTTATGGACTTGGAGAAGGCCTATGACAGAGTGGATAGAGAAGGTTTGTGGAAAGTACTTAGAATATACGGAGTAGAGGGCAAGTTGCTGAAAGCAGTGAAGAGCATGTATGAGGGTGCAAAGGCGGCAGTACGTGTGGAGAGTGAGCAGAGCGAGTTCTTTGACCTGAATGTTGGTTTGAAACAGGGGTGTGTGATGTCCCCATGGTTGTTTACTGTATATATGGATGGAGTTATGAAAGAAATACTATCAAGAGCAGTGGATGTTGGTGTATCGCTGAAAAGGGAGGGAATTGAGTGGAAGCTACCTATACTGCTGTTTGCGGATGATACAGTTCTGATGAGTGATAATGAATGGGAGTTGCAGGGTCTGGTAAATGAGTTTGGAACAGTGTGCGAAAAACGGAATTTGAAGGTAAATACGGGGAAGAGCAAGGTTATGGTCTTCGAAAGGGGTGAAGTCACAGAGTGTGAGGTGAAGCTGAACGGTCAGGCTATGGAGATCGTCAACTCTTTTAAGTATCTGGGCAGTGTGTTGAGTAAAGATGGGACTATGGATGAAGAGGTGCGGGAGAGGGTACAACAGGGGAAGAGGGTTGTAGGAACGCTAAAAGCAGTAACAAGAAATAGGGTGGTCAGTATGGAAGTGAAGAAGTCCTTGCATGACAGTGTGGTAATCCCGACACTGACTTACGGAAGCGAAGCATGGACGTTGGTTGAGAGACTCAGACCAAGAGTGAGAGCAGTGGAAATGAATTACTTAAGGAGTGCGTGCGGAGTTACATGGAGGGATAGACAGACTAATGAGGAAGTAAGAAGGAGGTGTGGTGTGGAGGTAGATGTGCTGGAAAGTGTGAAAAGGAACAACTTGAGATGGTTCGGCCATATGGAACGTATGGAAAGCGAGAGAATGACTAAGAGGGTGTACGAGAGCGAGGTGGAGGGACAGAGGGGGAGAGGTAGACCGAATATGAGGTGGAAGGATGGAGTGAGGAAGTACATGAACGAAGGCGGTGCTGGTTGGGGGGAGGGGCGTCGACTGACTGGGGACAGAGGTGCATGGGGGCGGTTCGTTCGTGGCCACCCCTTCGGGGATCACGGCGTCAGGCAATAGATAGATAGATAGAATATTATTTTAGCTTGTCTATAATTGATCGCTGTTGATTTTTTTTTTTGTGATTGTCGTTGTTGTTTCTCTTATTCCGGTGTCATAAATCTTAGGCAGTAGGTGTTATGTGGAATAGTTTCCTTTAAATTCATTTATCATAAGCAAGTGCTGTGATCGATCGTTTGATGATAGAGGGAAGTGTTTGTAATCCGGCCGAGTCGTTGTTGTTTCTCTTATTCCGGTATCATAAATCTAGGCAGTTTTAGTTATATGGGTCAGTTGTGTGTCGGACAGGATTTTTTTTGTTTGCTTTGATTGTTCTATTCCTCTCTTAAAAAATCTGTTGTTCCTTGTCAAGGACAAGAGGGAGAGGGAGGAACGAGCATTGGATAGGACGAATACTAAATAAGTGAGGGATTGCGTAGCAGCAAGGGTTGGGATAGAAAGGGAAGACCATAGGAAAAGTTAGAGGAGACAGAGAGAGAGCGTCAGAGGAGGCTCGATCCTGCTTAAACTTGGGAAAAGTGTGGGATGTGTGGGATGTGTGTGGTGGTGCCAGATGTCGCCAGGGGCGCGGCTTAGGCTCGCGGAGAGTCTGGGTGCTGTGGTGAATAGCAAGAGTGCATATTGCTAGCCAGCATCAGGTGAAAACTCGGGAAGGCCATCGTTGAATGAGGTCTGGGGCGTAAGTCGGTTTAAATAGTGAGGAGACTGATGATAGAGGGAGTCAACAATAAGTAGCGTGATGGAATACGGGAGGAGAGGGGATGAAATGTTGTTTGTTCACTTTTATTCTGCCGCTTCCAAATTTTATACAGATACTGAGTCAGCCAGGCGTTCGTCGGGAGATTGGAGAACCCACGGCAGGAATCCTGGCCCTCAAGAAACTACGCCCAAGGATCCCTCATCAAGTCAAAACAAATGTTTATACCCAGCGGTCCATAGAGTTGAGCCGATTTTTTGTTTACACTATTTCTTCACATACCTCATTTAAACCGTGTCTCACAACATCTCTTTTTACATGACATTAGCTGAGCTTAATTGTGTGTTCATTGTAAATGAGTGGGCAAAGCCACTAGTTTTCACTGTAAAAATAAGTGGGTTAACCACCAGGTTTATGTCGCTGGCCGTGAATGAGACTTCAGAAGTTTTCCCCTTTCAGTAGAAATTTTAACGTAAATGCAGAGGGTTTTTTCTACTCAAGGGCGATCATTTAATGCACCAGCGACAGGTTAGACTCACACTACAGTATGGAAGACACCCTGAATGACACCTGAGTGATTTTAGCAGAGCAAAATCAATGTTAGTAGGGGGGAATGTCACGGGTCAGGCCGTGACTGCGCTTATATACTATAGGGTTAGGTATATTTCTCGAGTGCGGGAAAAATTGGGGAGGCGGGAACAGCTGTAGAGAAAGGGAGAGGTGAGGGGTGGAGGCACGGGCATAGGCCTGTGTAACGCTAGGCGCCTCGCGTACATGTGTGCGTGTGTGCGTTCTTGCTTGTGAGCGTGGGTAGGCCGCTGTTACGCGTACATGTGTGTGTGCGTTCATGTTGTAGGCGTGGTCATAGGGAGTGTCCAGTCTTTTCATTGGCACCAAATTCAAAATGTGATGGGGGAGGGGAAACCGAGGTTATAAAGGGGGCAGGAATGCCCAGGACAGGCCTTATTCTCCTCCTGCCCAACGAGATAGTCCAATTTTGTTGTGCCCGCGATGAATGGGTCGGCAGGGCTGCGAGGGCACCTCGTGCCCTAATTCAACCATAATCAGGTGAGTCCAATTCAGTTAGACAAGTGTCAACGTTGATTGAGATACCCAGAGTGATGTGTGGTGGTGAGAGTGATGTGTGGTGGTGTGCTTGTGTGCATTGGCCAGTCACCAGGACTGTGCCAGACCGTACACATGGCCAAGGTTGTGACGCCGGCCGAATTAGCTTATGCTATGGCCGAGAATGGCAGGTGTAAGCATGACCCCACAGAGGGCTTGCTAAAGGCTAGGGATGCCCAGGGCGACATAGTTCTCCTGCGGCGATATCCCACTGATTTAGCTATGCATGTGGCCAGGGGTGTGTGTGGATGTGTGTGGGTGTGGTGAGTGACGCCGTAACGCTTAACCCCACAGAGGGTGAGGTTACCGCTAGAGGAGTGTCGGCTTGAAGGGCTTGTCATACTGCCCTTTTTGAGACTCTTTAAGTAGGCAACTCTCATTAGTCTAGCGAGTCACGTGTGTGGTGTGTCGGTGAGTGACGCCGTAGCTCTCAACCCCACAGAGGGTGAGGTTACTGTTAGAGGATGGTCGGCTTGACTCCCTAGGACTTGTCGTACTGCCCGTTTTGAGACCCTTTAATTAGGCAACTCTCATTAGTCTAGCGAGTCACGTAACCGAGGTGAGGAGGTGAGAGAGAGAGAGAGTGATGAGTGTGATTGACGGGTACTATGAGTGTGGGAAAATCTCGTGCCTATTCGATCATGCGGTCATTTGCTGGGCTAGGCGACGATATCACAGTAGACTAAAGGGTTGGTTGATGTGAGATTTCGTGTGACAAGCAGTAATCAGTATAATGATTTGGGGTAATCTTAGGGGTAGTTATAATACTGGGTAATTGTATTTAGGTAAGTGGATTAGATAAGTGGGTTAGATTGAGTGGCTGAGTGTGTGAATGAAATTGTCTCTTTGATTAATGCAATTTCAGTGTCGCTATTCAATAAAACCATTTTAGTAGGAATGTTTGTTTTCTTTAATTCTTACTAACTTTAAGAATATAATTATTATCAATATATACCTATCATTACAATAAATCTGTGTACTCTATTATCCCGCAAGCTGGGAACTGCAATTTTCTTTTCAAATATATTACTGCATCGAGTCAGTATAGATATAAATGTATAGCATGTTCTGGGACTTTTGTTGCCATAATTTCACAAGGGACATTTGTCTATTTTTTATCTAAAGTAACGACACTATCAATTATAGGTTTATTTCCTAGATAATGGGCAAGTGTTACAGTAACCTATTAGTCTTATGATCTATTACAATTGGCGATCTGGACAGGATTACTATTACAATTGGCACCGGGTAATGATCTATTACAGGCCATATGGAACGTATGGGGAGCGAGAGAATGACTAAGAGGGTGTGCGAGAGCGAGGTGGAGGGACAGAGAGGGAGAGGTGGAAGGATGGAGTGAGGAAGTACATGAACGAAGGCGGTGCTGGTTGGGGGGAGGGGCGTCGACTGACTGGGGACAGAGGTGCATGGGGGCGGTTCGTTCGTGGCCACCCCTTCGGGGATCACGGCGTCAGGCAATAGATAGATAGATAGAACAGTTGGTATGCTATAAGACTTAACAAAGTCCCCCTGAAGCACATGCACCTGGCGAATCCGCACCACACCAGCCTTAACCGTGCTACAATTGTTACGTCCTGGGATATATAAACACTGGGCTCTTTCTATTGGACTAGGTATGCGGCAACAAGCAACAACGGAAAACGCTAGATCCAACCCTTATCTATAAACCCAGGCAACAAACCACCCTAAACCGTCAAGAATCCTGCCTGGACAACAAGGTATCCTATGACTCGGTTACAGGGTGCACGCACTATAGACTGCTGATAGTCAAGCAGGCTATATAAAAGATCACACAATTAATTAAAGCTTCAAGGAAAAGATAGATAACGGAATTAAATTGCAGAAACAATTTAATAACAAACTAGAAGAAAGTACATTTAACGTTACGTTAATTAATACAACTAATCACCTCTGCGTGAAAGAAGGTGAAAGCAAACAGTCCTCAAAACATCGTACAGGTAGACAAGATGCGGGTTTCTAAACTGCATGCGGCTACTGTAGGATCTGATGCTTAGCAAAGAAAATACGTTACGGATTTAGAGAACTCTTAACTCATAAGCAGGAATAAATACTAGTGATAGGACCTACAGTGTATAATGGCATAGGTATAATTAAATAAAGGCAGCAACTCGCAACATAACCACATACAGGTGTGCTTCTCACTCTTAGTCAGGCAAGCCTGCTCGGACAGAGTCTCTAAGCCACACCCTGACTCACAATGCTCACAAAAACGGTAAACTGTGGCACAATAACAAGCATGCAGAAATAATAAACCCCTAGCTGTTAATCTGCCAGGTGGCAGAGGTCTAGCCGGAAGGATATAGGCTTCGGATACCCGGGCTGAGCCACCTGCTCTAGCCTAGGGACGTTCCCAAGTCTGTGCGCCAAATTACTCTAATTGAAAGGGTGCTCTCTTGAGAGACTCAGATCACAAGTATCTGACTCTCTCCTGGCGACCCTAAAACAAAAGCAAGACGTGCTAGCGCAGTGCTGAGTGGACTAGGCAAGGGCCCTCACACAACACAACACTAGACACACAGGGACACAGACAAGAAAATGCCCCCAGACTCCCACGGGTATCCTAGTAAAGTCGTGCGGGTCCACAGGACTCGCACCAGCAGACTTTACTTAAAGGATCGCAAAAAGCCTCCCCTCCGGTCTAGCCCCTGCTAACCTGACACAAGAACACACTAGCAAGCATGAAACCATCAAATATGAGACAACAAAAAAGCTTCCTAGGTCTCATTAACAATTACGTCTCTGCATAAGGCCCAAAATCCTATCTAGTTATCTGAGAGCTCGTCGTTAATACAATAATAGATATAAGGTCTATCAAGGGGATGGGATAATTAAATAGATTGGTGAAGTAGTGGAAGGAAGGTATACAAAGTAAGAGAGAAAGTTTCTAAGTGGGGTTGAGAGGGATAGATATCAAGGGGGTCCGAAGGGTACGACAGTGAGGTGAGCTCTGAGTCTTGAATCTGTCTGGACCCCGCACTAGGCATGCAGAATACATCCCAGGCTTGGCAACACTCAACACAGTTGCCGGGTCAAAATCGTCTACCCTGTGCGTGAGTCGAAACTAAGCCTAACGTTGCAATCAAATGTATGTGGCAACATCAGGCTCGTCCCAAGCTGGACTCTCCGCGCTAAGCAACGTCCCCCAGCCGATCTCTCTCTCCCGCTCGTCTCCTCCCACTCTCACTAGACTTACATCTTATATATTATAATGAAACAATCAACTATCGAGAATAAAATATACTAAGATGCGTTGGTTAAGAATAAGGGCAGCTACAAGCTGTGAAACAACATAAGAATATCCCAGACATTAGTTACATTGTCGTAGGATATATACTAAGGAAAAGCCGGCCGGCCGGCTGCCACCAGCCGGTTTCTAAACGGCTGGGCAGCCGACGCGCGCGCATGCCCGCACGTGGCTACTATGCAGAAGCGTCACACCTCCCCCAAGATATAAGACCCTTAACTAAGTTCTTTATATCTAACAGAAAGCTTCTCATAGTACCACACACTGTTGCGACAAAAGGCACTATATATAAAAAAAATAAAGACGGTTGCGCTCCACCGAGCAAGTTCAACTAACTTAGCGACAATAAGCGAAAACATTCAACTTAGATACTGCTACAACATCTTATACAAAATTCTACACGTTATAAAAAATAAAGAGTTTTTATAAGGTTTTTGCTTTTTTAATTTGTTTTTTTCGGCTGAACTACAGTGACAGCCTATTTTCCTCCACACTCAACCCTCAATCCTGTGGCAGTCTAACCAACATCATCCACCCTTGATAGACAATCCGCTATCACGTTATCAGAACCGGCAATATGGCGTATGTCCAGATTATACTCCTGAAGGATGAGTGACCACCTGGTCAGCCTCATATTCCGGTTATGAAACTGATTCAAGAATTTCAGAGGGTGATGACTGGTCCGAAAGCAGGAACATATACATCGAAGTGCCTGAGCGCCAGCACTATCGCCAGGAGTTCTTTTTCAATTACAGAGTAATTCCTTTGTGCACTATTGAATTTTTTTACTGTAAAAACTCACTGGATGTTCGATACCTTCATCTGTCTGTAACAAGACAGCCCCAGCCCCTACGCCACTGGCATCAGTCGCCAGCTGAAAAGGTCTGCTGAAGTCCGGGGCCCTGAGTATGGGGTGGGTACATAACAGGTGTTTCACCAAGGAAAACGCCTCTGCACACTCAGGAGACCACCGGAACTTCTTGTCCTTAGATAATAAGTCAGTTAAAGGTGCAAGTACAGTCGAATAGCCTTTGATGAAGCGACGATAATAGCCTATCATACCTAGAAACCGCATGATTTGTTTCTTAGTCGTAGGCTGGGGAAACTGATCGATGGCTTTGATCTTTGTCTGTGGAGGGCACACCTGACCCATCCCCACCTCGAACCCCAGGTACAAAACTGTGGCTTTGACAAAATCGCACTTACCCAGGTTTACCACCAAACCTGCTTCATTCAGTTTATTAAAAAGCTGTCCGATGTGAGCACAGTGACTGTTAAAATCATCGTCGTATATTATGACATCATCTAGGTACACCGTACAGTTGGGAATGTCGGCTACAATGTCGTTCATTAATTTCTGAAACGTTGCAGGGGCATTTTTCAGCCCGTATGGCATAACATGGCAACGATATGTGGCACCGTCCACCACAAACCCACACACCTCTCGCGCTCGCTCAGACAAGGGCACTTGCCAATAACCCTTAACAAGGTCTATCTTAGTGAGGAACTTGGCTTTTCCTATCTTATCCACACTGTCGTCCACGCGAGGGAGAGGGTAGGCATTTGTGGGGGTTAAACCATTCAACCTGCGGAAATCTATACAAAACCGCACCTTGCCATCTGGTTTGGGCTGCAGTGTGACGGGGGAAGTCCACCTTACTGCACCCTCAGAAATCAGCCCACGTTTCAGCATATAATCCAGCTCTTCCCTAAGTGCTGGTAATTTAATAGGGGGAACACGGTATGGCACTGATTTAAAGGGCGGGTGGTCCCCAACATCGACATCGTGCACCGCTTGAGTAGTGAGGCCAGGATGCTCCGCGAAAACAGCTGGGTTTGAATCAAACAAGTGCTGCACAGCTACACGCTGTTGCTCAGGCAGGTGCAATATCAACTCGTGAGCCACTTGTCTAGAATTCCCCGCCCACTGATCCGCGGAAACATGACAATCCCAATTATCCTCCCCCGCAGCTTGACTGTCCCTTCCTCCTTCTCCACCACGATCGCTGCAGATCAACACCGGGACAGTGAGAGGCTCGGAGGGGCGCCTCACATACTCTTTCATCAGATTTACATGGCAAAGTTGGTTCTTTTTCTTACGATCAGGAGTAGCTACTAAATAGTAGAGATCAGAAACCTTCCTTACAACCCGATACGGACCAGAATACTTGGCAGACAAGGGGTGTCCCACCAGAGGCAGTAGTATCAGTACCTCCTGATCTACTTCAAACTCCCTCAGCTTCACCTTCTGGTCGTATCTGTCCTTCATCTGAGCTTGTGAACTCTTAAGGTTCCGACCTGCTACCTCCAAGCTCTTTAGCATTCTCTCACGGCTTTCAACTACATACTTTAGAAGCGAGCATGGCTTTGTGACTCCCTCCCAGATCTCCTTGACTATGTGGAGGGGCCCCCTGACCCTGTGTCCAAAAACCAACTCGTTCGGGCTAAATCCCAAGCTCTCCCCAGGTACTTCTCTCGCAGCAAATAAAACGTATGGGAGACCTAGATCCCAGTCCTTCCCATTTTCCATGCAATAACACCGCAACATACTCTTGAGAGTCGAGTGCCACCTTTCCAAAACTCCCTGACTCTCGGGATGGTAGGCAGATGACACCACAGACACTATCCCATGTTGCTGCATGGTCTGTTAAACAGAGCAGAAGTAAAATTGGATCCCTGATCAGACTGGATCTCCTGAGGGTAGCCATAACGAGAGAAATAGACAAGTAGGTTTTTGACAACAGTCTTAGCCATCCCGTTGCGCATGGGGTAAGCATCTGGATACCGTGTTGCTACATCCATTACAGTTAGTACAAATTTATTGCCGGCACTAGTGGGGGGCAATGGGCCAACCATATCGATAACTACCTTGCTGAAGGGCGGCCCAATGACAGGGATGGGTTGTAACGGGGCTCTCGGGATGACCTGATTGGGTTTCCCAACAACTTGACAAGTGTGACACTGTGACACCCATGACACGACACTCGCCTTTAACCCAGGCCACCAGAAAAGCTTGCTCAGAGCTGCCTCCATCTTACGTGCCCCCAGGTGGCCTGCCAAAGGCACATCATGAGCTAATCTCAATAAGCTCTCACGGCACACCCTCGGTACTACTAACTGGTCCACTAATCCTGACCCGCCATCCCACTTTTTCTTGGGATCCTGATGTCTCCGATACAAGATCCCCTCGGACAAGAAAAAATCACCAGGCTGCGCATCCCCATCGCTCTCCAGTTCGACAGCACCATTACCACACGCCCTGACTTCAGGATCTTCCAGCTGCAAGGAACATATATCAGCAAGTGCGAGATTATCCAAGTTCATCTTAAATAATTTATTTCCACCTCCAATGTCCCGCTGAGCCATCCTTTCCTCACGCTGCGCATAACGATGCTGTCGCAGAGTCTCTTCCTGCCCTGCACCTGCACTAGCGGTGACAGGCCCCGGGGCTTCTCCAGACTCTAACATAGGTGCCAATAATGAGTCACCAAGAAACACTGCCGGCTCAAAACTCTCCAATTGACCAACACTTCCCGTTTTCTTGTGACCTTTCCTCCGCGGTTTGATAGACTGAGGTGGTGGCTGCAAGGCTCCGGATGTCTGAGAACGCGTCACAACACACGCCATGGTTTGTACGCTACACTTCTCAACCCACTCCTGTTCCTCCCTACTAACGTCGGCCACCTTCTCGGCAACGACCAAGGGTGAAACCTTAGAAGCAGGCACCGCAAAGTCGTTGCCGAGGAGGAGGTCGACGCCCCCAACAGGCAAGTTCTCTACAATTCCGACATCCAGCTCCTTCGCCACACCATCCACCTCCAGCTCCATCCGCACCAGCGGGTAGGACTTCGTAGCATTGATCCCCTGAACTACCACCACCCGAGCAGCGTTAATCGGTCTACCAGTAAAGTTCCTTAACAAGGTCTGAGAAGCCCCAGTATCACGCAATAGCTTAACTCCTCGCCTTTCGCCAGCCCACCTCACAAAACCATGCCCTCTATGACCCCCAAAGACGTCGCGGACAGGGTTCGAGCCTTCCGGACTCTTGAACACAGGCTGTGTCCCAACCTCTGACGAACTACCCTTGGCAAACTCAGAAGATATAGGCGACACCCCTATGCTGCGGGCCAATGATACAACCTTGTTTGGTGGCTTGTTCGGACAAGCATTTGCAAAGTGACCCTCCTTGTGACATGCAAAGCACTCTTTACTCTTTGGTTTCCCTTGGGAGTGGGAGGTACCATTAGACTTCTTATACGGGACGGTATTTGGTTTATGTTCAGTTTTATTGTCAGTGCTAGATGGTTTTGTGTATTTATGTGTATCAAAATTCTTGGGAGGGGGAGGGGTACGATCCTTTGCACCCGACTCACTCCTAGCTGCTGCTTCGCACCCTCGAATTAATGATAGTCGGCGGTCAGCCATTTCTGCTGCCTCCTGGAGAGTTCTAGGATTTTTTTCCTTTATATTTAATGTTAAGTCCCCGCCTGTGCACTTAAAGAACTGCTCCAAGAGAACCAGCTCACTCAACTCCTCAAAAGTAGCTGCCCTCTCAGAACGCAGCCAATGTCGTAGTGCATCAGACAAGTCCCGGGCGTGTTCTAGGAAGGTACTATCCTTGCCCCTAGTAACACCCCGAAACTTCAAGCGGTAAGTTTCTGGTTGTAACTCATAGGCCCGTAGCACAGCCTTCTTTAGCTCATCATAAACTACACAGGACTCTAAAGGTAGTGCATCATACGCTTTTAGCCCCTTTCCTAGGAGTCTTGATGAAACTAATGCTGCCCACTTTTCCTGAGGCCACTGGTGTTCCTGACACTTCTTCTCAAATCGCATAAAAAACTCAGCCACACATAACTCATCGAACACAGGAACTAGTTTAAGCAGGTGCGACAATGATTGGTCCCGATGTCTGTTACCTCCCCCAATATTTTGCCCTGTTACCTCCACTCGAGATCTCTCCAGCTCCCTGTCAGCCCGATACCTAGTAGACTCTGCCTGCAGCTCAGCCTCTCATATAGCTGTTCTCTCTGCAGCCTCAACGTGAGCTCTAGCAGCAACCTCAGCCTGCACACTAACCTGTCTTTCGGTAGCCTCAACATTGGCCCTAGCAACCTCAACCTTGGCCATTTCAAGCCGAAACAACAAATCTGGAGTCAACCCTTGAGGAGGGGAAGGTGCATTTAATGGGGAGGGTCCCTGTGATTGAATTCCACGCTGCCATTGACCATCAACTTGGGGGTATGTACTAAATTCAGGCACCCTGACGTTTGATACGGGGGTAGAGTGGAGGGGGGGCTGGGGACCGGGGCCCCCAGTCGCCTCTCCACCCAGGTCTCTCCCTTCTAAACCCAATATCAAAGTCCTCAGCTGATCTTTCCTCATGCCACTTAAACCCTGGTGACCCTGAAGACCTGCCACATACTTTAAGCCATACTTATTCAGCTTCAACACCTTGGCAGCGGTAAGGGGCACCTCTAAAAATCTTCTAGCACCCTCCTCGCTATCAACTAGCCACTCCACAGGTCTTTCTCCCTCCGAGCCCGTATCGTGACCTGACCCATCACTGTGTTCTGATGTATTAGACATGTTTGTATACTGCAGTAATTATCACGGTTATAGAATGTGCCTTATCTCCTATGCAAGTATGTATATACTAATGTTATTTAAAGTCTTTAATGTGTTATATTGGTTGCTCCAAAAAAAAAACTATGTCCACTGTATTCCTCTAATCATAAGGAATCTCAAAACAAATGACCACTATATTCCTCTGTTCAATAAATCCTATGCAAGGTCGCCATTTGTTACGTCCTGGGATATATAAACACTGGGCTCTTTCTATTGGACTAGGTATGCGGCAACAAGCAACAACGGAAAACGCTAGATCCAACCCTTATCTATAAACCCAGGCAACAAACCACCCTAAACCGTCAAGAGTCCTGCCTGGACAACAAGGTATCCTATGACTCGGTTACAGGGTGCACGCACTATAGACTGCTGATAGTCAAGCAGGCTATATAAAAGATCACACAATTAAGTTGACTTAAAGCTTCAAGGAAAAGATAGATAACGGAATTAAATTGCAGAAACAATTTAATAACAAACTAGAAGAAAGTACATTTAACGTTACGTTAATTAATACAACTAATCACCCCTGCGTGAAAGAAGGTGAAAGCAAACAGTCCTCAAAACATCGTACAGGTAGACAAGATGCGGGTTTCTAAACTGCATGCGGCTACTGTAGGATCTGATGCTTAGCAAAGAAAATACGTTACGGATTTAGAGAACTCTTAACTCATAAGCAGGAATAAATACTAGTGATAGGACCTACAGTGTATAATGGCATAGGTATAATTAAATAAAGGCAGCAACTCGCAACATAACCACATACAGGTGTGCTTCTCACTCTTAGTCAGGCAAGCCTGCTCGGACAGAGTCTCTAAGCCACACCCTGACTCACAATGCTCACAAAAACGGTAAACTGTGGCACAATAACAAGCATGCAGAAATAATAAACCCCTAGCTGTTAATCTGCCAGGTGGCAGAGGTCTAGCCGGAAGGATATAGGCTTCGGATACCCGGGCTGAGCCACCTGCTCTAGCCTAGGGACGTTCCCAAGTCTGTGCGCCAAATTACTCTAATTGAAAGGGTGCTCTCTTGAGAGACTCAGATCACAAGTATCTGACTCTCTCCTAGCGACCCTAAAACAAAAGCAAGACGTGCTAGTGCAGTGCTGAGTGGACTAGGCAAGGGCCCTCACACAACACAACACTAGACACACAGGGACACAGACAAGAAAATGCCCCCAGACTCCCACGGGTATCTTAGTAAAGTCGTGCGGGTCCACAGGACTCGCACCAGCAGACTTTACTTAAAGGATCGCAAAAAGCCTCCCCTCCGGTCTAGCCCCTGCTAACCTGACACAAGAACACACTAGCAAGCATGAAACCATCAAATATGAGACAACAAAAAAGCTTCCTAGGTCTCATTAACAATTACGTCTCTGCATAAGGCCCAAAATCCTATCTAGTTATCTGAGAGCTCGTCGTTAATACAATAATAGATATAAGGTCTATCAAGGGGATGGGATAATTAAATAGATTGGTGAAGTAGTGGAAGGAAGGTATACAAAGTAAGAGAGAAAGTTTCTAAGTGGGGTTGAGAGGGATAGATATCAAGGGGGTCCGAAGGGTACGACAGTGAGGTGAGCTCTGAGTCTTGAATCTGTCTGGACCCCGCACTAGGCATGCAGAATACATCCCAGGCTTGGCAACACTCAACACAGTTGCCGGGTCAAAATCGTCTACCCTGTGCGTGAGTCGAAACTAAGCCTAACGTTGCAATCAAATGTATGTGGCAACATCAGGCTCGTCCCAAGCTGGACTCTCCGCGCTAAGCAACGTCCCCCAGCCGATCTCTCTCTCCCGCTCGTCTCCTCCCACTCTCACTAGACTTACATCTTATATATTATAATGAAACAATCAACTATCGAGAATAAAATATACTAAGATGCGTTGGTTAAGAATAAGGGCAGCTACAAGCTGTGAAACAACATAAGAATATCCCAGACATTAGTTACATTGTCGTAGGATATATACTAAGGAAAAGCCGGCCGGCCGGCTGCCACCAGCCGTTTCTAAACGGCTGGGCAGCCGACGCGCGCGCATGCCCGCACGTGGCTACTATGCAGAAGCGTCACACAATAAGGCAGTAACAAGAAATCACTGAAACTGCTAGAGGCTGACTGGACTACCGAAGTGGCAGGCGGCGGGGTCGCTGCATCCCTACGGCCGAGAAAGGCCGACTTGTGCCAGTGGGCTGTAAGTGTAGGACACTAATGAATCATGGGGCCAATGGCGTCCAAAGAAAAAGATAGCCGATATATATACAGTCAGGACCCCCAATACACGATTCCACAATGCGCGAAAACCCTAATACACGAGTTACCCCTCGAAAATAACATTAATTAATTAAACATTAATTACGCGAGGTGGTACCACAATACACGAATCGAGAGCTAAGAAGGGGCCAAATCCGCTATTCCCGCTTGATACGCGAGCACGTCTACGTTTCACGAGGCCCAGGAGTAGCTCCGAAAAAAGAAGACGGGCATACGCCTGCCTTCCCTCCCGCTTACCCTCCCTCCCTCCCTCCCACAGTCCCGCTCAAGCGCTCATAGCCGTGCGGAGTGACCAAACGTTTGTAGTGCCTGCCACTTTTTTCGCCATGCCACGCCAATATAAGAAGATAACACACAAAATGAAGGTGGAAGTGTTGGATCGCAAGAAAAAAGGAGAAGGAAACTGTGCAATAGGCTTGTCAGAGTAAACTGTTCGTACGATTTGGTCAGGGAGGGAGAAGTTGGAGAAAATCGTGAAGTCCTACGGTCCTAGTCCTAGCCTATCTACTACTAATTTTAAAGTAAGGTTTCATATTTTTATTCATTGTTCTTCTTATATATAAGATATAGACTGTACTGTAGAGCCAAAAATGTCGAAAATAGGGCCAAAAATGTCGAAAATAGGCCATAATTGAGAGATGTCACCCAATCTAATTATTCCCATTTAAAGTTAGTTCCACAATACACGAATTCACAATACGCGATGCCTCCTGTCACCCCTATTCTCGCGAATTGGGGGTCCTGACTGTATATATATTTTTTCTGTCTTGACTTTTTTTTTTTTTTTTTTTACTGTGTAGCCTGTAACTCTTGCGAGGCCTCGAGATTATCGAGTGAAGCTTAGAGATGTTGGGTGCTTCATATGTGTCGTACTTGAAGGTCACAGCGAAGCTTCAAGGTGTTGGTTACTTCCTTTCTGCCACACTAAATGACACCACCTTATTTATACACGTCACTAATGCTTTTGTTTTTAAACTAAAATACAGTATACAATAATTGTATTATAGAGGTGCGATACATGGTACTTTGTATGCAGTAGATGGAAATTACTGTACATCGATATAAGTAAGCATATCGCCCGCTGACACCGCCAGAAGAAGGGGTGGTCGTGTCATCAGGTTGCGCAGGGAGAGGGACGTGAAAGCTTTATGATGGTTGTGACTGTACTGAGTGTGAGAGGGCGAGCGGAATGTGTGCTGGGGTAGATTCAGAGTTGCCATTAACCCATTGGCTGCGGGTGACGTTCCGGAATGTCCTGGCAATTTACAGCAATTTCCAGGCTTTAAAAGTCTGTAAAAGCCGTAGAAATTGAGTGTCAGTGGGTGGGAGCGTGAAGGACCCACCTCCGACCATCAGAGCAGCGAGCCGCTCACTGAGGGTGACTGTGTCTCGTGCGGGTGTCTCACAACAGTGTTGCCGAGCGAGCGAGAGCTAATAATTAGCGTTTTTTCCCGCATGTCTATGGAAACGCTGCGGGTGAACCCCGCCACCTACGAAGCTCGTTCTGGTCTCATTTTGAAGCTATTTTTGCCTAGTTTTCAGCAGAATACAGTTCATTTAATGCAGATGCTTGATTAATCTTTCAGGAGTGCCTGAATATGCCCTAAATAGCCCAAATATGCCCGCAGCGTAAGTGTTAAGGTCTACTCCCAAACCAATTTGTAGCCACCTGTGTCTACGCACACGTTTTTTTTTTACACGTTTGAAATCCTGGTTTCCGGAAGGACCGTCGCAGCCCACCAGTAAAACTTTCTGGAAGGACCGTTGCAGCCCCGGGGTAAATTTTAGGGCTCGCTATACAATTTTTTTTTTTATGATCGGGTTTTCAGGAATTTAATCCAATCGTAAACTGAGGGAAACCTGTATCCAATTTATAGAAGCTTGTAAAAATATGGTAAAATCTGACCTGCCAGTAGCTGCTGCAAGCCGGACACGTTGAGGGAGGAGGTGGTCTCGGTGGAGGCTGGTTTAGTGTGGCCATCAGAGTCCGTCACACTGCCTATCAGACTAACCACCTGTAGTACAAATAAGCTAATATAATATACATTCTCTGCAAATGGTTACAGTAATTCCTCACTCAAAGTTGTAGCTACGTTCCTGAAAACAAGGCTTTAAATTAAACAACTTTAAGTGAAGTAATTATTTGTGGACCTTTGTCTTGTGATTATGCAAATTTGTTGTCAAATTTACAACTAAGTAATTAAGAATCTATCTAACTATCTGTGTATCTATACTGTATACTCTTGTCATGTACCCTCTGCATGAAAGCAGGAGTCACATGACTGACTGGCCATGTGTTCTTATTTATCATCATCATCATCATCATCTCCGATGTTAAGTTATACGGACCACCCGCTAAGGCAACAAAACTTTCTCTAGTGCGGTTTTAAGCCATGAAATAAGGTTAGGGTGCTATATATGCCACCCGTGGGGATTGGGCCTGAGCATATAGATAGAAATATATAGATAGAGTGTATCATGCAGAAAGCTCGATATGGAGCTATGTAGGCCACCCGGGCGAGAAGGGTTAATAAAATGCAGACAATAGTTTCATATTTTTCCATTAACCCGAGAAGCGTGCAATTGAGGTATCTAAAAGTGCCGCGTATGCGAGAAAAAAAAATTATTCTGACAGAATGTTATATTTACCATATAAATAATTATTTCTTTTCCATGTGCATTTATTTTACTTATATGATGAACAGTGAAAACTAGAAAATATGTGTAAACGGAAAATATCTAATGAAAAACTTATATTTGTGGCGGAAGGGAGGTGGATGGAGGCGAGAGAGAGCATGCAACATAGTTCTGCTTGCTGAGCATGCTAGAGACACACTGACCCTCCAGCTCTCTTCCGCGCATGTGAAGGGGAGGAGGGAGTGTGAGAAAGTGTGACTCACATATTTTGTTCGGAGGAAGGGAGGAATGACGAAAATATGAGGAATAATAACCAATAATTAAGGAGGGGAGAGGAGGGACACATGTAGGGGAGAGGAAGGAGGTACTGGAGAGTGATTATATTATAGGTAGCGCCAACGGACTTTACAATAATCTTGACCCCTGACCTCTCTGTAACTCAAAAGGCAAACTGGCTGTAAATATCCACACCTATTTCCTGGTGGACTCTTCCCAAAGATAGAAACGTCAGCCCGAATGCATTCATTCATTTCGAATTAGAAGTTAAGGGGTCAAGCTTATTATCAAGTTCGCTGGCGCTACCTATACCTAATCACATATTGCTTCCATTTGAGTGCCTGTGGGGCATTTTTGGGGTATATTTTCATGGGCTGTCTTCCGTAAGGCCTATTGTGTACGCTATACAGATACTTCAATGAGGCCTATCGCGCTTGCAGGGTTAAGTATCAAGAAATCAGCTAATATGGGATTATATTTTCCGTCAGATGAATATGATGCAGACATAATAATTCACACTTTTCCCTTAGTATAAACAAATATCAGATGCTATGGGAATACATTTTCTGTCAGATGAATATGAAATTAGTTACCTTATTATGGCGAAGAGATTGTATTACCTGCGGCCTAGATGCAGAGACGACCTGTGTACTAGTGGGTACAGTTCCCTTCAATAGAGCAGTCAGTGAGGGGGAGGAGATCTGCCAAAAGAAAACTTTATTAACAAGGCAATCAGGGATAATAACATTGTAAAACTTGCAAAATAAACAAACCAAAACTTGGACAAAGACAATATAAAGGCAAAAGAACTAATCAAAATCGCTATGTGGAAACAGCGCTTTAGCAAAATAAATGTTGTCAGAGATTGCCACATAATGTTTGGGGCTCTTTAAAGACAATCACTACTACTATCACTATCATCACTACTATTGTCACGATCATCACTACTACTATTAGTCTAGTAGGAAGTTGGGGTTCCCATGCACCCCATGGACATATTTTTCTAATTTAGTTTTTTGTAATCATTAAGGTATCTACTAAGCAAATTTTCATTCCCAAATCAAAATATTGTCCCAAGTGTATGTTTGGTGGCCATCTTTGCAGTCATTTTGGATTTTCGACGATAATTAAAAATTGGCTTATCTTCTCAACTAACTTGTTTTTTGCATGTAACTGGCATCGACCACCTAGATTTCACACCACTCAGTCAAGTTAAAGGGTCTGCCATTGACAAGCTAGCCCAGCTACATGTAATTTGTGACAGACGTCTCGCTGAACCTCCTGATTCACCTTATCGCATGGAGGATGTCTGTAATCACATTCCAGAGAATCTTACTGGAGAAGATTTAGAAACAATAGGCTATCACCGAGGATGCTACCAAAACATTATTAAAAAAAAGAAATGCTTGAAGAGCAATGTGACATCTAATGAAGCTTCAACATCACGCTCCCCTCGTAAACCCCTATCATCCTCTGCCATGCAGGTGTTCCTTCCAGAGTGTATTTTTTGTGGAAGGCTTGAAGTACAAGTGTAAGGAAAGACTGAAGGATGCATAAGTTCCCAGTATTTAAGGACAAGGATGGAGCATTGAAAAAACCTACAGCACATGGAAACAGGTTGAGCCTCAAGCCCTAGAACTTGGGCTAAACCATCTACATCGCATGGTGCAAGGCGAGGACCTTTTAGCGAGAGAGGCCAATTTCCATCAGTCCTGTTGCAAGTCATTCAACCTGAAGTATACCAATCATCTGATACAACCCGAGCTACATCGTAAGACTGCTGCACATCAGAAGGGATTCACTGATGTCCTTGATTTTATTCAAGATGTAATCATTCAGCAGAACAAGGTTGTGCAGCTTGTATCGTTGCATCTTCTCTAGAGAAAAATGGCTTTACCAATTCCGAGTACAGTACAGACGTGAGAAGCTGGAGGCCAAACTTAAGAACCATGAGTGGATCGTCTTTGCCAAGATCAATCCAGGTTACAAAGGTTGTGTCACTTATAACCTGGTATACAGTGCCAGCGTATATGTCACAGATGCAGTGACCTGCGCTTATAAGCTGGGATCCAAAGACAAGTATAAGGATGTGTGCCTGCTCCTTCGTGGTAATGTCTGATCATATGGTACAGTTGCCTCTGAAAGTCCCTTTCTCCTTAAAATAGCTCCTGTCAGATGTGGCAGCGTCGCATTAGTAGCGTAAACACGTATCTATGAATAAACGATAGGTCGTACTACTGTATAACGACATACGTGTGTGGTGGGTGTTTATGCCAGACATCATAATAGTAAATAAATATAGGAGTAATAAGACACATAACCAAAGATAACAATAATGTTAGTATGTATTGTTTAACCTCTCCGCGGCACACAGGGGGTTTTCTACAGGGTAAGACTGTGCGCACCTATGATGATTTTGGGACCTATTGCCAATTTCGATAAAAAGTACATCATCGTGTAGGGAATGTTTGCGTGCATCGGCCCATATATATTTGACCCCCCAAAAAATGTCTGGGGGGGGGGGGGGGAACGGTCCGTAGTTGAAAAATGTGGAGCGAATGTCATCGAGCGGCGAGATTTCCCTGCCGAATATTCAACCGCCCAGGGGATAGAAGGAGAGGGAGGAGGGGGTGGGTTACCGCGTATTATCACGTATATCTCCTTTTTTGAGCCCTTTTAGGCTATGTAGAGTATGTATACGTGTGTAGGCCACCCATATAACAATGAATATGCCTCATAGTGACCAAAAATTGCAATATATAAGGGAATTATAAGAGAATTTTTAGGCGGGAATGAAGATGTGTTGGAGGTTTGGCGGCAATTTATGAGCTGAGAGTGTGGTTTACGCCATACATATCACTTATATCTTGTACGTAGAGCACTGTCATGCTATAATACAGACTTGTACGTATGTATACGTGCCATATATCAAAATATATACCGCATATAGACCAATTCATGCGATATTTACGCACATTATCAATGAGTTTCTATGCGTGAACCAAGGTGTGAGTGAGTTGTGCTGGGAATGAAAGGGGGAGAGGGTGTGTTACGCCATAAATATCACGTAAATCTTGTATTTAGAGCACTGTCATGCTATAATAAAGACGTGTACGTATGTAGGCGTCCCATATAACAAGGAATATACCGCATATAGCCCAATTGATGCGATATTTACGCAAATTGTGAATGTGTTTCTAGCAGACGGAAGCCTGAAAGGGTGGGTGGGGGTGGCTGGGTAGGAGGGAGGCTAGCAGGGAGGGAGTGAGTGAGTCGTGGAGAGAAGGAAGGCAGGCAGATCTCTAGATAGATAGCCAGCTGTGTGACAATTGTGGAGGCGCCCGAGGCGTATTGATGTCTTGGGATTTTGAACCTTATGTCTACCAGGTGTCTGGTGTTTGTTGCCACCAAGAGTTTTACAATAATATGAGTCAGGAATAGAGAGAGAGAGAGATAGAAACTGAGACATGCGTATGTCGTACGTATAAATGGACTTCAGAATTGCATTTTTATGCAAGCAGACATTGCATTTTAGACACATGTGAAGTACCACAGAAACATGTAGGCCATTGACTGTAAATAAAGTACTATATTATAGACCACCAGCGACGGTGGTCAGTAAACACAGGCAGATTGCCTTTTGTGATAAAGGGCTAAATATAGAATGGTGTCTCCTTACACTTGCGAAAGGGTAGATTGCCACCAGAGAAACGTTTACTTATTTATTTCCAAGTAATATGCAATCTAAATGTATATTCGAGACCTACTGCAATTATTTGTATGACAGTCATGACTATGTATAATCCAATATACGCGCGTAGGCGAGACATAAGAAAGCTGGTTGAGCAATTTTCGACACCCACACAGTTATTATTCTTTTTTATTTACAATATTATACAATACAAATGTACTGTATTTGTGAAGAGTATTTTATCCATTATTGTATTTATACAAATTTTGTTCCCAGACAGAGCTGCTGTTGCTGGTGTAGCTGGGGCATAAAGGAGCGGCAAGGGTCACCGCTTGACCGTGTGAAAATGAGTGGAGTCGCACTGAGAGGGGCAATTTTGTTGAGTGTTTGGGCAATTTTTGACAGAATAAAGTTATATAATTACTAATTCTTGACAGAGACAAACTTTTATAAACCTTGGCATGATATAATTGATAATCCCATCAATTTACAAACGTAAATTGGTGGGATAATTCATTTTTTTTTGTATATTGTCATTTCGATTGTAGACACGAAGTTTTGAGTGATATTTGGTATGAGCTCCTGTGGCATGGTTGGTAAGGTCGCGGACTGGAAAACTCAAAGTGTGGTAGGGTTGTGTGATCGAATCCAGGAGGGGGTTATGGGGAAGGTTTTATATTGTCTAGAACATTTTTGATAAAAAATTTTTTTTACAAGATCATGCCATTGTATTCAAACAATATGAAATATTCATAGAATATATCATATTGTAAGAATACAATGACATGACCTTGTTTTTTTTTTTTTTTTTATTGTTTTTTTTTTATTATCTTAGTAGGTTTGACAGGATTTGTTGAAACATATTTATTTTTGTACAATTCATTTGAGGTAAGAAAATAATTATATACACATTACTTTGGCTAATAACAAACATATATATTGATATACTAAAAAAATAAGGCATATTACGTGTAAATCTTTGAAACTTATACACTAAATAATGAAACATACAATTATATAATGTAAAAGCTATATCACAGGGACATCTTTGGAACTTATACATTATATAATATATATGTTACATTATGAGGTAGCGTGATCAATTAGGTCAGGTCAGGTAAGATAGGGCGCGAGTCCAGGACAGGGCGGGGCAGGGGGCGAGTCCAGGGCAGGGCACGGGGCGAGTCCAGGGCAGGGCAGGGCAGGGCGACACTCAATAATTCTTGAAGGTGTGGTAGTCCCTGAAGCAGTCACCCAGGCAGAGTGGAACTTTGCACTCGGCGCACATTGAGGTGACTCTTTTGGTGACATGGGGTTTCCTGACACTGGAGCTGCAGACGGTGCACTGCGCCTGCCTGTGACGAGTGCCAAGCATCTCAGTGTTGATGGGGTAGTGTCTTTCGACACCCAGCTGGATGCGGTCAGGAACGTGATCCCCACGCCATGCCGTACGTCTGTGAGTGGTGGTGCCATACTTCTCCAGGAGTTGGTATGAGACGTTGTAGACGAACTCCCGGAATTTCAGCTTCTGGTTTGGGGCCATATCCTTTTTCACCAACCACAAGTTGTAGGCGTTGAGCATCGTGATATCAACTAGGTGGAGGAAGAGCTTGTGATACCACTTCACAGTCTTCCTCAGACACTCAACGCCTGACAGCTGACAGTCAGACTTGTCCACCAGGCGCATGTTCTTAGTGTAGTCCACTACCATGTCGGGCTTGTAGATTGTCTTCCTGGTTCGGTAGTGGATTTTGCCAGAATCCATCTGGGCACCTGTGTGGACGGTGGAAAGCAGGTGGACGTCTCGCTTATCCTTCCACTTCAGGGCTATCAGTTTCCCACACTTCTCGAGCTGCTTGTATTTCTGCCCCTTTCGTCGCCTTCTTCGCACATGCCTCTCGCGGTGTTCCTGGGCCAGGTCGTCTTCTGAAGGTGTGTCACTGGAGGGGGCATCTGTGAGAGGAATGACATCACCTGTGAACTTTGGCATAAACTTTCTTGTCTTTCTGACAGTCCCACATGACCCCGTTTGGTTGTCATGAAGAAACTGGCAGAGAGCAGGAGAAGTATACCAGTTGTCAGTGTAGATGATGTGGCCTTTGCCCAGGTAAGGTGCCAACATTTTCCTGACGATGGCACCTGACATGCCCATGGGGTCATTGGCAGCGGCTTTTGGTATGTCAATGTCAGTGCCTGTGTACACGATCATGTCAAGCACTATTCCAGTTTCGCAGTCACACAAAACGAAGAGCTTGATTCCGAACCTATGCCTTTTCAAGGGGATATACTGCTTGAAAACAAGACGTCCTTTGAAGAGCACGAGCGACTCATCAATCACCAAATTGAGGAAGGGGTAAAAGTATTTCCTATACCTCTCCAACAACATGGTGAACACATCCCGAACTTTCCATATCCTGTCAATCCTGTTAGGATTTTCGTTGTCTGCAAAGTGCATAAATCTTAGCAGCAACAAAAATCTGTCACGAGTCATGAACTTATTGAAAGTTGGGGTGGCGATGAGAGGGTCGTGCTTCCAATAGTGTTGCTACACATGCTTCTTGATCAGAGGTATGAGGAACAACAAGGCAAAGAACGTCATAAATTCTTCCACAGTCGTATCCACCCAGCCTCGTATTCTCGCTTTTGGAGAAAGGACGTCCAATCTGCCAAACACCCACCTGTAGTAGGCGTTTGTTTGGGCAACGATGTACGTCATTACCTCCATGTCGAAAAAAGCGAGGAAGAAGTCGCTTTCGTTCGCTTGATCGTCACAGGGCCAGTCGTCAGTTGTTCCTGACGCCCCAGGATTGAACTGGGGCACGTCAGGTACAAAATTGACCCCGTCAGACCAATCGAACGAAGGCAGCTCAGGGATCGGAATGTCGTCTGCGTCTGCTTCATCGTCTGAAATATCGCTTCCATGGTCGCGATACAGCACTGCATCATCATCATCACCCTTTCACGGCTTTCGTAAAAAACGTTCCTGTTTAACAAACCTCTTAGACTTCTTCCACGATATCCTCAACCTCTACGATGAGAGTAAAGCTGTAGATATTATATACCTTGATTTTCAAAAGGCCTTTGACAAAGTTCCCCACAAACGTTTACTGCTAAAACTAAAAGCGCATGGAATACAAGACGGTGTGTTGAAATGGATAGAAAATTGGCTCAGCGACAGAAAGCAAAGAGTAGTCATAAACGGTAAGGCATCAAAATGGACCAATGTAAATAGCGGGGTACCCCAGGGATCGGTACTAGGACCAATTCTCTTTCTAATTTACATCAACGACATAGATGAGGGACTCACCTGTACAATCTCAAAATTTGCTGACGATACAAAAATTGCAAATAGCGTACTCTCAAAAGAACAAGTTGACGATATGCAACACAATCTAGATAAATTGTCATGTTGGGCCCAAATTTGGCAAATGAGTTTCAATGCGGATAAATGTAAAGTACTACATATCGGATACCTAAATGAGAAAGCAAACTATTCGATGAATGGCACTCAGCTTAAGAATGTAAACAGAGAAACCGATCTGGGAGTAACAATATCGAGTAACCTAAAACCGAGTCAACAATGTTCAGAAGTTGTTAAGAAGGCAAACAAAATAATTGGCTTTATAGGCAGGTCATTTGAGCATAAATCCAAAGAAGTTATCCTAACCCTTTACAATTCCTTAGTCCGCCCTCTTCTGGAATACTGCGTTCAATCCTGGTGCCCTTATTACCAAAAAGATATAAACAAGCTAGAACGAGTTCAACGTAGAGTTACCAAAATGATACCTAGCCTAAAGAACAAACCATACGAAGAGCGTCTTAGAGAATTAAATCTATTTCCTTTAACCCAGCGCAGATTAAGAGGTGACTTAATTCAAGTGTTCAAAATCATCAAAGGCATCGACAATATGAACTGTAGTAAGTACTTCACTATCGACCAATCTAATTACACGCGGGGAAACGGTTGCAAAATTATTGGTAAATCTTTTAACTCACACGAATCTAAGAATTTCTTCTTCAATCGAGTTGTCAACTTGTGGAATGGGCTTCCCCGAAACGTTATAGACTGCATCACCGTTGATTCATTTAAACTCCGCCTAGACAAATATCTCGCTTCAAACCCGCGACTGACTGCGTTTGTAAATGAATAACTTTATTTTATCCCCCCCTCAGTTACTAACCCATCTGTCCCCTACTAACTTCCTAATCCTGCCACGGACATTAGTTCCAGGGCAGTAATTCCCTTTCCAATGTTCCCTTACCCACTCTAAACCACTGTTTGGACACTTGATCCTCAGTGTTTTGGAGGACAAGCAACCTAGAAGGGTCACTAGATCTGTTGTTGCTTGATTTCCTTTGTACTCCTTTGTACTCCCTTTGTACCCTCCTCTTCACTTGACAGACGATGCCCTTCCTCATTTTCGTCACCGACGTCGGACTCACTCCCACTGTCCACTCCCAAATCCCCCCACCCTTGGTCCCGTGCTAGGGCTTCGTCGTCGAAACCTGGGCTGCCAATGTCCTGCGAATCACCATCAAACAGCAGGGCGGCATACTTTGATGGTGTCAGAGTTTTCCGGGTCACTTTTGCACGTGCGGGAGTCGTATGGACAGGGACAGCAGAGGCGGTGGCAGGGGCGGCGACAGGGGCGGCGGCAGGGGCAGCAGTGGTGCGTGGCCTTGATGGCAAGATAATGGTGGTGCCTGTCGCCCTTCTCTCTGTTCCTTGGGCAGGGGCGGCATGGGCGGCAGGGGCAGCAGGGGCAACAGGGGCAGCAGGGCCGGCAGGGACACCAGGGCCAGCAGGGCCAGCAGTCACTTTCCCTCTCCCTTTCCCCTTCCCCTTCCCCTTCCCTGTTCCTTGGGCAGGGGCGGCAGGGGCAGCAGGGGTGGCAGGGGCAGCCGGGCCAGGGGCGGCTGGTGGTGGTGGTGGTGGTGGTAGGGGCACTGTGGCTGGCGTACGGGTTCTCTTCCCTACGCCCGTGCCTTTAATTTTTCCTGCCCCCGCAGGTTCTGCAGCCCTAGGGCGGCCTCCTGCGTCGCTGGTACCGGTGGCAGGGGTGGCAGGGGCAGCAGGGGCAGCCGGGCCAGGGGCGGCTGGTGGTGGTGGTGGTGGTAGGGGCACTGTGGCTGGCGTACGGGTTCTCTTCCCTACGCCCGTGCCTTTAATTTTTCCTGCCCCCGCAGGTTCTGCAGCCCTAGGGCGGCCTCCTGCGTCGCTGGTACCGGTGGCAGGGGTGGCAGTGGTGGCAGTGGTGGTGGTAGTGGTTGTTGCAGTGGCCTGGGTCGTGGTGGCAGTGTCCCGAAACACCAATGACCTCTGTACCTTTCTCGTGCTTGCACGTGTTTTTCGTGCTTTGGGTGCAGGTGTTTCGTCCTCCGAGCTGTAGGGCGTGTCGTACTGGTAGCTATGGTCTTTAGCAGCCACCCTCTGCCTTCCACGGCGGCTAACACCACCAGAAGGAGGGCTGGTTGTGTCATCAGGGAGCGAGCGTGAGGGACGTGTGGGCTCCATGACTAGTGCGTGGTTACTGGCGCGGTGGTGCTTGCAAGAGTGCGGGGCGAGCGTTTGGCGGGGTGGTGTCGAGAGTTGATATGTAGTACTATACCCACACCAATTTTCAGCCGCCTGGCTATAAACACGCGGTTTTGGTACGTGTTCAAAAGCTCTGCTCTTAAGAGTCTCCCCGCAGTCCGCCGGGGGAACTCTTAAGAGTCTCCCCGCAGCTCCCGGGTTAATACAAAATACCAATAGGAATTTTGATAAAATCAAAATCAAAACAGAAATATATCATAAAAGTTGACACAGGTATCCTGGTATAGTCATCATACCTCGGCCACCCTCACCAAACCTTATTTAATGATAATTGTGGGGTGTTACGTCTGCCTCATGGATATAGTTCGGAACCTCTTATGAATCACATAACATATGGATACGTTTCTGCCGAGTCATTGTCAGGTCATAAGGTGAAAAGTTGTATTTACATTAAAATCATGTATTAAGTAAATAAACCTTCAACACATCTTAGGTATGAATTGTTTTAAGTGGTATCCCTATATACTATTAATTTACAGAAACGACGCGTGTGAATATATTATGGTATACAGTATACAGTATCCCTATATACTATTAATTTACAGAAACGACGCGTGTGAATATATTATGGTATACAGTAACGTCTATACGATTGTCTCTGACACATGGATATAGTTGCAGGCAGAGGTGCCAACCCTACCGAGCTGTACACACCAGATGATCAGCATAGGGGTGCAGATACTTCTTTGACCGAGTGTACATACATACCAATACACTTGGATACAAGTAACATTTCTGTAAAATATTCACAATAACGAAAAGATAAAACCTTACTTACAATTTATAAGACAAACTATGACTCCAAGCTTTCGTAAAGTTATTTTTAACGATTCATAAAGGTTTCCGAGCTGTCCCACAGCGAGATCCATGAGACAAACTCAACACCCCAGAGTGCACATTAAGGTTTGGTGAGCATGACTGGGTAATGATGACTATTATAATGTAAAACTTGCAAAATAAACAAACAAAAACTGGGACGATACAAGATACCTGCAACAACCTTCATGATATATTTCTGTTGTCAATAATTATGCATGTATTTACATTCCTATTGGTATCTTGTATTAATAAATACATACTCTGGTTGTGGGCTGGTCTATCAGAGTGAGAGCTGAGCGTTCTTTGCCATACCCATAGCTTACTCTAACTGTTCCTTTTACTTATATATTTTTCTAGATCTCAAGTGATGGCGTCTCTTCCGTGGATTGACCTTCCTACTGGCAACCTAGAGGTTGGCAGACTGGGAGCCAAAGCGTCACATTTTTCCTTTGCCCCTTAACTTTCCCTTCATAATTGCTGAGGGGCACAGGGCCTTGGGTGAGGCTTTGGTTTCCCGGGCGTTTCCGCACCCTCCTCAGCTCCCCGCCTTGGAGTGGCTTCGGTCACCTGGGCTTTATTAGTGGTAAGCAGGGAAGGTTCTGTGGGGCACTCGGTTATGACCTTGGCATTGCTCGGGACCTTGGGGCTGCTCGGCCAGACAGCCTGGGGAACAACACCAACAACAAATACATACTAACATTATTGTTAATTTTGTTTAAGTGTTCATTACTCCTGTCTTCATTGACTATCATGATGTCTGGCATAAACACCCGCCACTCATGTTTGTCGTTATACCGTTCATTCATAGATACGTATGCACGCTACTGCGACGTTGACGTTACTACTGCAACAGTGCCACATCTTGCAGGGAGGTACATGGCGAAAGGAACTTTAGGAGGCAACTGTATCAGTATTCAGTTTGGACATTTATTTTTCAGACCTTTTACCTTGGTCTTTTGGACATAGACAAACCCCATCATAGTTGGTGGTACAGTACTATAATTACTAAAGTTTTGCCTTACTCTTTGCGAGTTAATGAGATACGCTAATTGTAATTGCAATGAGAAATACGGGAATGTTATTACAGAACTGTACTCTCATTGCAATTACAACTATTGTATAATATTGACAGGCTATGAGAACAGGCAAATTACAGTATAGTAATTACCACCGACAATGATGGGGTTTGTCTAGAAATAAGGGTCTCATCCGGAATACCACTGTAAATATCTTCAGGTATAGTGCAGGTAAGGTACAATGACTGACTCTTAAAGGGGATATCACACAGGTATTTATTGCCAATTGTTAATTCTATCGGAAACTAAGCTGGAGATAGAATAACTTAGGTAACAGAATTATTGAAAAAGTTGACCTCATAAGCTGCCAGACCAATGTTGATAAAAATTGAGGGAAAAAGTGCTCATGTGATACCAGCTTTATCCAAACTCCTACACATCTTGCTACCCATGAGTGACCCTCTACACGTCCTTAACTCCCTCCGACTCATATGACGCTATCGCGTCATGTGGAACTTATGCCAAAAAGCTCATATGACGCTAGAGCGTCATATGAACTTATCTTCATAGCTCTCTAATAAGTTATATGACGCTCTAGCATCATATGGAGCTCAGTAAGTTAGGTAAGTTAGATGAAAATCTGTCGATTGGTGGGAACCCCAAGTTTCTCCGACTTCTAACGGTCCCGCAGTGTGGTTTTGACAGTTGTGGGGTACAGTGGCAATAATACCATGTCTCCCGCCTCCTCGCCAGTAAGTTAACTATTTATGTCTGAAGGAGTTAAGGGGGTTCACCTGCTTTTTTTCTCTTTCTCTCCTTTTCTCTCTTTCTCTGACTTGTATCCATTCGGCCCCATTCAGCCAACTGTTTTAAGACTGTTATCCCCATCCAGGTGTCGATTTCATCCTGGCGAGCGATAGCGAGCCAGCAATGTATAGAGAAATCCGGCTTCGCCGGAGAAATTTTTCTATCGAAAAATGTACAAATTTAGCTTGCTGTCAAAACAAAAATATATATATGCTGGCTCGCTACCGCTCGCCAGGAAAATATTGACACATGGATGGGGGTAAAAGTATTAAAACAGTAGGCTGAATGGGGCTGAATGGATACAAGCCAGGGAAAGAGAGAAAAGGAGAGAAAGATAAAAAAAAGCCGGTGACTCCCCTTAACTAAAGTGAACTGAAGGAACTGAACCTACCTGAGTCTTGGTGGCAGTTTGAGAGTATGCTGGAACTGTTCGACTCAGCTGGGTCGTCAGTGAGGGTAGGGAGATTTTAGTACCACCCACACCTGAAATAGTAAGATACAGTGTAGTCATACATACAGTATACAGTAAACCCTTCATGCTCGCAAAAAAGAAAAAAAAAAAGGTGGGGATTGGGCCTGAGTATATACATACACACGTTTTTTCAACCCTGGGGATAAATATAATAAATAATGAAATATAATTAAAAAATATGAAATACAAGGAGTTTGAATGGAGCGTGCAACTTATTAATCCAAACAGCCGCAAGAGGCCGCCACTCCACCAGTAAATAGGTCAGTAACAGGTCCAAAACAGTTCTTATTGAGACAAGTACATTGTTAAATATATTTAATCTTTTTAAGGTCAATTATTGTGACTGTATTCTTAAATTTGATATCAACAATTTTAATCAAGCATTTTTAACTTTAAGTTTCTCGTATAACCATTGCTTACTTTTTGTCTGTATGTATTAATTGTTTATATTTTTCTATTGTTATTAGAGTACTCTTTGTTTAACCCTTAAAGAGCGGCGCTCGACTTAAGTCGTGCACCAATTTGCAGCAAGTTAGGAGCATTATTAAGGCTTTTAAAGGGTTAAAATAGAGTGCAAATGGCCGGGAGCGCAGCAGGCCACACGTCCGACACCCAGGGCATACCGCCACCCACTGACTCACGCTCCCTCTGTTCTCGAGAGGCCGGCAGTGTTACCAGTAGTGAGCGTAGTAGGAAAAAATATGCCGCTATACGCTAAACTCCCATGTTGGTGGCACCACTGCATGAGAACCACGAGTGCTACGTAGCTCGTTCTGGTCTCATTTTGAAGCTTTTAGCGCCTAGTTTTTTGCTGAATACATTTCTTTTCATGCAGATACTTGATTGATCATTCAGGAGGGCCTGAATATGCCCAAAATAGCCCAAAACACCCCGCTAGACAAGGGTTAAATATGGTGTTGCTTCTTCATATTTTGCAATTATTTTTCTTTATTATATTGTATCGATTCATTGTCGATAGTATCAATTGCTTGCTTTTGCGATATTCTTAATTTATTTGTACGATAAATGTAGGTTATTTGTAGGGTAGTAATTGGTAGGGGTCACTTAACCCTCCAGCCCCGGCTATGTATTATATATATATTCCTCGAAACCCGGGTGTTTTGGCCGAAAAACGTCTAGGCTAGGCTACCGTATATGTGTTAATCTGACTGCTTCCCGCATTCCCGCGCATCCCCAAGCATAGCTGTGTTATTTACCTGTAGAATGGCATTAACTAGAGCTCTCTAAGTCAACTGGTTGAGTTGTGATGATGATTTCATTGGATATAACTTTATGGCCAAAACAGCCACTTTACACTACTTTTCGATACTTAACAACAACATACAGGCACACACGAACAAGCGACGCTCTCCTTCTTGTGGCCGGAGATGCGGGGCGTCGGTCCAGCCGGCTGTTGTTTACATGCGTCGGACCGACGCCTCGCACACGAAGCTCACAGGCTTTCAACCACTGGGCGTTCAAGAGCCCTTCCGGGCAGCTGTTATATGCTTTTTTATGGGCGTTCAAGAGCCCTTCCATGGTGAGAGGGTTAAGGCATGCTATGCTTACAGGTATACCTACCCGATAGCACTATCGTTAGTGAGTGATTTATGTTTTTTGTACTATTGTTTATATCTTGTCAAATTGCATATAAATTTAATATAAAATTTGATACAAAACTTAGTTTTTTTATTCATACAAAATTTAGTAAAATTTACCAGGACATCCCGGATTTACCATATTGACTAATTCCTTGAACGTGACGATAGTACGTTGTTATATGTGCAATTAGTTTGCTTGGGAACCAGATTAACTTGCTCATGTAGTGATGTACACCCTATGTGTTGGATTGTGTTCATTTATTTCTAAATTTTATTTTATTAAGCGTTATTTCCACATAGCAATTTTGATTAGTTCTTTTGCATTTATCTTGTGTCATCCCAGTTTTGGTTTGTTTATTTTCCAAGTTTAACAATTTAATTGCCTGCCTGACACGCAAATAAGTTTTTGTTGGTGGTATAATGTCTGCTTAAGGTAGGCTAAAGGCTCAAATAGGGGACTTTGGGAAAGTGGCTGGAACGAATTTAATTAATTCCCATAAGGCCTGTTATTTCTAATACTGTACAAGGTTTTGATATACACTGCACGTACACAGTACGAATTAACCGCGTATATCGAGACCTGACTGTACATAAATATTTACTGTCACTGACAGAAGCTCAAAGCACAAATATGTTGGTCAAGGTTTTGTGGACATTCCCACCATCCTTCCGCGCACCTCAGTTTGGGCTACCTGGGACCTGTCCCAGGTAGTTTTCATGCAGTTTGTTTATATGAGTTTAATGTTCTTTTTTAACCAAACACCATGACCTGCACCAAGTGCAGCTAGGTGATGAAGGGAAAGGGTCTAGCATGCGGTTACTGTGCCTCATTGTTTCACCTTAAGTTCTCGGGGGTCGAGGGAAACTGCACAACTTTTTAAATAATGCACAATGTTGGATGGAGGTGTTACTGCACTGATTAAGACGTAAGTTCACTTCATTAACCTAGAAAAGTAAATTACATCACACAACTCGGTATGATAACTGCGCACTGTAGTTATTGCCAGATCAAATATATATCTCTCCCTATCTACATATCTATATGTCTCCACGAATTAATCAAGTTAACTGTACAGTCGTCACCATACGTAAGGTTACACTAATTCAAATATTTCAAACTTTAAAGCTACATTCTGAAGCATCTGGGCTATAGTAAAGTAGTGTACTGTCTCGTTTGCGTTTGATACTGATTCAAATGGGTGCATCGCCATTTATGCTCGAATGTATATCTTATAATTCCTCCCATTCCAGTTTACCTCCATTACCTTCCCCCCTACTCCAGTATTGTTCCTATGCCAATTGATCCTGCCCTCCAGAGACTGAACACCTTTTGTGGGTCCCCTAAAAAATAATAATTAAACTGTACAAACCTGATGTAACAGCCACTGCCAACTTGGTGGTGCCCGTTATACCGCCAGCCATCCCCGCCGCTGACACTGTACCTCGACCAGCCAGTAGGTTGGTAAGGTTGGCACTGCGGGCTACCACAACTTGATGTCCACCTGGCAAACAAAAACAATATTATTTTATCTATCATAACCTAGCTGGGAGGCAAGGACGGAAAGGGGTATAACTGGCGAGCCAACACCATAATACTGTGTGATATGAGTCACAAAGTGGGCGATGCCACAAAAACACCATCCACCTAGTTAGTGGCCCAATCACCCACTGAATTTGGCAGACCAAGTTAGAACCTGCCTCTCCCAATGGGAATACAGATTAGTTGTAACATTAACGAAGCTGGGTCTTTCAGGCTAGAATACCATACTTAAGCAGTCTAAAGTCTATGACATATGTACAGTATGTATTAACTGTTTATCTTTTTCTATTGTTATTAAAGATTACTCTTTGCTTAAATCTGTTGATATTTTGCAATTAATTTTTTGTAATACAGTATATTGTATCTATTCATTGTCGATAGTATAAATTGCTTGTTTTTGTGATATCCTTAACCCCTTCAGTACCGATGATGTCCTTTTAACTATATTCTGGCTACTATTAGACAATTACATTCAGTATAAAAAGGACCTCCAGCAATTAACAGGTTTCAAATGATCTCACAACCATTTTTACTACCACAGATCCTGATGTGGCGGCGTCTACGCCGTGGGGCCACCTCCCGAGGCTGCCGACCCTCCACGGCCGAAGACAAAATCAACGACCAGTGGAGGAAAACCGGATGCCGGCCGCGGGGAGCAGTTTCGGGAGCCAAACCGTCACAACCATCCCCTGCCCCCTCCCTGGGGGCACGGGTCCTTGGAGCGGCTTCGGTCGCGCCGGGAATTTCCACACCTCTCACACCACACATACACATCACACAGTTTTTCCTACACCGAGAAATGACTCTCCGGCTGTCATTTCTCGAAGACTTCTTCTAGCCAGAGACATTGAGAGCAACCCAGGACCCACGTACACATACTTTGCGCAGTGGCAGTATCGTAACCAATGAGGTTTAGTTTTCCGAGTGACGTATCTGCTACTGCTGAAGGCCCAAAACACGGTTAAAGTTTTCAATTTCATCTTTGCCTAGTACTTGCGACACCTCGTTTGGGTTACCTTCTTAGGAAGGTAATCAAGTCGTACCCCACCTGCTCGTGGTGACCTCGCAAACACCCATTTCTATTTATTTTTTCCATTTATTCTTTTTTCAAGATAGGGTGACACAAACGGGGGCGGCGCTACCGGGGTTTATCCCAGGTAGTAGTTTAATTTTACTGTAATTTTATTAAGTGTTTTGTAAATTTTTAACTGTAGGCTACATAAATATAAACAATGGCCGGCCAAGGCAAACGGAGGCAGAGTTTATTGGGAGATGAAGAGAGCTATGAATTTGAGGGATTTCTGGCAGAGGGTAATGAAGTGGAGGATCAATTGACTGTGGTGAAGAGACAGATGATGGGTCTGTTAAGATGGAGGGGAGTTATGGAGAATTGGAGGAGAGATATAGGTGTGAAGGTGGAGTCACTGACAGAAATATGTGTAGCCAGTTCAGTAGCAACTGCAGATTAATTGCTAACCTAGATGCTGTGCTAAGGAAAGTAGATGAGCTGGAGGCAGAGAACATGGCACTCAAGGAGCAGCTAAAGGAGTATGAGGGCCATTTAAGTGAGAAAGTAAAGGGAGTAATAAGTGAGGAGAAAAATGAGTGGACAAGGGTGGGGAATGCTAAGGTGGATGCATTGGAAGAAATCATGAAGGAGCAGGTGGAAGAGAGAGAAAAAGAGAAAAGAGAGTTTGAGAAGAATGTAGTGCAGGTTTTGAAGAGCAAGGAAAAGGTAGTGAGGGAAACTGTAGATAGAGGTAAAAGCATAATAATTTTTGGAGACATTGAAGAACATTTAGCAGATATGAGGGAAAGAAGGGGAAGGGATGAGGACAAAGTAAAGAAAATATTGGAGTGTCTAGACGAAGGCTGTGATTGGGGGAAAGAACTGGACGAAGTAAGACGGCTAGGAAGATATAAAAAGGGTGAGATGAGACCGATAAAAGCAGAGTTTAAATCTAGGTCAGTGGTTGAAGCATTAACCATTGTAAGCTGGAGGCTAAATAGTTGTACTGGAATGAAACATATTAGGGTGAAAAAGGACTTAAGCATAGAGGAAAGGGAAAAGTTGAAAGAAGTTCAAGCAAGGGCTGACGATGAAAATCGAAAATTGTCAGATGAGGAGAAAAGGATTTTTTTTTGGAGAGTAAAGGAAGGGAAACTAAAGAAGTGGTACACTCAGAGTCAGAAAGAACGGAAAATACGAGGAGAAATGAACAAGGAGACCGTGAGTCAGGTAGTGGATCAAATCGGGGACAAGGAGATAGTGAGGGAGGAGCAGGAGATAGAGACAGTGAGTCAGGTACTGGATCAAACCGAAGACAGAGAGATAGTGAGGGAGGAGCAGGGAATGGAGACGGTGAGTCAGGTAGTGGATCAGCCCGAGGACGGAGAGATGGTGAGGGAGGGGCGGGAGATTGTGGAGGGGGGGGGGGGGAGGAGAATAGAACTAGCAGGGAATGTGGAGGTAGGTCAGGGAAAGGATGGAGGAGGAGGTGAACCTGATAGGAGGCAGGGAGGGAAGAGAAACAAGGAGGAGGATTCCAATATACTGTGCTACTACACTAATATAGATGGAATAAACAGTAAAAAGGTAGAATTGGATGATATATTAAGAAAGGATCAACCACAGATAGTCTGTTTGACGGAGACAAAGCTGAACCAGGACTTTGACAGCAATATAGTGTTTAGTGAAGGATATAATATATGGAGATATGATAGAAAGGGAAAAAGGGGAGGTGGAGTGGCAGTATTAGTTAAGAGCCCTATGACAGCAAAGCAAGTGGAGTTAAATAATGACAAGGCAGAAATAATGGCAGTTGAACTCAATGATATAGAAGGAAAAAAGCTAGACATAGCAGTAGCTTACATGCCACCAAAGACCAGAGCATGGAGGGAGTTGGAGTTTGAGGAGATGGTCGAGGATATGATTCAGTCGTTGAGAAGATTGCTTTTAAGGAAGAATCGATTGATCTTGGTAGGAGATTTCAACTGTAGTGAGGTTGATTGGGAATCGGGAGATGCAGGGCCAAATCAGAGATCTTGGGGAAGTCGGCTAGTGGAGTTGGTTACGGAAAATGTACTTGCACAATATGTGAAGGAAAATACAAGAATGAGGGGTAATAACGAACCTTCTAAACTCGATCTGATTTTTACAAAGGATCCTCACGAAATTAGTGATATAAACTATCTATGTCCTGTAGGTAAAAGTGATCACCTATTACTAAAATGGAAGTTGACCTCGAGTAATGCCAATATATTAGACAATAGCTACATAAATGACAGATTAAATTATAGTAAAGCTGATTATGTATCCTTGAAAAGATATTTAGAGGGAGTAGATTGGGATCTTATTTTTAAGGAACAGGACGTACAAGGTAAATATAGTAGATTCCTCGAAATTTATAGAGTAGGAACCAATCTGTTTGTCCCAAGATATAAAACTGGAAATTTTACTAAGCAGAAAGATTGGTTTAATTTGAAATGCAAAAGAGCTTTGGGTAGGCGTGATGCAGCTTGGGCTAGATTAAGAAGAAGGAACACTGAGAGTAATCGGAATAAATATAAACAGGAGAGGAATAGATATGTTAACATAATTAGGCAAGTTAAAATGAACTATGAGAAGAACATAGTAAATAAATGTGAAAGTGACCCTAGATTATTTTATAAATATATAAACAGTAAGTTGAAGGTAAAGAAATAAATTACTAAATTAAGAGTTGATGCTAGGACGTATGAAAATGTATCGGACATGTGTGAGGTAATGAATAACAAATTGGGGTCAGTTTTTACTAGAGAGGAAGGTTTTGACGAACCACAGGCGGGAGTACTGGAGAGTGGTCTTAGTAAGATTGAAATAACTAGAGATGAGCTGTTATCTGCGATGAGAGGACTTGAAGTAAGGAAAACTATGGGACCGGATGAAGTGTCTGCTTGGGTTTTAAAGGAGTGTGCAGAGCAATTAGTGGAGCCAGTGAGGGACATAATTCAAGCTTCCTTAGATGAAGGACAGGTTCCTGTTGAATGGAAAAGAGCTAATATCATTCCGATATACAAGAATGGAAACCCTGAGGACCCTCTAAACTATAGACCAGTTTCACTTACTAGTATTGTATGCAAGATTTGTGAAAAGCTAATTAGGAAGAGATGGATGAAAATGTTGGAGAGAAAGAAGATAACCCCAAAGCAATTTGGATTCAGAGAAGGGACATCTTGTGTTACCAGTTTGCTATGTTATTACAGTAGGGTGATAGATGTACTCCAAGAAAGAGGCGGATGGGTGGACTGCGTCTACTTAGACCTTTCCAAAGCATTCGATAAGGTACCACATAAGAGATTGTTATCTAAGCTTGAGACGCTAGGATGTGTCAGGGGGAGTTTGCTGAAATGGATGGAGAGCTATTTAACAGATAGGGAAATGAGGACCAACATTAGAGGAACTTACTCATCGTGGCGGAAAGTTGAGAGTGGTGTGCCGCAGGGATCTGTGTTGGCACCTCTCATGTTCCTTATGTACGTGAATGACCTGCCGATAGGCATAAACTCCTACATGTCAATGTTTGCAGATGACGTAAAAATTATGAGACAAATAACAAATAAAGGTAGTTGTGAGTTGCAAGGGGATTTAGATAAAATATACGAATGGAGCACCAAGTGGAAAATGAAATTTAATATAAGTAAATGCCATGTGTTAAATATGGGAAGAAGTGTGAATAGACCAAATTGGGAGTACAGGATGGGAGATAATATAATTAGCAAGGCCGAAAAAGATTTAGGGTTGATTATACAAGATAATTTGTCGCCAGAGAAACATATTAACAAGCTCTTTAGCGGAATGTATGCAATGGCCGGGAATATGAAAGTTGCTCTGAACTACTTGGATGAGACCATGGTAGCGAAAATTATGAAGAGTATGATTAGACCAAGATTGGAGTATGCAGCAGTGGTGTGGTCCCCGCATCTAAAGAAGCATATTCACAAGTTAGAAAGAATCCAGAGAGCAGTTACTAGATTGGTTCCAAGTCTCAGAGAACTGCCATATGAAGGGAGGCTAGACAAATGAAATCTACCGAGTCTAAAAGAGAGGAGAGAGAGGGGAGACATGATAATGATGTACAAATGCACCCGGGGGCTGGAGAGGCTGGATAGGGAGGATATATAAATTATGGATACAGGAATAACTAGAGGCCACAGCTACAAAGTAAAAAGACCTACCTGCAAGAACGATATCAGGAAGTTTAGCTTCCCCTATAGATGTATTGACAAATGGAATGGGCTGGAGGAGGAGGTGGTAGGGGCAAGGAATATCCATATTTTCAAGAAAAAATTGGATAAAAAGTAGACCGAGAGACGGGACAACACGAGCTTAGCTCAACTCCTGTAAACTACAATTAGGTAAATACAATTAGGTAAATACATATGTCCAACTTGCTCAAAACCCATCACTTCGAGTCGCCATACTAAGGGTTCAGTTCTCTGCAATTCATGCGGGAACTGGACCCACTTCACCTGCACAACACTTGCCTCCAAGAAACACTACACAAACACCTGGACCTGTTCCTCATGCCCCTCCCTCTCCCAGTCAAATCCCTCACCTAAAACCCATCCACCTCTCCTCCCCAACCCACCTAACCTTCCCATATCATCCACTCCCCCCCCTAAAACCCGTCCACCTCTCCTCCCTAACCCACCTAACCTTCCCATACCATCCACATCCTCAACTCAACACACCACACCCCATCCTAATCCATTCCAACCCTCATCTCCTGCCCCCCCCATACCCCCCCCCCCTCACCCCCCCCCCCCCCCCCCCCCCCATCCTCGTGCAGCAGCACCCAACATACATCATGCACATAACATTAACATTCTTCAACTGAACATAGATGGCATCAACACAAAGAAACACAAACTCTCACACTTCATCAAACAACACAACATATACATTGACATCTTACAAGAAACAAAACTCCGCACAACACAAAAAACACCCACATTTCATAATTTGACCACCATCAGACAAGACCGGGCTGTCGGCGGGGGCGGTGGACTCATCACCCTGATACACAAAGAAATATCATGCATAGTAACCAGTGTACAAACCAAATCCCTCCTCCCCCCAAATGATAACACAACAGAAATACAGTAAATTAAAATACGCACTGGCAACAACTCCAACATAACCATCATAAACACATACATCCCTCCCCAAACATCCCCTACAGTACCAAATGAATACAGACCACACTTACAACACATCACAAACACCCCACACACCCCACACATCATCCTGGGTGGTGACTTCAACGCCAAAACGTCGGCCTGGTTTGTCGCCAACCCCGACACAGACAGAGGGCTGGTACTACAAAACCAAACCGATAACCTCATCATCCTTAACGACATCCATCAACATACCCATATTCCTCACCAAGCCCTCTATAACCCATCATCTCCAGACATCACCTTTTGCTCCCCAGAACTCGCCCCCACAACATCCTGGAGGGTGGTCAGAACCTTAGGCTCTGACTACCTCCCGATCATTATCACCACCAAAACCAGACTCACCCCAGCTAGCCACAAACACACATACACCAATTATAAGAGCTAACTGGGAAGCATTCACAAATGAGACAGAACAACACTTCACAACTCTAAACAGTACACCCATCACTAACATCAACAATGCTGTACACATACTCAATAAAACTATCCAAAACGCTGACAAGAAACACATTCCAAGAGGTAACAGAAAAAGACACAACCCCAACTTCACACCAGAAATTCAAAACCTCATCAGACAATGCGACATACTGAAACACTCCCCAGCACCCCACACACAAGACATCACACAACAAATTCAAGCACTCAACACCCAAACTAACAACAAAATACAAGAACAACAAAAACTAAATTGGAATAACTTCCTACAAACAATTGATCACAAAACAAACCCCAAAAAACTCTACAAAACACTAAACAGCATCACACTTTCCAAAAGCAACACAACACAATCACATGCTGCAATCACAACAACAGACTCTACTCCTTCATGTAAACAACAAGCAAACACTCTCATCAATCACTTCTCACATGTCAGCCACCTAAAACCTCACAAAGACGACCGACGTGTCATCCGACGTAAGAGACACTTCCCCACAGACCCTGACTATACACCCTTCACCAATCACCAGACAAAGCATATCATCAACAATCTCAAGCACTCACCCGCCTGTGGCCTAGACAACATAAGCAACATACACCTCAGACACCTGGGACCACAAGGCATACAAGCACTCATTAACATATCAAACTACAGCTATTCACACAACACAATACCAGACATTTGGAAGCATGGTATCATCATCACATTCCCCAAACCCAACAAAGACCCCATGCTACCCTCCTCGCACCGCCCCATCACACTCCTTTGCTCCCCCTCCAAAGTCATGGAATGCCTAGTATTACAACTAATTACACCTGACCTACCCCTAGCTCCAACACAACATGGCTTTAGGCCACTGCACTCCACAAACACTCTTCTCACAGACCTTACACAAAGAGCTTTCGACGGCATCAACTCAGCTAGACCACCACACAGATCACTATTAGCCACACTCGACATTAGTAAAGCCTTCGATGCCATCCCCCGCCACAACCTAACAAACAAAATCTACAACACAAACATGCACAACAACACAAAAGGTGGCTGGCCAACTTCCTAGCAGGCAGATGTGCACACGTATCTTTTGCCGGTCAGTCATCTAAAATCAGAAACTTTCCAAACGGAGTCCCACAAGGATCCGTCCTATCGCCCGCACTCTTCAATCTGTACATGCACGATATAACTACACCCAATACGCCCCAAATAAACTTAGCCTCCTATGCAGATGACATAACATTCACATGCACACACCATGACCCAAAAAGAGCAACAGATCTCCTTCAACCCTATCTCAACACACTACATGGCTGGTGCACTACAAACAGACTTAATCTAGCCCCAGCCAAATCCACAGGCAACCCTGCTCACAAGTTGGACAGGAAAACACGAATACATCCCTCAACTCACCATAAACAACACACCCCTAACACATACACACACACCCAAAATCCTAGGAGTAACATATGATACTCATATGACATTCAAACAGCACACCACAAACATTAAAAAGAAACTGACACCCAGACTTAACGCCCTCAGGTCACTTGCTCACACAAAATTTGGACACAACAAAGAAACTACCACCACAGTATATAAACAATACATAAGATCAGTGATGGAATACGCAAGCCCAGCCTGGGCTTCTAACCTAGCTGAAACACATCATAAGACCTTACAGACTATTCAAAACAAAGCCCTGAAGATCATTACAGGCTGCACAGCTACTGCACCCACAGATCACCTACATCAAGAAACCAAAATCCTCAAAGTCAAAGACCATCTGGACATGAGAGGCACTCAATTCCTGGCAGCAGCCTCCACGAACCAAGACCACCCACTAAACTACATGGCAACACACCCACAGACACCAAGAAATATCAAAACAACACCCAGCACACGGTATCACACACAATTATTGTCCTCTCTCCCTCCCTGCCCACCCCGAACCAACTTCCAGAAGCACATCCATACTCATATCTCTCACCGATCCATCCACTCACTCACAGACAACACACAGCTGCATGCACGACCTCCTGAAATCCATCCTTCCGAATCCTCCCTTCCTCGCGAGGACAGAGTCCACCTGGCCAGGCTGAGATGCGGACACCATCCAGCTCTCCTGAGCTATCAGAAGAGACTGGATGACTCCGTTGTCGACGCCTGCCCGGGATGTAACACAGCACCCCATACCATTAAACACATCATAGAAGACTGCATTTCACACAACCACTTACGCCAACAACACAATCTACACTCAATGAGAGCTCTGTGGGAAAGCCCGATCGTGGCCATGGCCTTCCTCAGGGACTCGGGGCTGTTCGGCCAGGCAGCTTAGGGAACAACAACAACAACAACAACCACAGATCCTTCTTAAACAAAGTAGTTTAAATATAGCAAGAATAAACTTAAAAAGACGTCGCCACTACAGAAGGGGTTAATTTATTTGTACGATAAATGTAGGTTACTTGTAGGGTAGTAGGCTAATTGGTAAGGGGTCACGAGGCATGCTATGCTTACAGGTACAGCTCGGTTCCGCATAGTGCGAGAAATTGGTCGATACAGTGCGTCACATTATGTGAATTCGCACTATGTGAACAACGTATCCTATGGGAAAACCCGTAATTGGTCGATCGGTCCTCCATATAGCACACATATCTTTCCTTATATTTTTATTTATGCAAAGACAAACATACCAAGAACAAATAATAATGATAAATAAAACACATAATCATTATCATCATCATCTCCGATGCCTTGTTTCCCCCTGGGAAACCCCCGCTAGAGGATGGCCATGACAGAAACGTCTCCAAGCTACTTTGTCAAGACATGCCTCCCTTGCCCGTGCCACAATGCCCCTTCCACTACGTGGAAGTTTTTCTTCAATATATTTTTCCACTTTCTTTTTCCATACCATAGGTGGTCTTCCACTACCGAGGACCGAGGACAGCCATGAATGTAAATGTAGATCCGACCAGAACCAAAAATTCGATGAAAGAACGATCTGCGAGTTCTAAAACCGCAACTTTAAAGGTTTTCTATGCAAACGCTCGTAGCATACGCAATACATTTTCAGATTTAGAGGAACTAGTGTTTACAGAAAATTATGATGTGATTGGCATAACAGAATCTTGGCTCAATACACAAGATAGAGACTTTTTAGCAGAGTATTCACTTCCCGGTTATGTAATGTTTGAGAACAGCCGAATAAATAAAAATGGAGGTGGCGTTTTATTTTATATCAAAGAAAGTCTTAACCCGACCCTCGTGTCAAAACCTCAAATTGTGAACGTCGACACATCTTTTGTGCTAATAAAGAATAATAAAGGTACAAAAATAATACTTGCGTTAATATACAGACCTCCAGCTCAATCAGTGCAAACTGACCGAGAAATTTACGAACAAATTGCAGATGTAAGTAACTCACAAGATACCGTAATTTTTGGCGACTTTAATTTACCTGTGACCAAGTGGGGCGATACTCTTACTTCACACTCCGGACATGACTTGTATACGAACTTGCAAGAGAGTTCGCTTTATCAATTTGTTCGAATGCCGACCCGTGGTAATAACGTTCTTGACATTGTACTTGCAACAAAAGAAGAATTGATAGAGAATTTGAATGTTGGTGATGAATTCAGTAACAGCGACCATCGTACGATAACTTTCACTTTAAAGTTTACTAGTAACGAACCAAATAGTAGCATCGAAAAAGTTCCTAATTTCAAGAAAGCAAACTTCCATAAACTTAGAGATGTTTAAAGAAACTGACTGGAGCTTTTTAATTAACAATAACGACATAAATACATCTTGGAAGTTATTCGAAACCACTTACCTAAAAGCAGTGCAAGACTGCATACCATCGAAAATACGGCGTCCAGGCCATAATAATAAGCCCAAATGGTGGAATAAAGATATTTCAAACTGCCTGCTTGCTAAAAAATTTGCTAATGATAGATTAAAATCCTCACAAAATGACGAAGAACGGGTGAAATTTGTAGAGCTACGACGCAAAGCCAAAAAGTTAATTAAGCAAAGTAAAAAGACCTTAGAGTTACATATTGCGAATCAAAGTAAAACAAACCCGAAAGAATTCTATAGTTATATCAGAAAGAAAAAAGTAGTTACTTCAACTGTTGGACCGTTAGTCGATGAAAAAGGAGAATACACCAAAGACGAAGTACAAATGAGTAATGCCCTCAATACCTTCTTTGCATCAGTTTTTACAACAGAAGACCTCAGTGATATCCCTACACCATCGCCGATTCAGATTGATAATTCAGATGTTCTAAGCAATATCACCGTTACAGAGAGAGAAGTATTGAATTGTTTAGATAAACTCAAGGTAAATAAAACGCCAGGACCTGATACAATCTCGCCTAGAGTTCTAAAGGAAGCTAAGAATGAGCTCTCCAAACCACTGACATTACTATTCAATAAATCCTTGCAGTCTGGAACTATGCCTGATCAGTGGAAGCTAGCCAACGTAACACCGATATTAAAAAAAGGCAGCAAATCCCTACCCAGTAACTATCGTCCAATTAGCTTAACCTCAGTTGTATGTAAAATGCTAGAAACGGTCATACGAGACAGACTCGTAAATCACTTAGAGGAAAATAACATACTTAAAGATACTCAACACGGCTTTCGTAAAAAACGTTCCTGTTTAACAAACCTCTTAGACTTCTTCCACGATATCCTCAACCTCTACGATGAGAGTAAAGCTGTAGATATTATATACCTTGATTTTCAAAAGGCCTTTGACAAAGTTCCCCACAAACGTTTACTGCTAAAACTAAAAGCGCATGGAATACAAGACGGTGTGTTGAAATGGATAGAAAATTGGCTCAGCAACAGAAAGCAAAGGGTAGTCATAAACGGTAAGGCATCTAAATGGACCAATGTAAGTAGCGGGGTACCCCAGGGATCGGTACTAGGACCAATTCTCTTTCTAATTTACATCAACGACATAGATGAGGGTCTCACCTGCACAATCTCAAAATTTGCTGACGATACAAAAATTGCAAATAGCGTACTCTCAAAAGAAAAAGTTGACGATATGCAACACAATCTAGATAAATTGTCATGTTGGGCCCAAATTTGGCAAATGAGTTTCAATGCGGATAAATGTAAAGTACTACATGTCGGATACCTAAATGAGAAAGCAAACTATTCGATGAATGGCACTCCGCTTAAGAATGTAAACAGAGAAACTGATCTGGGAGTAACAATATCGAGTAACCTAAAACCGAGTCAACAATGTTCAGAAGTTGTTAAGAAGGCAAACAAAATAATTGGCTTTATAGGCAGGTCATTTGAGCATAAATCCAAAGAAGTTATCCTAACCCTTTACAATTCCTTAGTCCGCCCTCTTCTGGAATACTGCGTTCAATCCTGGTGCCCTTATTACCAAAAAGATATAAACAAGCTAGAACGAGTTCAACGTAGAGTTACCAAAATGATACCTAGCCTAAAGAACAAACCATACGAAGAGCGTCTTAGAGAATTAAATCTATTTCCTTTAACCCAGCGCAGATTAAGAGGCGACTTAATTCAAGTGTTCAAAATCATCAAAGGCATCGACAATATGAACTGTAGTAAGTACTTCACTATCGACCAATCTAATTACACGCGGGGAAACGGTTGCAAAATTATTGGTAAATCTTTTAACTCGCACGAATCTAAGAATTTCTTCTTCAATCGAGTTGTCAACTTGTGGAATGGGCTTCCCCGAGACGTTATAGACTGCAGCACCGTTGATTCATTTAAATTCCGCCTAGACAAATATCTCGCATCAAACCCGCGACTGACTGCGTTTGTAAATGAATAACTTTATCCTCCCCTCAGTTACTAACCCATATGTCCCCTACTAACTTCCTAGTCCTGCCACATTAGTGGCAGGGCAGTAGTTCCCTTTCCAATGTTCCCTTACCCACTCTAAACCACTGTTTGGACACTTGATCCTCAGTGTTTTGGAGGACAAGCAACCTAGAAGGGTCACTAGATCTGTTGTTGCTTGATTTCCTTTGTACTCCTTTGTACTACTAGCAGTTCCACTCACCTGACTCCCATATATCTTTCTTGGCATTCTGTCTTCATCCATTCTCTGAACATGACCATACCACCTCAAAGTACAGTACTTCTCTTTATCCACTCAACCACACCACAATCAATGCCCAAAGCTTGCTCTTCCATTCCAAAGGACTCATACACTTCCCTATTACTTGGCCCATCTAGCCTATTCATGCCAGCTGCTATTCTGAAAAAGCTCATCTCTACAGCTCTCAGTTTGGAGAGGTCCTCGTCACTTGCTGTCCATGTCTCGCTTCCATACGAGTGTTGGGAGCAGCACACTGTTTCTCAGTGACTTTTTGACTTCCTGGCTAACCATTCTTCCTTTGAGAATACAATCAAGTTCTCCAATCACCTTTCTCCCTTGCATTTTTCTCTCTTTTATCTCACTCTCCATTTTACCATATTTGCATAGTACAGCTCCCAAATATACAGTACTTGAAACTTTCAACCTCTTCCAGTACTTAATTTTTCATTTTTATTTTACAACTTTTCTCATGTTCTTTCTTGATTCTATATTTTTCCTCAAAATCTATGGTTTCATGCATTCTTCTCTCAAACACCATTACCTTACATTTCCCTACATTGACCTTTAACTTTCTCTTTTCACATACCGTCAAAGTCAGTGACCACTCTCTGAAGTTCTTCCGCAATTTCCGCCAACAGGACTGCATCGTCCGCATATAGGCGTTAAAATCTTCCATGTTCTTCCCTCTGATTCCAGTCTAGCTCCCACACCCATTGATCCAGCCCTACATTCTCTAATCACTCCATCCATGTATATATTGAACAACCAAGCTGACATGACACATCCCTGTCTTACACCTACATTGACCTCAAAACTTTCACTTAACTTATCCCCTACTTTCACATTTGCCATTGCATTCCTATAAAAAGATTTTACTGCCATTAGCAACTTTCCACCCACACCATATACAGTACTGTTAACACATCCCACAGACCCTCCCAGTCTACTTTGTCGTAGGCTTCTTCCAAATCCATGAATGCTGCATAGAGTTTTCTGTTCTTGGCCAGATACTTCTCTACCAACAATCGCATTGAGGCTATCTGGTCAACGCAGTCCCTGCCCTTTCTGAAACCTCCCTGTTCCTCGCCTATTTTGTCATCCGTTATCTTCTGTAGTCTCTCTGTTACTACTCTTGCGTGTACCTACTCTTTGCGCAGTGGCAGTATCGTAACCAATAGGGTCTTGCTGAGTACCGTGGAAATTGTATTGTCACTGCTATAAGCTCAAAACAGTGTACAAAATTGGTTAAAGTTTTTGCACCACACACATCTGCCATCCTGTGCGTGGTCTCTCCACGCATCTCGGTTGGGCTACCCCCAAAGGGTAGTCAAGTCGATCCCCACCTGCCCGCGGTGACCTTGCAGACACCACTTTCCCTTTTTTTCTTTTCCATTTAAAAAAATTTCCACTGTGGTGGCACTGACGGGGACGGCGCTACCTGGGGTCTGTCCCAGGTAGTTATTTTCACGTTTTTTTAAAACTAGGGTTTTCTCTTATTTTTAATCAGATACGAAAAACAGGTGTTTTTGTTTTTAATTATTGGTTACTTCCACTGAAATGGCAGCAAGCAAGCAGAGTTGCAGTTGCGGGAAGGTTGTGGGCAAGGCCAAATCGCTGGGCTGCTACTTGTGTGGTACATATTTTCACGTCAACTGTATAAATGTTGATGACGAGGACCTCAGAGTACTTGCAAAGAAGAAACCTGGATTTAAATGGCATTGCACTGTTTGAGATACCACCCCCCTGGCTGCTAAGGACGCAGCAATTAGTCAGCAGACCTTGGATGACCTGACGGCTGCCCTAGTTGGTGAAGTGAAGACTGCCATTGTAAACGAAGTGAAGGGTGCCCTTGCTGCGGTGGCCGTGGAGATAGAGAGTATTGGTAACAGAATGGATATCCTTGTGACTAAAGTTTGCTGTCCCCGACATTCCCTTGTTTGCCAAGATAATTCAGCAAACATTTGAAGAGACCAAAAAGGAGCCGACCAAACGCACCACTGAGGTGGTAGATGGTGGAAAGAAAAAAAATATCTGGGACCATCAGGTCCTGGTAGTGAAGCCAAAAGACCGATCCTCCGAGCCAGTAAGCCCACCAGATACAAAGGCAATCGAGACTGCTTTGGCTTCGGTTCCGGTTAACAAGTTAACTAGAACTGATTCAGGTGTACTGGTGGTACGACTTCCATCCAAGAAAGCCAAAGAAGACGCAGGAAGGGCCATCAATCAGTGTTTGGGGGCGGACAGTGCCTTCAGTGTCTCCGAACCAAAGAAGATGCTGCCAAAAATGACTCTGGTAGGCATTGCTAATGACACTGAGGATAATGAGATCATTCCCAGCATCCTCAACAAGAACCCAAGAATAAAGTCCCTGGTCGACGATGGCTTAGCTATGAATTTGCTATTCACCAAGCAAAAGAGTGATGCACACAAAGACTGCGGTAGTAAAAATGTCACCTGAAATACGCTCTTCCATTGTGGATGATGGCAATTCTGTGCATGTTGGACTTGTGAGATGTCGTGCATACGATCGCTTCTGGGTAACACAATGTTACCATTGCCAGGGCTTTGGCCATACCAGTGACAGGTGTTATCGGAAAAATGAGGATCCAAAATGCAACTTCTGTGCCGGTACTCACAACTCAAAAGACTGCACCAACAAGACTTCCCCCAAATGTATAAATTGTATGAGCTCCACATCAGTTACGGAGCCGCCAGATCATTTCGCCACAAGTAGAAATTGTCCTCTAATGACAGCTCTGAGAAATAAAGTTATTGAAAACACCAATTTTGTAGGTTCAAAAAACTGAAAAATGCACACGGGAGCCGGTTGAAACTGGGTCTGTTGAATGTTCGTTCCTTGCGTAACAAAATGGATCATATTTGCGAGATCTTGGATGAACGTAACCTTGATGTATTATGTCTCACTGAGACCTGGTTGTTCGAGTCGGATCTGAATATTATCCAGGCGGCATTGCCTAAAACCCATTCCATAATAAATGTTCCTAGGCCTAGGGGAGATCATCCGGGTGGTGGAGTGGCAGTTGTCTACTCCACATCTCTGGTGAATATCTTGCAAATAAGCCATAACCCAGCCCCTCTTTATTATGAACTGTTGGAAGTGGAAATAAAACTCCATCAACAAATTCTAAGAATGGCAGTTGTCTATAGGCCTGGCCATCGTGGCACAGATAGGGGTTTTATGGAAGAGTTTGGGCAGTTTCTCGAGGAATTTTCTGCTAAAACCAGAAGACTTTTGATATGTGGAGATTTTAATTACTGGGTTGACAGCCCTCATCTGAAGCCATTCTCTCCTGAGTTCCTTGAGTTGACTGATCAGAACAATTTTGTAAACCATGTGTCCCACCCAACTCATATATTAGGACACACCCTTGACTTGGTTCTCTCTCCTGTGGGTTGTGGTGGTGTTCTGGATGTTGATGTTGAGAATGCTGACCCTAATACCTCTGATCATTCTTTGATTACTTACAGCTTTGATTTCCCTAACCCACTCACACATGAAAAAGTAATCATATTTAGAAATTATAAAAATACAGACCAAAATTTGGCTAGCAGTGAAGTAAAACAGTACTTGGGAAGTATTGATACTTCCAACCTTACTTCAGATGAGCTGGTGGAGGTACATAGAAATGCACTTAAATTAGTGTTCGATCATCACTGTCCAGAAGTAGAGAAGAAAATCATAGTACGAGATGATTCACCCTGGTATAGCACTCGAGTTAAATTTCTTAGAAGAGCGCGTAGAAGAGCTGAACGTGAATGGCGGAAAAATAAAACAGACTCTACATGGTTGCAATATCTGTCAGCCAGAAGAGCCGTGGTCCACACAATCAAAGATGAAAAGAAAGTGTATTATCAGGGAAAAGTTGACTCATGTGGTAACGACCAGAGGAGGTTGGCTTCAATTGTAAACAGTTTACTTGGAAAAACAAGAGTCAGTTTAAGACCTTCTGTACCCGATGCCGAGTTGGCTGCCAACTTTGTGTCATTTTTTGCTGGCAAGATAACTCGCATAAGACAGGAACTGGATGATGCTTCTGTTGGTGAAGAACTTTCAGTTGTACTCCAACCCCGACACATTCCTAATAATGTCCTCTCATCCTTTCACTCAGTAGAGGTGGACATGATCTCGTCCTACATAAGAAACCTCAATAAAACATTTTGCCCGTTGGATCCCATAAATGTTTCCAAGCTACCAAGAGTCTATGATCACACAGTTGAGTTTATTTCCAAAATAATTAATAAGTGCTTCTCTGAAAGTAACTTCCCACATTCTGAAAAGCATGCACTACTCCGACCTAGTCTAAAGAAACCTGGACTTGATGTTGAGAACATGTTGAACTATCGTCCTGTCTCCAACCTGTCCTTCATATCAAAGATATTAAGAGCGTGCAATACTTGACCAATTACAACCACTACTTCAGCAGAATGAAACTATCCCAATTTTTCAGTCTGCTTACCGACAGCATCATTCAACTGAAACAGCATTGATTAGAGTACATAATGATCTAGTTGAGAACATTTGCAATGGTGTGGCCTCACTATTGGTCTTGCTTGATCTCTCTGCGGCCTTTGACACAGTGGATCACGAGTTGTTATTGAGTGATCTTTATGATTGTGGTGTGCGTGACTCCGCTCTCTTGCTTCTTGGGTCGTACTTGTCAGGTAGATCCCAGAGTGTGATGGTAAATCAAATGGTCTCGGACTCGACACCCCTGCAGTATGGTGTTCCGCAGGGATCAGTTTTAGGTCCTATCCTATTTATAATTTATATCAGCAGTTTGTCTCTTCTGCTTCGTGCACATAATGTCACCTTTCACTTTTATGCAGATGACACCCAGATTTATGTGAGAATCACAAATATAGTTGATATACGGAGTAAGATGGAATTGTTGATGTCTGATATCAAGAAGTGGATGAGAGCGAGAAAACTTAAACTAAATGATGGTAAAACTGATATTCTCATCATCCGAGGAAATAGAAGAGCTGATGATATAGTAGGTGCCCTCTCCATCAATGTGGGTGGATCTCAGCTGCGACCGGCCAACTCTGTTCGAAATCTGGGTGTATATGTGAACTCCCGATTAGATTTCAAAGAGCATGTAAACCAGATAGTTAAAAGTTGTTACTTGCACATCAGAAATCTCTATTTGGTGAAGCCGTTTATAACCAGACGTTGCCTCCTGACGTTGGTTCACTCATTGGTCTTCTCTTGTGTTGATTATTGCAATGCCCTGTTGGTGGGTCCTCCAAATTATATTTTAAAGAAAGTTCAGTCTGTTCTTAACAGGGCCGCAAGACTCATTTTTGGTGTTCCACCTAGAACTCCTACTACATCTCTTCACATAGAACTGCACTGGCTGCCAGTAAGAGCAAGAATAGAATTTAAGTTGTGTTTAGTGACTTTTAAGGTTCTCAAATTTGGTGAGCCTAGGTACGTTGCGGAGCTGCTCAGGCGCCCACCGGCACACCATGGTGTAGTTGTGTGTCATGACAATGACCCTTTTCGTCTTGATGAACCAAGGGCTTTCCAGCAGTCTTCTTTCTTTGAGAGGTCATTCTCCTACATGGCTCCGAGGTTGTATAACAGGTTGCCGCTGTCCATGAGACAACTGAGTTCTGTTGAATGCTTCAAGAGACAACTTAAGACTTTTCTCTTTGAGAGAAGCTATGATCTTGAGAGAGGTGTCATGACAGATGGCTATAGAGTTTAGGCTATTTTGCCACTGCTAGTGATTGTTGAATGTGTGTTGTATATAAGCTTTCTTTTGATGCATTGATTTTGTTCTTTTTTCTTTCTCTTTCCGAGCGCTAGTGAATTCTTCGGAAAAATTGGCGCTTATGAGATATAAGTACAGTAACATGCTTATTATTATTATTATTACCTTTCCAGGTATGCTAAGCAAGCTAATTCCCCTATAATTCTTACACTCTTCTTTACTACCCTTCCCTTTGTACAAGGGTACTATCACTGCTTTCCTCCAGTCCTCTGGTACACTTTCCTTTTCCCATGCTAATTTACATAACCTATGCACTATGTCAACAGCTTCTTCTCCTCCATATCTCAGCATTTCACCTGGGATGTTATCTACTCCAGCAGCTTTGTCCATTTTAAGTATAAATGTTAACTTAAACATTTAATTCCTTTAAATTCTACACACACTTCTTTATAGACGATGATACCAAGAACAAAATAATGAATGATAAATAAAGCATAGACATTAGTGAATTAGACCTTTCCTCACCTTAAATTCTACACACACATCTTTATAGACACAATGATACCCCAAGAACAGAATAATGAATGATAAATAAAGCATAGATATTAGTAAGTTAGACCTTTCCTCACCTTAAATTCTACACACACACATCTTTAGTGGGTCAGTCACTGTCACTCTCCCCAGCACTAGAGCCTGCCTCCTGACGGCTCTGTGCATGTGCAAGAACTTTGAGTGACCGTGAGCTTCGGAATGCGTCCACCTCCTTCAGGAACCCATCAAATTCACCAGGTGGAAGCTCAGATGAGGGGCCAGGCTGGGGCTCGGTGGAGGGGCCAGGCTGGGGCTCGGCAGGCTGAGCTTGATCAGGCTGTGGCTGTCTGGGCTGGAGGTAGCGAGTCATTAGACCCTGTTTTCTTTCATTCACTCTGTCTTGGTTCAGTTCTCGATAAGAACGAATGAGAGAATCAAGTTGCTGCACAAATTCAATGCGTTTCATTTGCGATTTTTCAACCTCCAACACTGCCTGCTTGAATGTTTCAGCACTAGCCAAAACCACACTCAACTCCTGCATCGAGTAATCCTGGGGCATTTCTCGTACTGGTTGTCTCTCAGCAAGTTGCTCCAGCAGGTCTTCAATATTTAAGGCATCCACTATCACCTCTGGTGTCTGGGTATCACCCTCAACATTAATTTCTTGAATTTCTTCAGCCGAAACTTCTGAAAATCCTGGGACTTCTCTTGCTACCTCCACAGCTCTCGCCACTGAGTCACTTAGTCGCTGAGCACCGGCTGTCCTGGTTACCAAGTGAGGGGTGAGTTTTTTCCATGACCGTCTAATTGTCGCCTCGTTTATGTTATTCTATGCTTTTAATACATATTCAATAGCCTTCTTAATGGTAAACTCTCTCCAGAATTGGCGCACTGACACAGCTGCTGGGTTGGGTTGTAAAAGAAAACGGTCAGGCAGGTCAGGCTGGGCGTCAGGCAGGACAGCAGGCTGGGCGTCAGGCAGGACAGCAGGCTGGGCATCAGGCAGGACAGCAGGGTGGGTGTCAGGCAGGACAGCAGGCTGGGTGTCAGGCAGAGTATCAGGCTGGGCGTCAGGCAGGGCATCATGCAGGGCATCAGGCTGGGCAGCAGGCAGTGGGGCAGGGTCGTCGATGTCAGCATCCTCATCACTTTCATCTAGAATCTGTCTAATTTCTTCCCCAGTTTCTGTTTCCTGCCTCATAACAGCATACACCCGCATCTGGTAAAACGTCTTGACATTAGAGATGACCTCTTGATCTAGTGGCTGCATAACAGATGTCGTGTTTGGAGGGAGGAAAACAATTTTCACATTTGGGTGGAGATCGATCAGGTGCTGAGGATGTGCTGGGCAGTTGTCCATGGTTAATAGGACCTTAAACGGTACTCCAAGCTGCCTACACTTCCACTTCGCATCTGGCACAAACATCTTCAGTTGTTGTTGTTGTTGTTGTTCCCCAAGCTGCCTGGCCGAACAGCCCCAAGGCCCAGAGCAAGGCCAAGGCCATAACTGAGCGCCCCCTAAGAACCCTCCCTGCCGACCACAATAAAGCCTGGGTGACCGAAGCCACTCCATGGCGGGGAGCTGAGGAGGGTGTGGAAACGCCTGGGAAACCAAAGCCCAACCCAGGGCCCTGTGCCCCTCAGCAATTATGAAGAGAAAGTTGAGGGGCAAAGGAAAAATGTGACGCTTTGGCTGCCAATCTTGGTATATTGGGAGGTCAATCCACGGAAGAAACGCAATTTTTTTTTTTTTTCTTTAATATTAGTTTAACCAGACCACTGAGCTCTACAAAAGAACTCTCATTGGACTGGCCCGAAGGATTCGATCAAGATATATAACTAAACGAGTCAAGATAGAGAGGGAAGGGCAGTAGGGGAACAAATCGAGGAAGGTGAAGACACGCAGACATTTCTCGCCATTTCACCAGTTCAGCCGGACCACATGAGCTCCACATCAGAGCTCTCATAGGGCAGGGCCGAAGGATGAGGCAAGAACTGCTACACCGCAACACCAACCAAGAAGTGATCAGGGCGAAGAATGAGAGATCAGGTCGAAGGTAGAAAAAATCACATCGAGAAGCAAACAATGCATTACCGAAGGGAATCAAGTCAGTCCGGCCACGTCAGCAACCGAAGAGACAAATCAGGTCAGGAGTGTGCTACCTAGCCAGGCCAGGGAGACATGAGATATAGGCTGTCCGAGGACAGCCGGATGGGACAGAATAAGAATAGAAGGGGAAAAACATAGAATGAGGAATGAAAAACTACTCAAAATTAGTCAAGCTGAGGACGAAAGCTCAAGGGGAGATAGGAAGGGTAAGAACCACAACCATCCCCACATCAAGCTCCAGTCGCCGACCCCGAAGCCCCCCAACCGTGTCAAGGAGAGTAGTATCAGGGGGGAGAAACGCCACTTGAGATCTAGAAAATGTATAAGTAAAAGGAACAGTCAGAATAAGCTATGGGTATGACAGAGATCGCTCAGTTCTCACTCTGATAGACCAGCCCATCACCACATGACTAGAACCCAATCCTCTCAGCATCAGCTAGGAAAGGCCCTAGAAAGCCGCCTTTGGCGGGGGGATAGCTCCCCTATTTCAACCCCTTTCGGGGTTGGGCACCCGCCGTATCCACATCTTCAGTAGCCACTCCTGGCAAGTAGCAGAGTTCATCCATCCGTTGGCCGTCTTAAGCCAGTAAACAGGTGCTTTTGACATGTCACTGAGATTGTTATAACATCTTGGGTGGGCTGCTGTGTGAACTACTAATGGCTTCATTTTATGTGTCCCTGTCATATTGCAACAAAAAAGCACTGTGAATCTGCTCTTGTCAACTTTTCTTCCCCTAGCTTGTTTGTGTTCTTTACTCAAAAAAGTAGACCTGGGCATTTTTTTATATTGCATGCCGCATTCATCCATATTATATATGCAGTCAGGGATGTAACCACCTTCCTCTACAATGTCTTTGAGCACTGAAGGGAAGGTGTCGGCGGCTTCATGGTCGGCAGACGCACTTTCACCTGTTAATTTAACATTTCTAATGTCTTTGCGACCTAGGAAACGGTAGAGCCACCCTGTGGATGCCTTGAATGATCCTGGCTGCGATTCCTCTTTCTTGCAAATGGTCAAATAAAATGACATGGCCATTTCACTTATCTGTCGCTTGTTTAGGGGTACTCCTTCACTTTCTTTTCTGTTCATCCACACATACCGGTACATATAACGTTCCATTTTAATAACACGGTTATCAGGGGCACGTTTACGGGTATCGAGTTTGCTTGTACCGTAGGCATCGATCGCTTTCAGAATTACGTCTTTATTTCTCCAAATCGATCGCGCACTGTTGATTCACCTAGCCCCACCTCACGTCCTATGGCAGAGTTTCCTTGTCCCTGTTGTTTTCGCCGTATCACATCCTTTTTCACGTCAAAAGAAATAGACTTCCGCTTCCCTGAATGTTTGCCCGGCATGGTGGCGAAGTATCAAGAGGGTGGTCTCACTTAATACGGTTGTATACCCGAAAATGCGAGAGGCGGTCACACAGTAGGGTGCAAAAAATGGCTGTATAAGCTCCGGGTCCCTCACTCGCTCCCTCTCCGCTCCTAGCCCACGCTGCTCAAACACCAGTGACGTCACTCTGCGCATCGACGTCACGAGTCAGGCGGGCGAATCGATCGCACTGTTCAAATTTCGGCGCACTAATAGAGAACTCCCCGGATTTCCCCCACATTGTCACCCGACTCGCACTAACACTATCGTATTCGCATTGATTGAAAATTTTGTGTTAAATATTTTTCATTGCTCGCACTAATCGAGAATCGCACTGTTTGAACTCGTTTTATATGGGACCGAGCTGTACTGTATCTACCCGATAGCACTATAGTTAGTGATTGCTTTATGTTTTTTGTATTAATGTTTATATCTTGTCAAATTGAAAATTTAGTTTAATATAATATTTTATATAAAATGTAGTTTCTTTATTCATACAAAATTTAGTAAAATTTACCAGAACATCACAGACTTCCCATTGGACTAATTGAACTAATTCCTTGAACGTAACGATAGTGCATTGTTATATGTGCAATTAGTTTGCTTGGGTTGGGAACCAGATTAACTTGCTCATGTAGTGATGTACACCCTATGTGGTAGATTGTGTTCTTTTATTTCAAAATTATATTTTATTAAGCGTTATTTCCATATAGCGATTTTGATAATTTCTTTTACATTTAACTTGTGTCATCCAAGTTTTGGTTTGTTAACTTTGCAAGTTTTACAATTTAATTAATATGCAGATGATCTGGTTCTTATCGCAGATAGTGCGCAGGAAGCAGAGGCAAAGATTAATAGATGGAGGGAGGGAATGGCAAACAAGGGTCTAAAAGTTAACATATATAATAAAATTGTAAAACTTGCAAAATAACAAAGGTCATGACTAGTGGAGTAGGGCATGGAACTATGGAAAGAAGCGGCGACTATCCATGCGTAGTATGCGGGGAAGGGGTGGGAAGTAACACAATTCAATGTTGTGTCTGTAGTGATATAGTGGAGCTAGAGGACCTTTGACAAGAATCATAGATTTTGAATGTGCAGTGTGCAAGGGAGATCTTGTGTTAAATGACCCGCCTGTCATTGTTGTTGTTCCCCAAGCTGCCTGGCCGAACAGCCCCAAGGCCCCGAGCAATTCCAAGGCCATAACCGAGTGCCCCCACAGAACCCTCCCCGCCGACCACAATAAAGCCTGGGTGACCGAAGCCACTCCATGGCGGGGAGCTGAGGAGGGTGCGGAAACGCCCAGGAAACCAGGGCCCTGTGCCCCTCAGCAATTATGAAGAGAAAGTTGAGGGGCAAGGGAAAAATGTGACGCTTTGGCTTCCAATCTTGGTAGATTGGGAGGTCAATCCACGGAAGAGACGCCGTCACTTGAGATCTAGAAAATATATAAGTTAAAGGAACAGTCAGAGTAAGCTATGGGTATGGCAGAGATTGCTCAGCTCTCACTCTGATAGACCAGCCCATCACCACCCCGCCTGTCATTGTTGATTTCGACAGTGTAACGCTGGAGTGTGTGAATAAGTTCTGCTGCCTGGGCGATAAGGTTTCCGCCGGAGGAGGCGCTGAAGTTGGCTCCATTGCTAGAGTCAGAAGTGGCTGGAGAAAGTTTAGAGAGCTGTTGCCACTTCTAACCATGAGAGGGCTTCCACCCCACCTTAAAGGGAAGGTGTATACCTCGTGTGTTAGGAGCGCGATGACCTATGCCTCGGAGACGTGGCCGGTTAAAGTGGAGGATATCAATAGAATGGAACGGAATGAGAGGAGAATGGTAAGATGGATATGTGGGGTTAATTAAAATGTAAAACTTGCAAACTAAACAAACCAAAATTGGGACAAGGACAATATAAAGTCAAATTAAATTATCAAAATCGCTATGTGGAAACAACGCTTACTAAAATGAAAATTATTAAATAAAAGAACACAATCTCAGGGACGGGGTATCGAGCGAGGAATTAAGAAGGCGTCTGGGTATTAGGAGTGTCAGTGAAGTGATGCGCACGAGCCGACTTGGTTGGTTTGGACACATGGAGAGAATGGATGATCAGAACTGGGCGAGAAAATGCCGGACTGTGAACGTGGGGGGAGATGCGCGTAGGGGTGGACCTAGAATGACGTGGGCTCGGGTCCTCCGGGCCGATCTCAAAATAAAGAACTTGACAACAGAGGCAGCCCTTGACAGGGCCGCCTGTAAAGCAGCCATTTAGGACGTGAGACTGTAACCACATTAACGGTCTTTAAACTTGTACTGTATGTATGTATTTATGTAGTGTGTTGTCGTTTCGATAGGTTTTAATTTTAACGAGTTCGTTATATTAATTTGAGCAGTAACTTTTGAGTTCGTTTTCAAGTTTAATATGAGAATATCAGGAGACAGCACTTGCTGTTATCTTGCGATAGGTGAAAAGTAGAACACTACACCAAGTGGTTCAGTTTTAATGTTGAAAATACCAGGCAGAAGATCTGCCATTTTTTCCGCCATCAGCTGACTGAGTGTGTGTGTGTTTGTGTGTGTATGTCTTTTGTTCTTGTTCGGCGGTCGGTCGCTATATAAACAATGCGAATATTCAGTTATGTAAGAGTTAAAACATGCAACAGTTTATTAATTTATCAAATTTATATTGTATTCAGGATAACTATTATCGATAGCCCAGCTGGGCCTCTTCAAGGGCCTCTTTCTTAACACCCACTGCTAAGGTGGTGTCACACCAGTGATTTTTCAGTCATTTTGTACGGGCAATTATTGTCTGGTAGTTCGAAAATTTAAGTTTCGTGAGAATTAGACTATCTAACATAATCTACATTTGATCTAGTTTCCGATTTCAATGCTTTCCCACATTTATATTCAGATTCTGTTTTTCACACACTGTTCGAAACATATTTACCAGACCCTGCAACTCCCATTCACTATCGCTAATCAGAACTGTTTCGTCAGCAAACAGCAGTACAGGCAACTTCCACTCATTTCCATCCCTTATCAGCGGTACATCAACATCCAATGCTCTTCCTTGTATTTCTTTCATGACTCCATCCATATATATATATTGAACAGCCATGGGGACATCAGACATCACACACCCTTGCTTTAACCCAACACTCCAAACAAAGAATTCGCTCTGTTCATTCTCCTCACATACTGACGCCTTTGCACCCTCATATATGCTCTTCTCTGCTTTCAGCAACTTGCCATCTACTCCGTATACTCTCAGTACTTTCCACAGAACTTCTCTATCAACTCTGTCATAGGCTTTCTCCAAGTCCATAAAGGCAGCACACAACTTTTGTCCCTTCACCAGATATTTCTCCACAACACATTTCAGGGCAAAAATCTGGTCTACACATCCTCTTCCTTTCCTAAACCCGCCCTGCTTACCCATTTTTCCGTTTTTGCTCTCACTCTCTCGATCACTACCCTACTGTACATCTTCCCTACTATGCTTAGCAGACATATCACCCGGTGGTTACCACACACTCCTCTTTCCCTTTAACCCTTATACAGGGGGACTCTTATGCCTGTCTTCCAGTCATCAGGTGCACTTCCCTTCTACCATGCTAGTTTACACATTTTCCATACGGTACCCATTCAATCACTATCTCACCACCATACCTCATATGGCTGAAAAGAGATAAAATGTCGTGCAATGTCAAACAGTATATTATTGTAGTGTACTTAGTGAAGTCTTTGTAGGAAGTTAGTGGTTGCCTCCTTAGATTTTTTTTTATAAATACCTGAAAATCGAACTCGTCCAAAGTCTTTCATTAGTTAAGCTATGTTATAAATCTTATCAAAATCAATGAAGAAATAAAGCCACTAGAGCTTTCTGTAGTTACCTGAAGTTTGTAGTGGTGGCTGTGCGGAGATAAGGCTGGTGAGAGTTGGTGTGGAGGTGACAGCGATGGGTTTAGTTACTACCGTTACTTGTTTCTTCACACCCTCACCCTGCAAACAAATAATAACAGTAAACAGAGTGTACTCATACTGCACAATCATGTTAAAAAAACATAAATATAAAAATAAACACCAAGTAGCACTTTAAAACTCTAGAGATTCTATTGTAAGAGAGTTCAGATTTTTTTTTGTCTTCTTCTTTTCTTTTCGACGCCATTTTGATGTCATAATTATCAAATAACAGGGTTATATTTTATTTCTGATAATGTAAATTTATATTATTTCCTATACCAGTATTGTCTAATGTTTGCTATGGGTAAAAGAGCTGCACCAAGGGGTGGACCAAAATAGACGTGGGATCGGACTTTGCAGTCTGATCTTAAATAAAAAACCTGACAAGTGAAGCAGCTCTTAACAAGGCTGCCTGGAACGCCGCCATTAGGATGTGAGACCAGAACCGCATTTTATGTGGAGCACTCGGTCTTTAAATTTGTGTATGTATGTATGTACAGGTATATACATAAAGATATACAGTAAAGTATGAGTGTAGAGAGAGAGGCTGATGACATCAGTAGTACTAATATGGCTGATGTTGGCCCATCTTCATTTATCATAAGAGTCTCTAGTCTGAAAGAGAGGGGTTTACTGTACAGGCACTCCTCACATAAAGTCTCCTAACTTTAAATTGTATCAATATTGCACTGTTCATTAATTAGGGAAAAAAACACATTTAAAAATTATAGGCTACATTATTTGGTCATAATGAGACAAAAAAGGTGCATAATTGCATGAAAAAAAATGCTGCTTCATTAAAGTTGTTTAATTTAAAGTCTTGTTTTCAGGAACGTAACTACAACTTTAAGAGAGTAATTACTGTATTGACAAAACCGGTATGGTGAATACCGGTACTTACATTAGAAACAATGATGACGTTCTGTGGTGTGTGTTGTTGCACGGTGGTGGTGGCAACAGTAGCCACACTAACACTACCTCCACTGCCACCCACGCCAATGGTCTGGAACAGGTTACAATTATGGTAAGACACTGTCATAGCAATATTCTTTATGCCAGTATCATACAATCACTTTTTCTTTCAACATTTATCATCAACACTGGTCTGGGAGCATATGAGGTAAATTTAAAGATTATTCTATCACTTAATTCCCACAGCCCAGAGGTTTAAATCATGCGCCAATCGCCCTACTCAGGCATATTTGGTGTGCAAACACCTTGTTTATACATCTTGTAGCTTCACACATACTATGAATAGGATATTAAATCAAATATCATGATCACATACCTTCATTCAGTTTGAGAATAGTGAAAACCCCAAAGGGGACGTCACAACTTCGTCCACTTATACCAGGTTCCTATTCATACTGCTAGGTAAACAGAGACTACACCGTTAGGAGACTTGCCCAAATGTCTCTTCCCCGTCTAGGTCTCAAACTCGGGACCTTCTGGTTGTGAGCCAGACGTGCATGTGTGTGAGTGTGAGTGTGAGTGTGAGTGTGTGTGTGTGTGTGTGTGTGTGTGCGTGAATCACGTGGCTCAGACAAAGGCTACACTCCCTACCCCACTCTGACTCAGTCATACACTGCCTCTCGAGGCCGCAAGGCCAATAGGGCCACGATTGCACCTTGGAAAATTTGATTAGCTTGGTGCGAAGCATGCCGAGTCACTGTGTGACTGACAACATATGGCGTCACTCAGGGAGGCTGCATATAAACCCTATTGATGCCATATGGCAGTGGTCTTCATTGCGCGGCTCGCGAGCCAGTGGCGGCTCGCAATGACCTAATTGGCGGCTCGCAAGAGAGGAGAGAGAGAGAGAGAGAGAGAGAGAATGTCATCAGTAATCAGAGAAAAATCCAAAGTATTGGATATAAATTGCATCATTATGCCGTATCAGACGTAGCACTTAAAAACATAACTAATGGGAATTGGCCTACTGGCCCTGGCAATTCTTCACTTTTCATAATTATTCAACACAAAGAGAAAAGGAGAAAAAAGAGCACCCATTATACAGGAATGATGAGAGAGAGAGAGTAAAACGAGCCTTCTGTACAGGAACTGTATGTGTGGGTTACGTAAGTCCAGCGTTCGGCGGCCCATACTCAGCCAGTCTTGTCCATTCACTCGTTTTATTAACACCACATCAGGAAAGTGGGCAATGGTGCCTCGTAAATTAGTGTTATTTTATGAGAAAAAGACTTTCGGTATATGCATGAAATTTATGGACCTAAACTTGTAGTCTTACAAACTCAAACGCTGTATTTTCCACATTTGGTTATTTTTTCACCAATTTGTCGTATTCCAGGCAGTGAATTATCCAGGGTATAATCAAAATGGACAACTGTATTATAAAATCTAAGCACACAAAAGAAGATGAACCACCAGAAATACAACCTTCTACAAGTGAATCATGTGTGAATCCTAACCAGAATAGCAGTGACAAATTACATGTACAGCATGGAGAAAAAAAAAAAAAAAACAGCTGGCTCATTTCCGGTCATCATAACATTAAATGAAAGTATTTATTTGTTTAATTTATATTAGTTAAGTCAAGAATTTCAAAATAATTTCAATATAATAATTGTTACTAGTCGTTTTCTATAAATCTGTGGCTATGGAAGCCCACAAAAATATGTACTGTAATTTAGTTCCTATATATATTTTGTTCTGCTTATCCTTGTGGCTTATTTGCCTATGCGGCTCTCACTCTGAATATGTCCTGAACTTTTGGCTCTCTTGAAAAAATTAGTGAATAACACTGCATATGGCATCACCCAGGTTTTAAGGGTTAAATTAATCTATCTTCAGTCTAGTTTCCAATACCAGCGCAAAAGATCCCAGAAACGTTTCCAGAAAAATATTGACCATAGAAAATTGACGACAAAATATCTTGTGCAATAATATTATTTTTATTAATCTCACCACCACACCCCCAATGAAATTAATTAAAGTATATATGATCCACCGGGATTCGAACCCGGGTTATCACACACATATTTTTGCCACCTTAACCATTACACCACCAGGACGGTTAAAGGTTTATGCACACGCCTACGACTTATTATCCATTCTCGAATAAAGTAGGACCACCCAATATGCGAAGTTTATGGGCTGCACAATGCGGCGCATACTGAGGATCTACATAATGGGGACCAATGAATAAATGGGTAAAAATGCTTATGGCTAGACATCCACCCAGTTTTGACCCTTACTTCCACATTATTGCCTACGGTAAATAAGTAGATTAGAAATGTAAATATAACAACTGAAACAAGGCAAATGACCTAGCGAGGCTGGTGGCGGCCCTGTCGTCATCACTGTCCTGCCATTGCTAATGTCCATCCCTCGAATTGACTGTGTTTCAATCACAAACCACTCAAAATCATGAGCCGAATCCACAGGCGCTTCATATGTATCATTTTGGGATTTACTACCTTACTGTATCCATCTAGTTGCTGGCCTCCCGAAGTCTTGATAGAGAGTAAAATTTGATCCTTGTTTTGAAACTATTTCTCAGAGTCGATTCACCTAGGCCGAGTTCACATCCAATGCTTGAGTTGCCTTTTCCATGCATTTTCAACTCTATGATCCTCTTATTCTTGGAATGGATCCGCAGGGCCATGATCTAACAGGTTGCGTAACAGAGGGGCAACAGAACACAAGACACCAATAAGGCACTGAATGCACTGGTGCATTGATATACCGTAGGGCGCACACTGAGTAGCTAGCATTGTTGGTACCCGCATATCCTGGTCCCACTCCGCATGTTCGGAGGAAACACTGTTTTTGTCTTGGAATCATGCGCCTTAATTGCATTTTTGGGCTTGCATTACGTATACAGTAGTAAGAAATTGGCATTTTCTGGGTCAAGCTCGCATTATAATGAATTCGCATTCTGTATGCTTGCATACTGGGGAGGGCCTACTGTACTACTATGGGTTTCAGAGGCCGTGTTACATCGTTTTTCGGGAATAACTTATTAACAAACAGTTGGATCAGTATGATATTTTGACACAGCTTTGTTCACACCGTGCCCTAATTTTCGTCAATATAGTGCATTACCAAAAGTGTAAAAATAAGGCACTTGTCCCTGTGTCATGAGGTTAAAGTCACACATTAATGACTAAGAAACGGACAAGCCTACCGTGGCTTACCTGTGAGAACCACCAAACCATTATTGCTCCTCCATCAAACATGGTAGTTATCAGCCACCACCCAATCCTACTATCGCATTTAAATTCAAGTTATCTGTCAATATAAAAATAAAAATATACAAAATACATACTTTTTGTATATTTATACTTGATATTGACATATAACTTGAATTTAAATGCGATTGTAGGGTTGGGTGGTGGCTGATAACTACCGTGTTTGATGGAGGAGCAATAATGGTTTGGTGGTTCTCACAGGTAAGCCACGGTAGACTTGTCCGTTTCTTAGTCATTAATGTTAGACTTTAACCTCATGACACAGGGACAAGTGCCTTATATCTACAATTTTGGTAATGCACTATATTGACGAAATTAGGGCACAGTGAGAACAAAGCTGTGTCAAAATATCATACTGATCCAACTGTTTGTTAATAAGTTATTCCCGAAAAACTATGTAACACGGCCTCTGAACCCCATAGTAGCTTTAGCAACAAGTATATTAACTATCTTAGGGTGGATAGGACTGGTTAGCCCTGAGTTGGCCCACAGCCAACAACTATGGTTGGATGCTAGCTAAAGCAAGTACCCTACACAAAAATGCTTCAAACTCTGCCTAATGGCGGCTCGCTGGGGTGGAGGGACCTACCTCAGGCTCAGCTCTGGCCCCCTGGGAGTACATCTTGGCCAGGAGGACCTAGAGGATACAGAGCATTGTGCTTACAGACTGGCACTTTCCGCCTAACATAAGAGAGACCCGAACCCGTTGGTAGCGCATCGGGAGGCTGCCTTATCACTAAGTGCATAATAATATATAAACTAATGGCATGTCTTGACAAAGTAGCCTGGAGATGTTTCTGTCATGGCCATCCTTTAGCGGGGGTTTCCCAGGGGGAAACAAGGCGTCGGAGATGATGATGATGATGATGATGATGAAAGCATATGGTCCTCCCGGGATTCGAACTCGGGACACCACGCCCAGAACATAAGCATCTAAACCATTAGATACCAGGCCAGCCGTAGTGCCGTGTATGCGCACGGATTGCGTCCATGCGGTTGGTTTTGGTGGGGTGCAACGAGGCCCCTAGGTCCCACCACTAAAAAGAACTTGGAATGGTTCTCTGGGTGACAACCACCAGGGGAACCTTCGAGCTGGATACATGGGGAAAGTGACTTCCAATGCTGGCAATCTAAACCGAACATGACAAACATATCAAAGAACCACCGCAAATCTGTAAAAACAAAATTGCAAAAGGACACTACCACGGATCCTCCCAAGTTCAGACTCAGAAATGTGAATGTAGGTACAATGAGATGAAGAATGGGTGAGATTGCAGACATTTTGGAGAGATGTAGAGTGGATGTATGTTGTGCCCAGGAGACCCGATGGAGAGGGGGGAGTGCAATTTGGATAATTGGAAAGGATGAATGCTGCAAGTTCTTATGGAAAGTAAAGGAATGTGGCCCAGGAGGGGTGGGTTTCCTGGTGAAAAAGAAGTGGGCGGATTGTGTGATAGAAGTTAAAACGTTTAATCATTATCATCTCCGACACCTTGTCCCCGCTAAAGGATGGCCATGACAGAAACACCTCCAGGCTACTTTATCAAGACATGCATTCTTTGCCCGTGCCACAATGCCCCTTCCACTATGTGTAAGTTTTTCCTCAATATACATCTCCATTTTCTTTTCCCATACCATACGTGGTCTTCAACTACTAGCTGCTTCACTCACCTGACTCGCATGTAACTTTCTTGGCATTCAGTCCTCATCTATTCCCTGGACATGACCGTACCGCCTCAAAGTGCTTCTCTTTATCCACTCAACCACTCCACATCCAATGTCCAAAGCTTGCTCTTCCATTCCAAGAGACTCATACACTTCCCTATTACTTGACTAATCTAGCCTATTCAAACCAGTTGCCATTCTGAAAAAGCTCATCTCCACAGCTCTCAGTTTGGAGAGGTCCTCGTCACTTGTTGACCATGTCTCACTTCCAAATGAGAGTGTTGGGAGAATCACTGTTCCTCAGTGAATTTTTCACTTCTTGACTAACCATTCATCCTTTCAGAATACGATCAAGTTTTCCAATTACCTTTCTCCCTTGCATTTTTCTCTCTTGATAGAGTAATGCATAGTGCACGGAATTTCGATGTGAGTATCCTGGGTTCGAGTCCTCGGAGTACCACATGTATTTGTTGATTTCATTAATTGAGTTTAGATGTGAAGTTGGTTGGTGTAAAAAACATAATAATTATATCTCACTCTCCATTTTACCAAATTTGCACAATACAGCAGGGGGCTAGGAATCCTCCTCCCATTGTATAATTCTCCTACTCGACGTAACAGAGAAACGGGCGAGAGAACGTGAAAGTGGTCCCGGACCCTGAGAATAGGAACTTTTAATGTTGTTTCTGTTCGGGCTCTGTCTCATGTCGGCGACCCCCAGCAATGGGGTATGTGCCCGAGTACCGTATATACAGTACATACATACATACAGCTCCCACATACTTGAAACTTTTAATCTCTTCCAGTACAGTACATCATTTCTCATTTTTATTTTACAAATTTTCTCATTTTTTTCTTGATTCTAAATTTTGCTTTAAGATGATATTTATAGGTTTAGTGGCAAATATAATCAAGTGCCTACTTTAGTGTTGTTGACATTACCTGCTGTGTTTGCTGTGTCTGTTGTGGCTGTTGACCCGGTGCTGACTGAGGCTGTTGCTGACTTGGCTGTGTTGCAGAAGACTGTTTCAAAAGCTCTACATCTTTCTTGTCCCGGCTGCCCTGCATGAAGGTGGAGTACGCAGCCTGGCCGGCAACCTGATATGATGCGAATAATTAATATTCTGCTCACTAACCATAAACAGCAAAACTTCTCTCTTTATGATCAAGTGCTTCTAAATACTTGCCACTTTCCAACTTGGTTAGTTAATACCTCTCTCCTTGACAGAGACCAAATGGCCAAAGTAAATATATGGACATCTAATGAAGGAGTTCGGACTAACATGCTGGTCTACTTAAGGGGGGTCACCTGCTTTTGTTCTCTCCTTTTCTCTCTTTCTCTGGCTTGCATCCATTCGGTCCCATTCAGACTAATGTTTCAAGACGTTTATCCCCATCCAGGTGTTGATTTTTTCCTGGCGAGCGGTAGCAAGCCAGCATACTATATTTAAAAAAAAAAAAAAAATTACAGCAGGCTAAATTTTTACATTTTTCGACAGAAAAATTTCTCCGGCAAAGCCGGATTTCTCAATACAATGCTGGCTCGCTATCGCTCGCCAGGAAGATATCGACACCTGGATGAGGATAAACATCTTAAAACAGTAGGCTGAATGGGGCCAATGGATACAAGCCAGAAAAATTGAGAAAAGAAGAGACAAAAAGCAGGTGACCCCCCTTAACCCATCTCACCCGAATGGCCTCATGAGTGGCCATGGCAAGCTTGCACCGTGCCACCTGGATGGCCTCATTAGTGGCCATGGCAAGCTTACACTTAAAATCACCGTATTTGATGTTTTACAAAAAGTTTAATAATATTCTATGGATATTACATCGGCATAAATCTAAATAAGAGGAGCAAGGTACAGACCGACTAAGGACATGCCTTCGGACATTCTGAGAATGGCTACGTGGAATGTTAGTGGCATGAATGATGGCACAAAAGAGAGAGAGGTTCTGGAAGTGTTAGTGAATGCCAGGCTGGATGTATGTGGAATGACAGAGACCAAATAGAAAGGTTCAGATGTGAGAGAGTGGGAGTGTGGAATGGGTGTGTGTGCTGGAGTGAGTGAAGGAACAGCGAGAGAAGGTGCATGTTTGTTTGTAAGTAGCAAATGGAAGGAATGTGTAAGAGAGTATGGGTCTGTGGGTTCAAGGATTGTGTGGGTGAGAATGAAAGTAGGAATACAAACGTGGGTGATTGTATGCGTGTATGCCCCGACAGAGGATATACTTGAAAGAAAGAAAGAGGAGTTCTGGATGAATGTGAAGGCGTGCCTGGAGAAGTTTGACAAGAACGAAAGAATATTTCTGATTGGGGATATGAATGGTAAGGTGGGTGATAGGAAAGTTGAGGGAGTGGTGGGAGGGTGGGGGGTACCATCAGAGGTGAATGGGAATGGTAGTGCACTTGTGGACGTATGTGTGGGGAGGAGGCTGTGGATAGCCAACACCTTCTTCCGACACAGAATGATCCACAGGTACACGTGGAAACGGATGTTGACGATGAAGGATAAGACAGTGGTGGAACGAAAGTCATTGATTGATTATGTATGTGTGGATGAACGAATGAAGAAATCTGTGATGGATGCTAGGGTGTATAGGGGTATTGGAGGGGGTCTGTCTGATCATTATGTAGTGGTAGCTAAGGTTAGGATACAAAAGAAGTGGGTGAGGAGAGCGGGAGGGAGGCGAGAGGAGGGTGGAATGGTGAGGAGGGTGGAGAGGTTGCAGGAGGAGGAAGTCAGGGAGGAGTACAGGAGAGCAGTGGAAAGACGACTAGGTGGGTTCGACCTGGAAGTTATGGAGGAAGTGGAGGAGATGAGCAAGGTGTTTAAGGATGAGATCTGTGCAGCATGTGAGGAGGTGTGTGGAGTGAGGAGAAGAGGGAGGGGAGTGAAAGGTACAGCATGGTGGACAGAAGAGGTAAGAATAGCTGTGGAAGAAAAGAAGAAAGCATATAGAGAGTGGTTGGGTAGTAGAGGGAATGAAGATTCCGAGAGACAGAAACGAGCGAGGTACGTGGAGAGTAAGAGGGTGGTGAAGAGAGTAGTGAAGGAAAGTAAGAGAAGAGTAGATGAGGAATTTGGAAGGAATCTGAGTGTAAAATGGAGGGAGAGTAAGAAACTGTTCTGGAAAGAAGTCAAGAAAGTTAGGGAAGGTAGCAAGGGAAACAGTAAGGGTGTGAAAGATAAGAATGGGAGAATGCTAGCCGAGAAGCAAGAGAGTCGAAAGATGGAGGGAGTACTTCAGTGAGTTGCTAAATGAAAGGAATGAAGAGCCAGCAAACATAGCTGGATATGGTATGGGAGGGAGAAGAAGAGAAGTAGTGGAGGAGGAGGTGGGGATCAGGAGGTCAGAAGTGTGGGAAGCCATGAAAAGAGTGAAGTTGGGGAAAGCACCAGGAACAGATGGAGCGTGTGGGGAAATGTTGAGGTATGGTGGTGAGATAGTGATAGAATGGGTATGGAAAATGTGCAAACTAGCATGGGAGAAGGGGAGTGCACCCGATGACTGGAAGACTGGCATAATAGTCCCCCTATATAAGGGCAAAGGGGAAAGAGGAGTGTGTGGTAACCACCGAGGAATATATCTTCTAAGCGTAGTAGGGAAGGTATACGGTAGGGTAGTGATTGAGAGAGTGAGAGTGAGAACGGAGAAATGGATAGGCGACGAGCAGGGAGGCTTTAGGAAGGGAAGAGGATGTGTAGATCAGATTTTTACCCTGAATTGTGTTGTGGAGAAGTATCTGGAGAAGAAAAAAAAGGTGTATGTTGCCTTTATGGACTTGGAGAAGGCCTATGACAGAGTGGATAGAGAAGGTTTGTGGAAAGTACTTAGAATATACGGAGTAGAGGGCAAGTTGCTGAAAGCAGTGAAGAGCATGTATGAGGGTGCAAAGGCGGCAGTACGTGTGGAGAGTGAGCAGAGCGAGTTCTTTGACCTGAATGTTGGTTTGAAACAGGGGTGTGTGATGTCCCCGTGGTTGTTTACTGTATATATGGATGGAGTTATGAAAGAAATACTATCAAGAGCAGTGGATGTTGGTGTATCGCTGAAAAGGGAGGGAATTGAGTGGAAGCTACCTATACTGCTGTTTGCGGATGATACAGTTCTGATGAGTGATAATGAATGGGAGTTGCAGGGTCTGGTAAATGAGTTTGGAACAGTGTGCGAAAAACGGAATTTGAAGGTAAATACGGGGAAGAGCAAGGTTATGGTCTTCGAAAGGGGTGAAGTCACAGAGTGTGAGGTGAAGCTGAACGGTCAGGCTATGGAGATCGTCAACTCTTTTAAGTATCTGGGCAGTGTGTTGAGTAAAGATGGGACTATGGATGAAGAGGTGCGGGAGAGGGTACAACAGGGGAAGAGGGTTGTAGGAACGCTAAAAGCAGTAACAAGAAATAGGGTGGTCAGTATGGAAGTGAAGAAGTCCTTGCATGACAGTGTGGTAATCCCGACACTGACTTACGGAAGCGAAGCATGGACGTTGGTTGAGAGACTCAGACCAAGAGTGAGAGCAGTGGAAATGAATTACTTAAGGAGTGCGTGCGGAGTTACATGGAGGGATAGACAGACTAATGAGGAAGTAAGAAGGAGGTGTGGTGTGGAGGTAGATGTGCTGGAAAGTGTGAAAAGGAACAACTTGAGATGGTTCGGCCATATGGAACGTATGGAAAACGAGAGAATGACTAAGAGGGTGTACGAGAGCGAGGTGGAGGGACAGAGGGGGAGAGGTAGACCGAATATGAGGTGGAAGGATGGAGTGAGGAACTACATGAACGAAGGCGGTGCTGGTTGGGGGGAGGGGCGTCGACTGACTGGGGACAGAGGTGCATGGGGGCGGTTCGTTCGTGGCCACCCCTTCGGGGATCACGGCGTCAGGCAATAGATAGATAGATAGAAGGTACAGACAATTTTTGCCTCTCATTGGCTGAAGCTGAAGTCCTAAATGCCAATTAGGAACGACCTCGGAAATGCCCCTAGGTTCCAGATTCATGCTTCAGTTGAACAGAGCATAGTTACTTACCCTGTGTGTGATTTTAACACTCTTGCGCCAGTCCTCTGTGAAGATTTCTTTGAACTGTTGGATGTAGCGGCCCACCTGCTGCAGGGTGCCAAGCTGAAATCTGCAATAAAAATACTGTTCTTTTATTTCAAAGTTATATTTATTAAGCGTTGTTTCCACATAGCGATTTTGATCAGTTCTTTTGCATTTATCTTGTGTCGTCCCAGTTTTAGTTTGTTTATTTTGCAAGTTTTACATTATAATTTAGATTTCCAAGTACAGTACAGTACTTCACTTTTTTTTATCTTTTTTTACATGTTAGCCATGTGTCCTGCATGAGCAAGGTGGCCCACATAACGTCAAGAAAAGAGGACATTCAAACACCTTCACACCCTCTCTCGCTCAAAAACAGTACTGTACTCGCTTTCTGCCATTTAAGAAAAATTACAACCCAGCATTAGCTATTAAAACTTCCAACAATAGATGCTACAATTTACTGTTTAACTCAATCATATCAATGCCCCTGTTTGTCAAAATGTCTTTCACACTATCACTCTATTTCCTCCTTGGTCTTCTTCTCCCACTAACACCCTCCACCTCTGTTTTGAAGATTTTCTTTGTTATTCTCAGTGGGAAACCTTGGAGTATACTTTAACTCTAAATTGAACTATGAGAATCACATCAATCAGGTCATCAAAATTTGTAATCTCCAAATCAGAAACTTGTATTCAGTGAGACGGTTTCTTAACAAGCGCTGTCTTCTAACATTGGTTCACTCACTTATCCTATCACGTGTGGACTATTGTAATGCCTTATTTGTTGGCCTTCCTAATTACTTGCTACAAAAAGTTCAGTCCATACTAAATAGAACAGCGAGGCTCATATTTGATCTACCTCCAAGAACCCCCACTTCTTCATATTTGATAGAGCTGCACTGGTTGCCAGTTAAAGCTAGGATAGAGTTTAAGTTGTGTCTTATGACTTTTAAGGCACTTATGTTTGGCGAACCTAAGTATCTTGCTGACCTCTTGAGACGCCCTTTGGCACGTTCTGGTGCGATCCTGAGAAGCAATGATGATGTGCCGTGTCTTGATGAACCGGTAGCTATCCAGCAGTCCTCTTTCTCTGATCGGTCCTTTTCTTTCGTGGCTCCTAAGTTATATAATGAATTGCCTTTGTCAATTAGACAGCTGAACTCCATAGACTCTTTCAAAAAAAGTTGAAAACCTTTCTCTTCTGTAGGAGTTATGATCTTGCAAGTGGCACAGTGACAGGTCGTTACAGACTCTAACTGCTGCCATGTTAAATAGTTGTTGTTGCTTGAACTACAGGTGAACTGCACCACACTTCTCTTGATTGTGGTGCAATGTGTTACGAGCGCTAGTGAATTCCTCTGGAAGAACTGGCGCTTGCGAGAAATAAAAGACCAGATTATTATTATTATTATTATTTTTTTGTTTTCTATGTGATTGAGGGAGGCAAAAGGCAGAACTGCCTATAGCGAGTGCCTCCCCCATAGTTGAAAGAGTGATAGGGCCAAAATCAAGGGACGATCGAGCCAAAATGCCTGGACACACGGAGTTTGAAGCAATTTAAGTCATAGGAAGAGGGAAAGACTGATTCTGGGAGAGAGTTCCAGAGCACAGCTGTTGAGTAGAAGAAAGTTTGAGAGTAACGTTTCACTCTTGGGTTAGAGAGTTGCACAGAGTAGGGTGGGATTGAGTTTCAAGACGGGTACCACGTGCCCTACGTAAAGGAGGTGGTATGCATTGGGAAAGCTCTGAGGAACACTGATTATTATAGTAGCGATAGAATAGCGAGAGAGATGCAACATTGCGGCGGAGAGAGAGAGATTGTAGAGAGTTGGTGAGTGGACGAGAGTTAATAATACGAAAGGTCTTCCTTTCAACTTTGTCTAGGAGAGCGGTGTGAGAGGAACCTCCCCACACATGTGAACAATACTCAATACAAGGACGCACTATGCCCCTGTACAGAGCAAGAAGCTGTGCTGGGGAAAAGAACCCCCTAAGGCGGTTGAGCACACCCAGCTTCTGGGAGGCTGCCTTAGCAAGACTGGTAATATGGTCCTTCCAAATGAGAGCAGAAGAAAAAGAAACACCAAGAATATTGAGAGAAGATGAAGGGTTGATTTTTGTATTGTTGAAGAATAAGGGATAGTCCGCTGGGAGATCCTGACGGGTAGATAGATGGAGATATTGGGTTTTGGAAGCATTAAAGGTAACAAGGTTACTCAACTTTCCCTTCATAATTGCTGAGGGGCACAGGGCCTTGGATGGGGCTTTGGTTTCCCGGGCGTTTCCGCACCCTCCTCAGCTCCCCACCTTTGAGTGGCTTCGGTCACCTGGGCTTTATTTGTGGTAAGCAAGGAGGGTTCTGTGGGGGCACTCGGTTATGGCCTTGGCCTTGCTCGGGACCTTGGGGCTGCTCGGCCAGACAGCCTGGGGAACAGCAACAACAAGGTTTTCTCTGCCCCAATTGGAGATAGTATTTAGATCAGAATTTAAGAATTCTATGGCTTCATTACATTTGTCGTTGAGGGATTGCTGGCTGGGGCGTTCTGAAAAACTAATGGAGTAGTGTAAGGTTGTTGTTGTTGTTGTTGTTGTTCCCCAAGCTGCCTGGCCGAACAGTCCCAAGGCCCCGAGCAAGGCCAAGGCCACAACCGAGCGCCCCCACAGAACCCTCCCCGCCGACCACAATAAAGCCTGGGTGACCGAAGCCACTCCATGGCGGGGAGCTTGAGGAGGGTGTGGAAACGCCCGGGAAACCAAAGCCCCACCCAGGGCCCTGTGCCCCTCAGCAATTATGAAGAGAAAGTTGAGGGGCAAGGGAAAAATGTGACGCTTTGGCTTCCAATCTTGGTAGATTGGGAGGTCAATCCACGTTAGAGACGCCGTCACTTGAGATCTAGAAAATATATAAGTAAAAGGAACAGTCAGAGTAAGCTATGGGTATGGCAGAGATTGCTCAGTTCTCACTCTGATAGACCAGCCCATCACCACAGTAGTGTAAGGTTGAGTCATCTGCATATGAATGGATGGGAATTAAGGTACTGTACAGTTAAGGAGATAATTTATAAAAATTAGAAAGAGAATAGGAGATAGGACAGAGCCCTGAGGAACACCAGAGTTTATAGGGTGAGGAAGTGAACAATGGCCGTCCACAACCGCGGCTATGGAACGGCCGGAAAGGAAATTTGAGACAAAGGCACAGATGGAGGGATAGAAACCGAAGGAGGGTAGTTTAGAAATTAAAGATTTGTGCCAGACTCTATCGAAAGCTTTCGATATGTCTAGTGCAATAGAAAAAGTCTCACCGAAGTCCCGAAAGGAGGATGACCAAGAGTTAGTAAGATATGAAAGAAGATCACCAGTAGAGCGACCCTTAACCTCTCGGCTGAGCATGGGGCGTATGAGACACCACACGCCTGTGCGCACGTATTTGAGCTGTTCCCATCACTAACATCGTTATTTTGCCATAAATATCGTTAATACTTATTCATATGCGCCTATTTTACCATTAATATGAAGATATTAACCAGTTACAACAATAAAACAAGTGGGAACAGTGTTTGGCTGGTCAAAATCGCGAAATGAAAGCGAGTGTGTGTGAGTGAGTGTGAGCCAACCTTCCACTCACGAAGCTTTGAGAGACACTGGAGGTACCTCTCAATTCTCTTCCTGATTTCTCCCCTAATTCCCACGCTTGGTAACACTGATGACAATGCCCTGCTAGCAACTCGCTAATGTTAGCACAAAAATATACCACAGAATAAGGGAATAACAGGGAAAATAGGTGATAATTGAAGGAGGGGGGGGGGGGAAGTGGGGAAGGAGGGGATGTGGACGAGTGATATTTGGCATGGCCCAGGGGCCACAAAAAAAAAAAAAAAAAAAAAAAAAAAAAAAAAAAAAAAAAAAAAAAAAAAAAAAGGGTTCTAGTTTTTTTGGGGTGTATTAACCCGTTGAGCCCCGGCTAGTTATAATATTTTGTTCACCCCAGTCCCAAGCCATTTTCACTTATTTTTTTTGTTTGCTAAAATGGAAGACAAGGATGAGAAATGAAAAAAAAAAAAAAAAAAATCACCTCTGACATTTGTTTTTGGGGGGGGGGGGGCCGGTGGGGGGTTGGGGGGGGGGGCTTCAAAAAATTTTGTTGAGCCAAAATGGAAGAGAATGGTGAGAAATGAACACACAAATAAAAAAAAACTCATTTCGGTCATTTGGGGGGCGGGGGGGGGGTTTCAATAGTTCGTCTCCCCCGCATGACCACCCGCCCGGGAGCACTAGGGTAAAAACTGAGTATGGCATTGTACGGCATACATCCTAAGGAGTATCTCACATAAATCTCAAGCCTCTAGCTCCCATACGACCGGAGTAATGAAGGTTCAAAGTGGCGGTAAACTAGGGGTGTAAACTATCCCCACTAAGCCCACCACCACCAGCCGCGCGGCTGTCTCGGCCCGCTCACACCTACTGGCCCGGCTCCCCCACACACTACGGTACCTCCCCCTTCTATTCTCCCGCCATTTCCTACCTTACGAGCCACGTAAGTGTTTTTTATATGTCGGACGCACGTGATGCGTCGCTGGGAGTTGGTGATCAAAGACTGCCGACGCAACACGTGCGACGCTGGGTCTCTGCGGGTTAAATGGATTTTTTTAGGCCCAGGATCTTAAGAGTCTTCCCGCAGTCGCCCGGGGAATCTCTTAAGAGTCTTCCCGCAGCTCCTGGGTTAACCCGCTGAGCCCCGGCTAGTTATAATATTTTGTTCACCCCAGTCCCAAGCCATTTTCACTTTTTGTTTTTGTTTGCTAAAATGGAAGACAAGGGTGAGAAATTAAAATAAAAAAAAAAAAAAAAAAATCACCTCGGATATTTTTATGGGGGGGGGGGGGAAGAGCCTCAAAAAAATGTGTTGAGCCAAAATGGAAGAGAATGGTGAGAAATGAAAAAAAAAAACCTCACCTCGGTCATTTGGGGGTCGGGGGGGGGGGGGTCGAAAGTTTGTCTCCCCCGCATGACCACCCGCCCGGGAGCACTAGGGTGAAAACTGAGTATGGCATTGTACGGCATACATCCTAAGGAGTGTCTCACATAAATCTCAAGCTTCTAGCTCCCATACGACCGGAGTAATGAAGGTTCAAAGTGGCGGTGAACTAAGGGTGTAAAGTATCCCCACTAAGCCCACCACCACCGGCCGCGTGGCTGTCTTGGCCCGCTCACACCTACCGGCCCGGCTCGCACACACACTACAGTACCTCCCCCTCCTATTCTCCCGCCATTTCCTACCTTACGAGCCACGTAACTGATTTTAATATGCCGGACGCACGTGATGCATCGCTGGGAGCTGGTGATCAAACACTGCCGACGCATCACGTGCGACGCTGGGATCCAGTGGGTTAAGGAAGCCATACTGGCGATCTGAGAGCAGATTATGAGAAGAGAAATGCTTAAGAAATTTGGAAGCAAGAATAGTTTCAAAAACTTTAGAAAGACAAGAGATGAGAGCAATTGGACGATAGTTGGAGGGTTGAGAGCGGTCACCCTTCTTTGGGACAGGTTGAATGTGAGCAAACTTCCAGCATGAAGGGAAGACGTTAGAGGATAGATAGAGACGAAAGAGTTTGCCTAGGCAGGGAGTCAGCACGGAAGCACAGTTTTTGAGAACAACAGGAGGAACACCGTACGCCTTATTAGTGTTAAGCCCAGAGAGGGTAGAAAGTACATCTTTAGAAGAGATTAGGATATTAGGCATAAGTAAGAGAGAGGAGGGTGGAGAGGGAGGAATAGCACCGGAATCATCCAAGGTGGAGTTTCTAGCAAAAGTTTGAGCGAAGAGTTTAGCTTTGTCAGAGGAAGAAGTGATGGTTGTACCATCAGAGTGGGAAAGGGGAGGGAAAGACGAGGAAGAGAAATTGTTGGAGAGGTTTTTGGCTAGATGCCAGAAAGCTTGGGAAGAGCTAGAGTTGGATAGTTCAGTGCATTTATTATTCTCTTTCACTTACCTCCATATACCCATACTGCTTGAACAATCCTTGACCTGCTCTCTCCAGTAAACTGTGCCTACTCCCATTTATCTCTGTCACTCTCACCTTGTTGTACCATCTAACACCACTTATTGTTTTCTGACAATTTTTGTCCAGCACTTCTACCTTCTATGCTTTTCTGATTTAAGGCAGGGCACAAGGGGCCAGTGCCCAGGGCCCTGCACCTTTAGGGGCCCCGCTCTCATCTAATCTAACTGTCTTCGTGGCGCAATGCATAAGTGTGTTGATTTTCGGTGTGAGCATCCTGGGTTCGAATCCCTGGACTGCCACATGTGTTTGTTAATTTCATTAATCGAGTTGAGGAGTACGGGTGGATGGGACTCGTTAGCCTTGGTAGGCAACTCATCTAGGGGAGACAACCTTATATAAATCCGGGTGGATGGGACTCGTCAGCCTTGGTTGGCAACCTGTCTAGGGGAGTAAACCTGATACAAATCCGTACTGCTTACCTAAGGGTAAGGCAGGTTAGTGGATGGATTAGCCGAACACCACTGTAGAAAAATAGTGCTAACAAGATACACAGAGGGCCTCGGAGTCGGACGGATCCTAAATTGAGTGGTCAATCCTGTAAGTCCTTCACTAAACTGGCTCGGGTTGTCCCTCTCACAGGGAATGGGTCCGCTTGGGGGCATTCTGTGTATGGCCACCCTCGTAAGGGGAGTAAGGCGTCCGGCAATAGATAGATAGATAGGAGTAAAGTTGGTTAGTGGAGAGAACATAATAATTACCATAAACATGTAGGCTTACGCATTATCATCTTATTAAGTTTGTCTTGTATCTGACTCCTTCACTGGTTGAATCAGTGCACATGATATAGAGTCGGAATCAGAATATAGACAATCTTTGCTTTAAACAATTTCAATCTACTGTATCTATCTATCTATATGCTCAGGCCCAATCCCCACTTTTCCTATTTTTATTTTTATTTTATTTTATTTTTGTATTTTTTTGGGGGGTGGCCGACTCAAGACAGAGCAAGAATAGGGACAACACAAAACAATGAACACAAAAACAAAATACAAATTCACACACATCTAGATCATCCAGGAGAAGACCCAGAGACCAGGGTCACCAAGGTCCCTCCAGCATTCCCCCGACCACCCAGAGAGGTTCCGATCTCGGCAGGCAGACATGCAGCGGAGCCGAAGCCACAAGCCCGCCCTCCACACTTCCAGGCGCACCCTTTCATATTAATCGTCTCCCCGGGCCAGGCGCCTGATGGACTATTATCTAGTCCAACTTGCGCCCGACCCCTTCCCCCAAATGACCACATGCTCACTCATCTATTCACAAGCATTCACAATTTCAATAATAATAATAATAATAATAATAAAAAAATATTGAAAATTTACATATTTGGTAACTCATTACTGCACAGAGGCCCGAACCAAGTCACCGACTAGCGAGCAAGTCAGTCACAATAAAAATATTAAGTGGGGAATATCTTTCGCTCGCTCAAGTGGCCTCCTAGAGTCCTTTATTGCATTATCGGCGGTAAGTTTCATCCTTGTCATACCGAACCATATGAATATTTGTTATGAACACATACAGAATAAAGCGATTTTTGTAAATAGTGGAAAATATGATGCAGACTAGATAAACTAATATCATTAACTCTCATTATCAAATCTGATGCCCCGCTTCCAGAGGAAGTGCCCCAAAAGGGATGGCCATGGCAGAAACTACCTCCAGGCTCCCAGACATGCACCAAGTGACCCACTCCACCGTGCCATTTCCAAGAAGTGGATTATGACCATGAACACCGAAGGAGCAGACCCAGAGCAGTCCCTCACCCGGATGGCAGTTCCACCACTGTTTTGCTATTTTATTTACCCCAGTGGGGCCCTGGCTGGAAGCATACCAAGCACAGGAATTTTCTGAAGATAGGAACTAGTGGTCCACTGGTCCAGAAGCTGATTGCACCACCAAAGTGGCGGGCGGTGGGGTCGCCGCATCCCGACGCCAGAGTAAAATTTCCATCTATTATGAAGAAATCAGTTAGTACCGTTATAGGATTTATTTATTATCAAAACCTAATATTGCTAGTCACAGGACTAAATTACTTAACAGGCCTAACCATTTTGTTGTTATTTCCTAAGCTTGGTAAGATAACGTTACTGTATACCAAATCAGGGGTGGCAATTGGGTTGTTGTTGTTGTTGTTGTTCCCTAAGCTGCCTGGCCGAACAGCCCCGAGTCCCTGAGGAAGGCCATGGCCACGATCGGGCTTTCCCACAGAGCTCTCATTGAGTGTAGATTGTGTTGTTGGCGTAAGTAGTTGTGTGAAATGCAGTCTTCTATGATGTGTTTAATGGTATGGGGTGCTGTGTTACATCCCGGGCAGGCGTCGACAACGGAGTCATCCAGTCTCTTCTGATAGCTCAGGAGAGCTGGATGGTGTCCGCATCTCAGCCTGGCCAGGTGGACTCTGTCCTCGCGAGGAAGGGAGGATTCGGAAGGATGGATTTCGGGAGGTCGTGCATGCAATTGGGTTCTTCCTAAGGGCATTAAAATGTAAAACTTGCAAAATAAACAAACCAAAACTGGGACGAGACAATATAAAGACAAAAGAACTACCGTATTTTTCGGCTTATAGGACGCAATTTTTTTCCCCAAATTAGGCCTCTAAAATCAACCTGCGTCTTACAAAACAAAGGTTGACATTTTTAGACGTACAGTATATCCAAACCAAATTCAAATGCAAAAGCTCCGAACTCAGGCATAGAGTCTACACACACTCAGATGTAATATGTAAACTAAACACTATGGTACACAATGCTAATATAATTGCCCAATAATGTATATAATGCTAATTGTTTGGCATTAGGAGTATTGTACATATCAGTAATGGGCGAAATTGTAAATAAACCTACTATCCTGGAGACGCCATTTGCATGTTTACGTTTTGGCCTGACGGTACGGTACAACGATCCGGTACACTGAACTTTCGGTACAGTAACGATACTGTCACCTTTTCTTTTTTTTCTATTTCGTACAAATTTTTATCCACATAATACTGTTCAGCGATATTATCAAATAAAAATGTACAGTACAGTAATATTGCCAGTCATATTCCTGCACCTGTAGAGAACACACCACAGCAAGAATGGCAGCGAATCAGACGCTGCACTGTATTGTTTGACTGAACAAGGGCGCCAAAATGTAAACAAAGCATGCAAATGGCTCTTCATAATTACGAGGTTGATTTGATGGCTTTATACTTTTTTTCCAAATTTCTACTTGTATAATTTAGGGTGCGTCCTATAAAATATCGCGTCCTATAAGCCGAAAAATACGGAAATCAAAATCGCTATGTGGAAACGACGCTTTAGCAAAATACTGTATACAGTCCTCCCTCGGGTAGCGCGGCTTTGGACAGTGCGGTTTTGCTCTAACACGGGTACCCCAAATATGCCGAGTCAGCATCTAACACGCTTTGTTTATGTAGCACTCGTGGCGGGTGGCGGCTGGTCGGCATCTCTCGGCATCGGTCGGCATCTGTCGGCCTGTGACGACAGACTCGTCAGACCCGTATATACCGGCGTGTATAAGACATAATAATAATAATTATTATTAATTATTAATACTTTATCCAAAACCATAGATGGCCTTATACTACGAATATACTTTCAATGCAAGTTATATTGAAACACCGAGATTCGTCAGCTGATTTTCCGTGTGTTATTGTTGAGTCAGTTTGTGTGTGTGTGTGTGTGTGTGTGTGTTGTTCTTGTGTGGCTATGTCTGTCTAAACCCGAGTTATTTCTGTATGCAATAAAATTTTATTATAATTTACTCTATGGAATTGAATTTCATTTTACCAAATAATATTTATAATAGTAAAAGCCAAAGAAAAATACATTAAACTATAACTCTAATGAAGGCGGTAGATTGTTGGCAAGTTTAGCCAAGCTGCCACCGCCTGCCTCTCACGCAGACGACATGTGGTTTGTTATTGTTGTACTACAGCTGAGCAGCATTGGTTTCGTGTCAAATAAATGGCATTTCATAATACAAATGGTCTTAATTGGATATATTATTGACCCCTAGTGTGAAGGTATGTTGCCAACGTAATAATACTGACAAATAAATAGATAAATCGGGTGGTAAATGGGTCAAAAAGGGGACTTTGGGGAAGTGGCCAGAACCAATAGAATTAATCCCATAAGTTCTTTGCTTTGTGTAGCGCGTGTTTGCGTAGCACGGCGCGGTCCCAGTACGATATACCCGTGCTACCCGAGGGAGGACTGTAATTATGAAGAAAAAAAAAAGACAATCCACATACTGTATTTACCTAATTGTAGTTTACAGGAGTTGAGCTACGCTCGTGTTATCCCGTCTCTCAGTCTACTTTTTATCCAATTTTTTCTTGAAAATATGGATGTTCCTTGCCCCTACCACCTCCTCCTTCAGCCCATTCCATTTGTCAATACATCTATAGGGGAAGCTAAACTTCCTGACATCGTTCTTGCAGGTAGGTCTTTTTACTTTGTAGCTGTGGCCTCTAGTTATTCCTGTATCCATAATTAATATATCCTCCCTATCCAGCCTCTCCAGCCCTCGGGTACATTTGTACATCATTATCATGTCTCTCTCTCTCTCCTCTCTTTTAGACTCGGTAGATTTAATTTGTCTAGCCTCCCTTCATATGGCAGTTCTCTGAGACTTGGAACCAATCTAGTGACTGCTCTCTGGATTCTTTCTAACTTGTGAATATGCTTCTTTAGATGCGGGGACCACACCACTGCTGCATACTCCAATCTTGGTCTAATCATACTCTTCATAATTTTCGCTACCATGGTCTCATCCAAGTAGTTCAGAGCAACTTTCATATTCCCGGCCATTGCATACATTCCGCTAAAGAGCTTGTTAATATGTTTCTCTGGCGACAAATTATCTTGTATAATCAACCCTAAATCTTTTTCTTTTTCGGCCTTGCTAATTATATTATCTCCCATCCTGTACTCCCAATTTGGTCTATTCACACTTCTTCCCATATTTAACACATGGCATTTACTTATATTAAATTTCATTTTCCACTTGGTGCTACTGTAAAATACATTGATGTTCAAACATTTATGACAAAATAAAGTAATTGAGGTGATGGTAATCTACTGATCGTTTTCATCCCTAGACTTTCCTATTTAAACTAAAAGTGTAATATCCGGTAAATATGAGAAATTTCCAAAACCGTCACATAGTAAAGTATATTTATTATTGCTAGGTCTATTCATTCTGAAATTTATGAAAGGTATTTATGAAACACCCTGCATATATATATATATATATATACAGTAAATACTGTATATACAAAAACAAAAAAAGGGGGGGGGGGGGGAAATGTCTATCTATTGCCGGTTGCCTTACTTCCCTTAATGAGGGTGGCCATACACAGAAGGCCCCCAAGCGGACCTATTCCTTGTAAGAGGGACAACCCGAGCCAGTTTACTGAAGGACTTGCTGGATTGACCACTCAATTTACGATCCGTCCGACTCCGAGGCCCTCTATGTACAGTATCTTGTTAGCACTATTTTTCTACAGTGGTGTTCGGCTAGTCCATCCACTAAACTGCCTTACACTTAGATAAGCAGTACGGATTTTTATCAGGTTTACTCCCCTAGACAGGTTGCCGACCAAGGTTGAAGAGTCCCATCCACCCGGATTTTTATAAGGTTGTCTTCCCTAGATGGGTGGCCGACCAAGGCTAACGAGTCCCATCCACCCGGTGAATGTGCCTAAGTATATACAGTCCATCCTCCTATAACACAAATTCCTACAACGCGATCCTCCTACAACACGAGGGGGGGTCCCGATAAATAGTACATTTATTCAGTTAATTGTAGCCATGATATTGTAGATTCAATCTCTTTTTTACTAATTTCTCTATTATATATTCATACATTTTGATATATTCTATGAACTAATATATTCTAGGTCTTTCCTAGGACCGATCGATCACTTTTATTTACCGCCGTATTGCCGCCGTATGTATACGCGATCGCTTAGCGCGAATTTCATATAGTATTTACCTAATTGTTTACCTAATTGTAGTTTACAGGAGTTGAGCTAAGCTCGTGTTGTCCCGTCTCTCAGTCTACTTTTTATCCAATTTTTTCTTGAAAATATGGATGTTCCTTGCCCCTACCACCTCCTCCTCCAGCCCATTCCATTTGTCAATACATCTGTAGGGGAAGCTAAACTTCCTGATATCGTTCTTGCAGGTAGGTCTTTTTACTTTGTAGCTGTGGCCTCTAGTTATTCCTGTATCCATAATTAATATATCCTCCCTATCCAGCCTCTCCAGCCCCCGGGTACATTTGTACATCATTATCATGTCTCCCCTCTCTCTCCTCTCTTTTAGACTCGGTAGATTTAATTTGTCTAGCCTCCCTTCATATGGCAGTTCTCTGAGACTTGGAACCAATCTAGTGACTGCTCTCTGGATTCTTTCTAACTTGTGAATATGCTTCTTTAGATGCGGGGACCACACCACTGCTGCATACTCCAATCTTGGTCTAATCATACTCTTTATAATTTTCGCTACCATGGTCTCATCCAAGTAGTTCAGAGCAACTTTCATATTCCCGACCATTGTATACATTCCGCTAAAGAGCTTGTTAATATGTTTCTCTGGCGACAAATTATCTTGTATAATCAACCCTAAATCTTTTTCTTTTTCGGCCTTGCTAATTATATTATCTCCCATCCTGTACTCCCAATTTGGTCTATTCACACTTCTTCCCATATTTAACACATGGCATTTACTTATATTAAATTTCATTTTCCACTTGGTGCTACTGTAAAATACATTGATGTTCAAACATTTATGACAAAATAAAGTAATTGAGGTGATGGTAATCTACTGATCGTTTTCATCCCCTAGACTTTCCTATTTAAACTAAAATGTGTAATATCCCGGTAAATATGAGAAATTTCCAAAACCGTCACATAGTAAAGTATATTTATTATTGCTAGGTCTATTCATTCTGAAATTTATGAAAGGTATTTATGAAACACCCTGCATATATATATATATATATATACAGTAAATACTGTATATACAAAAAAAAAAAAGGGGGGGGGGGAAATGTCTATCTATTGCCGGATGCCTTACTTCCCTTAATGAGGGTGGCCATACACAGAAGGCCCCCAAGCGGACCTATTCCTTGTAAGAGGGACAACCCGAGCCAGTTTACTGAAGGACTTGCTGGATTGACCACTCAATTTACGATCCGTCCGACTCCGAGGCCCTCTATGTACAGTATCTTGTTAGCACTATTTTTCTACAGTGGTGTTCGGCTAGTCCATCCACTAAACTGCCTTACACTTAGATAAGCAGTACGGATTTTTATCAGGTTTACTCCCCTAGACAGGTTGCCGACCAAGGTTGAAGAGTCCCATCCACCCGGATTTTTATAAGGTTGTCTTCCCTAGATGGGTGGCCGACCAAGGCTAACGAGTCCCATCCACCCGGTGAATGTGCCTAAGTATATACAGTCCATCCTCCTATAACACAAATTCCTACAACGCGATCCTCCTACAACACGAGGGGGGGTCCCGATAAATAGTACATTTATTCAGTTAATTGTAGCCATGATATTGTAGATTCAATCTCTTTTTACTAATTTCTCTATTATATATTCATACATTTTGATATATTCTATGAACTAATATATTCTAGGTCTTTCCTAGGACCGATCGATCACTTTTATTTACCGCCGTATTGCCGCCGTATGTATACGCGATCGCTTAGCGCGAATTTCATATAGTATTTACCTAATTGTTTACCTAATTGTAGTTTACAGGAGTTGAGCTAAGCTCGTGTTGTCCCGTCTCTCAGTCTACTTTTTATCCAATTTTTTCTTGAAAATATGGATGTTCCTTGCCCCTACCACCTCCTCCTCCAGCCCATTCCATTTGTCAATACATCTGTAGGGGAAGCTAAACTTCCTGATATCGTTCTTGCAGGTAGGTCTTTTTACTTTGTAGCTGTGGCCTCTAGTTATTCCTGTATCCATAATTAATATATCCTCCCTATCCAGCCTCTCCAGCCCCCGGGTACATTTGTACATCATTATCATGTCTCCCCTCTCTCCTCTCTTTTAGACTCGGTAGATTTAATTTGTCTAGCCTCCCTTCATATGGCAGTTCTCTGAGACTTGGAACCAATCTAGTGACTGCTCTCTGGATTCTTTCTAACTTGTGAATATGCTTCTTTAGATGCGGGGACCACACCACTGCTGCATACTCCAATCTTGGTCTAATCATACTCTTCATAATTTTCGCTACCATGGTCTCATCCAAGTAGTTCAGAGCAACTTTCATATTCCCGGCCATTGCATACATTCCGCTAAAGAGCTTGTTAATATGTTTCTCTGGCGACAAATTATCTTGTATAATCAACCCTAAATCTTTTTCTTTTTCGGCCTTGCTAATTATATTATCTCCCATCCTGTACTCCCAATTTGGTCTATTCACACTTCTTCCCATATTTAACACATGGCATTTACTTATATTAAATTTCATTTTCCACTTGGTGCTCCAATCGTATATTTTATCTAAATCCCCTTGCAGCTCCTCACAAACTACTTTTATTTGTTATTTGTCTCATAATTTTTACGTCATCTGCAAACATTGACATGTAAGAGTTTATGCCTATCGGCAGGTCATTCACGTACATAAGGAACATGAGAGGTGCCAACACAGATCCCTGCGGCACACCACTCTCAACTTTCCGCCACGATGAGTAAGTTCCTCTAATGTTGGTCCTCATTTCCCTATCTGTTAAATAGCTCTCCATCCATTTCAGCAAACTCCCCCTGACACATCCTAGCGTCTCAAGCTTAGATAACAATCTCTTATGTGGTACCTTATCGAATACTTTGGAAAGGTCTAAGTAGACGCAGTCCACCCATCCGCCTCTTTCTTGGAGTACATCTATCACCCTACTGTAATAACATAGCAAACTGGTAACACAAGATGTCCCTTCTCTGAATCCAAATTGCTTTGGGGTTATTATCTTCTTTCTCTCCAACATTTTCATCCATCTCTTCCTAATTAGCTTTTCACAAATCTTCCATACAATACTAGTAAGTGAAACTGGTCTATAGTTTAGAGGGTCCTCAGGGTTTCCATTCTTGTATATCGGAATGATATTAGCTCTTTTCCATTCAACAGGAACCTGTCCTTTATCTAAGGAAGCTTGAATTATGTCCCTCACTGGCTCCACTAATTGCTCTGCACACTCCTTTAAAACCCAGGCAGACACTTCATCCGGTCCCATAGCTTTCCTTACTTCAAGTCCTCTCATCGCAGATAACAGCTCATCTCTAGTTATTTCAATCTTACTAAGACCACTCTCCAGTACTCCCGCCTGTGGTTCGTCAAAACCTTCCTCTCTAGTAAAAACTGACCCCAATTTGTTATTCATTACCTCACATGTCCGATACATTTTCATACGTCCTAGCATCAACTCTTAATTTAGTAATTTGTTTCTTTACCTTCAACTTACTGTTTATATATTTATAAAATAATCTAGGGTCACTTTCACATTTATTTACTATGTTCTTCTCATAGTTCATTTTAACTTGCCTAATTATGTTAACATATCTATTCCTCTCCTGTTTATATTTATTCCGATTACTCTCAGTGTTCCTTCTTCTTAATCTAGCCCAAGCTGCATCACGCCTACCCAAAGCTCTTTTGCATTTCAAATTAAACCAATCTTTCTGCTTTGTAAAATTTCCAGTTTTATATCTTGGGACAAACAGATTGGTTCCTACTCTATAAATTTCGAGGAATCTACTATATTTACCTTGTACGTCCCGTTCCTTCAAAATAAGATCCCAATCTACTCCCTCTAAATATCTTTTCAAGGATACATAATCAGCTTTACTATAATTTAATCTGTCATTTATGTAGCTATTGTCTAATCTATTGGCATTACTCGAGGTCAACTTCCATTTTAGTAATAGGTGATCACTTTTACCTACAGGACATAGATAGTTTATATCACTAATTTCGTGAGGATCTTTTGTAAAAATCAGATCGAGTTTAGAAGGTTCGTTATTACCCCTCATTCTTGTATTTTCCTTCACATGTTGTGCAAGTACATTTTCCGTAACCAACTCCACTAGCCGACTTCCCCAAGATCTCTGATTTGGCCCTGCATCTCCCGATTCCCAATCAACCTCACTACAGTTGAAATCTCCTACCAAGATCAATCGATTCTTCCTTAAAGGCAATCTTCTCAACGACTGAATCATATCCTCTACCATCTCCTCAAACTCCAACTCCCTCCATGCTCTGGTCTTTGGTGGCATGTAAGCTACTGCTATGTCTAGCTTTTTTCCTTCTATATCATTGAGTTCAACTGCCATTATTTCTGCCTTGTCATTATTTAACTCCACGTGCTTTGCTGTCATAGGGTTCTTAACTAATACTGCCACTCCACCTCCCCTTTTACCCTTTCTATCATTTCTCCATATATTATATCCTTCACTAAACACTATGTTGCTGTCAAAGTCCTGGTTCAGCTTTGTCTCTGTCAAACAGACTATCTGTGGTTGATCTTTTCTTAATATATTATCTAACTCTACCTTTTTACTGTTTATTCCATCTATATTAGTGTAGTAGCACAGTATATTTGAATCCACCTCCTTGTTTCTCTTCCCTCTCTGCCTCCTACCAGGTTCACCTCTTCCTCCATCCCTTCCCTGACCCAGTTCCACCTCCCCCGCTAATTCTATTCTCCTCCCCCCTCTCTGCAAGGGTCGGATTGACCTATTTTTCTTCATTAGTTTTAAGGTAAGAGATGTCTTTTTATATTTGTTAATGGTTTGATGGTATCTGGTAGGTAATATAGGTGTTTGTTTATCAAGAAATCTGGAAAATATAGGGGCAAAATTGTGGGGTTCAGACCCATATAGAACTATCTCCATATAAAGTGTTATTCCTACAGCGCGAGGGGCTCTGCCGCCCATATAGTCGTGTTATAGGAGGATGGACTGTAGATAGATAGAATCCATCTACCTGTCAGTATGGATCATTCACATACTACATGCTGTTTGTACTGGCTATAATAAAGTATATGGGGAATTTACAAGAGGTAAACCAAGATATCCAAATGTTGTCACAGAATGACAGATTTAGAACGGAGAATCAGTCACCCCCCCCCCCATGCCATTTGGTTTAATGTGGCTGTACAGTACTGTATTGAGAGTGGATGCTATATAGCTTTCTAATACCAGTACTTTTTGTAAATGTAATGAGACACTCACTTGCAAGTTGAACCATTCTGCTTTCCTTCTTGATAATCACGATCAACATATAACTCGCCAAAGAAGACTTCATCTGTTTTCCTCTGGGATATTGTTAATCTGGAAAATAAGACAGTTATTGAATCAATGATGATGATGATATTTTTTATACTAGCCTACTGAGCCAAAGCCACATATGATGATGATGATATAAGGCTAGGAAACCAATGATATGTCAAGAAAGTGGAAGGACAGAACATAAATTGGTCAGTTAAGTACATTGAAATTATGTATACTGTAGTCTTTAGATAGGAGCAATGTGGAGCAAAGTTAACGAGGGTCGGCAAAAGAAGGTAAATTGTCAAGAAGTTTGTCAAGCTGAGATTGCAGTTTAGTAAGAAAATTGGGAGTTTCGAGGTTTTGTCGTAAATGCTCAATGCAGACACAGTGTGGTCCATGTTGAGAAAGAGGCAATGACAGACCGTGTCGCAAAGAGATGAAAGAACGCACTTGAGAAACGATGTTGTGTTCCGTGGAGGTCAAAGAATCCCTAAAATAAGGTAGGAAACAAGACGAACAACCGCAACAGGTGCCATGTGAGGAGTCATTCTGTGAAGAGCAAACATCATCGCAGCAATCCCTCAACGACAAACGTAATGAAGCCATAGAACTCTTAAATTCTGATCTAAATACTATTTCCAATTGGGGCAGAGAAAACCTTGTTAACTTTAATGCTTCCAAAACCCAATTTCTCCATCTATCTACCCGTCAGGATCTCCCAGCGGACTATCCCTTATTCTTCAACAATACAAAAATCAACCCTTCATCTTCTCTCAATATTCTTGGTGTCTCTTTTTCTTCTGCTCTCATTTGGAAGGACCATATTACCAGTCTTGCTAAGGCAGCCTCCCAGAAGCTGGGTGTGCTCAACCGCCTTAGGGGGTTCTTTTCCCCTGCACAGCTTCTTGCTCTGTACAGGGGCATAGTGCGCCCTTGTATTGAGTATTGTTCACATGTGTGGGGAGGTTCCTCTCACACCGCTCTCCTAGACAAAGTTGAAAGGAAGGCCTTTCGTATCATTAACTCCCGTCCACTCACCAACTCTCTCTCTCTCCGCCGCAATGTTGCATCTCTCTCGCTATTCTATCGCTACTATAATAATCAGTGTTCCTCAGAGCTATCCCAGTGCATACCACCTCCTTTACGTAGGGCACGTGGTACCCGTCTTGCAACTCAATCCCACCCCTACTCTGTGCAACTCTCCAACCCAAGAGTGAAACGTTACTCTCAAACTTTCTTCTACTCAACATCTGAGCTCTGGAACTCTCTCCCAGAATCAGTCTTTCCTTCTTCCTATGACTTAAATTGCTTCAAACTCCGTGTGTCCAGGCATTTTGGCTCGAACGTCCCTTGATTTTGGCCCTGTCACTCTTTCAACTATGGGGGAGGCACTCGCTATAGGCAGTTATGCCTTTTGCCTCCCTCAATCACATAGAAAAAAAAAAATAAATAAATAAAAACAGTTGATCAGAGGAGGGCATTCTTGTATGCATCGGGTAGTACAGTAGGGTCCCGCATAAAACTTGTTCGCATAAAACGAGTCTCGATTAAAACGACCGACCTAAAATATTAATATTTAATTTTCGATCAGAACGAATGTGATCACATAAAACGAGTCCGCCGCCAAAGTGGGACAAATCCGAGGAGTTTTCATATAGAGCGCCGAAATATCGTACAAAACGTACGAAATATCGTACGCTTTCATATAGAACGCCGAAATATTGTACAAAACGTACGAAATATCGTACGCTCCTGACGGAAATTTACGCTTCCAGTGAACATTGACGATATTGGGCCACCAAAATGCTGTGTTCACATAAAACGAAATCGCATAAAACGCCCTCGTTTATCGACCATAAACTCGTTTTATGTGAGACCCTACTGTACCTGCAACATCAGACAAGTCAATCAGGTTGTCAGAAGTCTCAATATCTATATGCGGGTCCTGATGCATCCGTTCGACTGCTATTATGGAGACAGCTGCTCCCGACGATGGAGAGGAGACATCGTTGTGCAGAACAGAAGGTTTGGCAAGTTTGGTTGTCAATGGGGAATTAGTGGGCGAAGAGGTAGGGTCACGCGACCTCTTGCGGAAGACAGGCTGGTCATGGAGTTGTACGTGCGAACCGGAGATGTGGTATGTGAACAGGTCTGTATTCACAATATCCTATTGTTGCTTAAAGAGCTCCATCAGAGCAGCCAGAGAAAGGGTTGAACACTTAACATGGTCAACACACACGCACCCAATTTTGTGTGAGGAAAGCGGGACATCAGAGGGGGCAGTCTGACGAAAGAAGATCTCAAATTCTTTTGCCCAAGTGCCAGTTGGAGAGGAGATATGATCGAGGAAGAACCGTTTACCGCAATCATTACACCCACAGGAATTGTCATGATCAAGTAATGCCCAGGGGTCTGCAGGGGGTGCGAAGCCATCAAAAGCTGCAACCGCCTGCTCAACATAGTCAGGGGTATCAGCAATGTGAACAGGGGAGGCGAGGGTACACTTAGGGCTTGCGGTAGTAGTTTTCATGGTATTCCAGTGTTTTTGTGCTACACGAGGGTCAAGAGGTTTCGCTTTAGATGACAAGGATTCGTCCGTAAGGGAGGGATTACGTTTGTTAATCAATGTTGACTATAAAAGAATCTTCATCAGGGTAATTATAGCAGCGGTTGTGCAGTAAACAGCACAGATCTTTCAAAAGAATATACGGTACATACCGGTACTGTACATACTGTACTGTAATGGCTTTCATTAGTTGGAGTGTAGTATAATAAAATCCTGTTATAAAAATGCCCCACCATGTCAGCAATGTGGCTGATATTCGTATAGTGTTAACCGTGCCAAAGCAAGTCTCATAATGTCCCCTGCAGTATCTGCAACTACACCAAGCTCAACAGTGCCATAACAAAACTTTACTACAGTACAGTATATGGAATGACCGTTGGTCTACAATTGCGCCATCCCCCTCTCTAGTCGCATTGTATGATATGCAGTAAGATATGTAGGGTATATTCTTCTTCATTCACTAAATGTGAAGGCACCCTTACTCCCATGAAACAAGAGTGTCTCTCATTTAAGTTCACATAAAAATACATCAGAATTTATGTATAACTACAGTACTTTGTTTGTATTCTTAATACATTTTTTCCCTTTGCAGTGCCTGATACCAAACGAATGCTGTGAATATTAGTATAATTTACAGAGTCTACAGATTAGCATTCCCATTACTAAAGGGAACATAATTTGTCAAGTTATTTCTTCCATTAACGGTGCTGTGAAGGGAAAGAACTATTTAAGAATACAAGCATTTTTAATGCGTGCAATACAGAGGCTCTGTTCATACTTGGTGTGGTATATTCTGCCCTGACCCCGCTCTGTCTCCAGTACCAACTCCTCAATAAACACCAGGGAGTTGTCGTTGGTGTAGTTGGGACGCTCATAGGTCCGGGCAAACTTGGGTACGTCGATGCTGTCTGGAACCTGGAGCTCTGGACCGTCATCTAAGGATGCTGGATTAACCTGGAAAATAGGCAGTGTGATTAAGCAATGGAAGGATCTCTAGAAATTAACGAGTAGAGAGGAACTAGCAGAACGAGAGTGAGGTGGAGGAATGGAGTTGAGAGGCATATGAGTGAGAGTGGTGTTGGGTGGGAGGAGGGGTGCCGGCTGATTAAGGGCGGAGGTGCATGGAGGCAATTCATTTGTGGCCACCCCTTCAGGGATCAAGGGGTCTAGCAATAGATAGATAGAAAAACTATCTTAACCCTTTATAACTGTACCTTATAAGGAACATAAATAAATATAAAGACTGAGTGCTCCACACGGAGTGCGGTTCTGATCGCATGTCCTAATTAGTCTGTGGGCTTATGTAAAAAAAGCAAAATTTTGGGTAGATTCTTGGCACCTATGTTTAAACACACCTAGAAACATCACTGATTAAGAAAAAAATGTGTGCCAGTTTTTCCATTAACATTTAGGGCCTCCATTTTGAATTTCAAAATGGCCGCCTTTTTTAAACCAATCTGTATGATTTTTTGGTATTCAAAATTATTTTAAACACATAATTGAAATGTGTGCAAAGAGTTTGGGTACCAAATGTATTATAGTTGAGACAACTGTTCATCTGAACTCTGTTTGCATGGATATCAACAGGTTTTCGGCATTATTATCAAGAAATAAAAACTTCTGATCCAGAACTATGGCAGAGCTTCACCAATGGTGAGTTTGCAGTGAATACCAGCAACCGTATTCCATTCACACGAATTGGTGTTGATCAGGCGATGGAACACCTCAACAAATCAACGAAAGGCCAAGGACGGATCTCTGGAATAACAACATATCCAGCAACGCTCTTGAAGTTTTGTCTCACTGCTCCGGAGCTGGCACGACTTGCTGATGAGTCAGAACGACTTGTAGCTACTACTAGCACAACTGCACCACCACAGCATCATCAACTCTCTCAGTCAAAAACTGCTCACCAAGAATGCTCCATTGCACAGCTGAAATCAGTGTTAGCACCCTGCAACTTATTCCAAACGGAGACTGGTAGCGAGAACTCGGACTGTAAAGGCTGCATGTTCAAACTCATGTCAAAGGAGATCATCCCTGACGAAGTTCAACAAAGTATCCTAGCAACAGAGGAGACTGGCATGGAAGCTTACAAAACGTTTGTAGAGGAACGCATCATCGGGAGTCGCAATTTATGGGACAAGATGACCAAAGTCAAGCAGAAGACATGGATGTCTGCTGCAAAAGACATTAAATTGAACACAGGGTCTGAGCTGTTGATCTTGAAGGCACCCACGTTACTCTTTGCCAGACTGCTGGTTATTGCCCGGTCATCTCGTGAGAGTGTCGATCTGGAACAGGTGATTGGGATGCATGAGTTTGCCTACACCAACAAAGTTCTCATGGCACCGGATGGATCTATTCATCCCACTACGGACAAGAGCACAGTGATAAAGCTTCTGGAAGATTTGGTGACCAACGACACAGCTCAAACTTCTGCACAGCCTATCGAGTTTGAAGAGGGATCGGAGACGTGTCTTGTAATTGATGGAATGGGAGTGGTACAGGAGTTGATGGCAGTCAAGAATTTCAAGACTTGCAAAGAGCTTGGAACATGCTTCGTCACACTCATGGACTCAAAAGGCTCGAGGATATTGTCAAGTGCGAGTTATATTTGATAACTACACCAAGAAAGCATCAATGAAGGAACAGACTTGAGAGCGGCGGAAAGGCAAGGTGAAGGTAACTAAATCCTACATCGTTCAAGACTCAACGGGCATCAAAGACAAAAAGATGTTTCTTGCCAGCAGCAGCACAAAGGATTCGCTAACTCTCTACCTTTCCCATCAGCTCATCCGCTACAGTACCGTCAAGGTTATGACTGCAACACGGCAGGAGGTCATGACGAATTATGAATGTGAAACAATTACCGGTGTCAGCACACAGGAAGAGGCGGACACTCTTATGATTTATCATGCTGTAGAAGTTGCGAGCAACGGGATGAATGTCCACATATATTCACAAGACACAGATGTGCTGCTTTTGGCTCTACGAAGAACACCACTACTTGGCAAGCATTCTGCGCTAATCATGGGTACAAGCGAAAGACGACGCAAAGTCTTCCTACAGCCTATATATGACAAGCTTGGCCCGGAGAAATCAGCAGCTTTGATCAACTGGCATTCTCTCACAGGCTGTGATACGACAGGACATATCCAAGGAAAGGGAAAGAAGGGATGCTTTGCAACTTTCCTGAAGGCAAGCCCCACCATTCTGATAGCACTAGCTGGTCTTGGCGAAGGAGATGAACCGTCCGAAGAAGTTCTACGTGGTTGTGAAGAGTTTCTTTGCTCTCTTTTCTGTCCAGGTGGAGTCCACATTGGGCAAGCAAAGATGCTCAGATGGTTTTTGTTCAAGCAACTCAAAGATGAACAAGGAGTTGACAAACTGCCACCGACTCAGGGAGCATGGATTGAACATATACGCCGTGTCCATGTCCAGGCTAATATCTGGTGCCAGGATATGGTATTGAACCCAACTTGTCTTGACCCTCTGACCTTGGGGTGGCGAAACCTAGACAACAAGCTACTGACGGTTCTTTCTCAGGTTGCACCAGCTCCGGTCTCAGTGCTGCAGCTCGTCAGGTGTAACTGTGAGAAATCAAAGTGTTCGTGAAGGTGCTCATGCAGAGGAAACAATGTGGTCTGTACTGAACTTTGCAAATGTGGTGGGGAAGGCGACAGCTGTACGAACATTACACCACCAATGATTGGCGAAGATCTAGAAGATGATTGAAGCAATGACAATTAGGAACGTTTAATCAGTAACATTGACACTCCTGATTCATACATGTAGCATTGCCATACCTTTAAAAAATACTTATCCATCTTCAAGTTATATAACCACCAAAATAATTTTATATTGAATTACATCTTCTATATTATTTCTATTAAATGTTTTGGAGGATTGGTAAAGAGTGTTCCAATCATAAATACGTTGTTATTATTGGAATCCTCATATGCCAAAACATATGGTTAGACACCCAAAACATCTTCCTATGTCCATTGGTTCAACAGTACATTTACATTTAAAAAAGCCTGAAATCTGGTGGCCATCTTGGATTTTTGCTAATTTAGAGTATTTCTAGTGCTCTTATTTTGTTTCCAATGAATCACTGACCCCTTTATATGAGTTTAGATAAAATGAAACAAATATTGTATGACATTTGAATGAATAGTTATGGTTAATTGGCAATTATTTAAAAAAAAAAAAATTCGGTGATGGCCATTTTGAAATTCAAAATGGAGACCCTAAAAGTTAATAGAAAAACTGGCACCCTTTTTTCTAAATCAGTGAAGTTTCTAGATGTGTTTAGACATGAGTGCCAAGAATCTACCCAAAAAAATGACAAATCTAGAAAATATTACATAAGCCTATAGGCTAGACTAAATGGCAGCGCTCCAGGCAGCCCTGTTTAGAACTGCCTGACTTGTAAGGTTTTTTCCTTCACGATCAGACCGTAAGGTCTAATCCTACATCTTTCTTGGTCTGCCCCTTGATGCAGCTCCCCCCCACGTTCACGGACCTGTATCTTTTCACCCCACTTATTTCACCCATCCTCTCCACATGTCCAAACCATCCAAGCCTGCTAGTGTGCATCTCATCACTGATACTCTTGATACTAACAGTCTCCTCAGCTCTTCACTAGATATCCTCATGCAGGTTGACCCCACACATCCATCTCACCATTCTCATCTCATTACGTTCCATTCTGTTGATATCATCCGCTTTAACAGGTCACGTTTCTGAAGCATATGTCATTTCGCTTCTAACAATATTACTGGAGAGATATATTGCTTAAATTTTTTCCCCAAAAAATAAACATTTGCATGGCATTTTTATTTAATTTGAGTCATTGATATTTTCATCAATTACTTTATCTATAGAATATATAGATAGAGTCATTGATGAAAATATCAAATTTATATATAAATATAGACAGGCCGTAGCGCGGTTGGTAGCGCACTCGCCTGCAAACTGTGATGTTGATGGTTCGAGTCTCGGGCCAGCCAGTGTTGTTGGTCAATGGCGTGGTCTAGCAATCTGTGGCAACTGTTCAATGAAGTCCCTGATCATCAGGGCACCTACCCTAGCCTAGCTCTTGAGCAGGGAGTGCATAGTGGTAAAAAATGCATCATAGACGGTGTATGGATCAGATTTTTGCAGTAAGACAACTATGTGAGAAGTACTTAGAGAAAAATAAGATTTTTTTGGCTTTTATGGATTTGGAAAAAACGTATCGAGAAGCAATGTGGAAGGTGCTAAGGATTTATGAAATTGGAGGAAAATTGTTAAGAGCTGTCAAGAGTTTTTATGAAGAGAGCAGAGCGTGGGTTAAGAGTAAGAAATGAGTGAATGGTTTGAGGTAAATGTAGGTCTGCGACACCGTGGATGGTGTGGTGATGGAGGCAAAAATGAGAACTATGGGTAGAGGATTGGGTTTAGAAGGAAGGAATGGTGGAAATTGGGAGTTGTTGTTGTTGTTGTTCCCCAGGCTGTCTGGCCGAACAGCCCCAAGGTCTCGAGCAAGGCCAAGGTCTCGAGCAAGGCCAAGGCCATAAACGAGCGCCCCCACAAAACCCTCCCTGCTTACCACTAACAAAGCCCGGGTGACCGAAGCCACTCCAAGGCAGGGAGCTGAGGAGGGTGCGGAAACGCCCTGGGAAACCAAAACCCCACCCAAGGCCCTGTGCCCCTCAGCAATTATGAAGGGAAAGTTGAGGGGCAAGGGAAAAATGTGACGCTTTGGCTCCCAATCTGCCAACTTCTAGGTTGGCAGTAGGGAGGGCAATCCACGGAAAAGACGCCGTCACTTGAGATCTAGAAGATATATAAGTAAAAGGAACAGTCAGAGTAAGCTATGGGTATGGCAGAGAACGCTCAGCTCTCACTCTGATAGACCAGCCCATCACCTGGAAATTGGGAGTTGAATCAGTTGCTGTTTCCTAATGACACAGCATTGGTAGCAGATTCTGAGAAGTTGCAGCGAGTAGTATAAGAGTTTGGTGTGGTATGTGGGAGGAGGAAGCTGAGGGTGAATGTCAATAAAAGTACAGTAAAGTGATAGTGTGTAATAGAGATGCTCGTAGGGTAAATACAAATGTATGGGGAAATGGTGGAACAAGTGGAGAGTTTTAAATTAAATTGTAAAACTTATATCTAGGAGGAGGGATAAGCAGGGACGTAGGTGTGGAAATGGAAGTAAGACAGAGAGTATGTGAAGGAAGGAAAGTTTTTGGAGCAATGGGAAGTACTGTATGTGGAAGGTGAGTAATCTCGGAATGAAAGCTAAAAATGCAGTGTATCAAGGGATAGTTGTACCAACAGTGATGTATGGGGCTGAGACATAAACTCTGAAGGCACAAGAGAAAAGAAGTTTGGATGTGATGGAGATGAGCTGCTTGAGAAGTATGTGTGGAGTGAGACAGATTGAGGAATGAAGAGGTACAGTCCCGGACAGATGAAACAGCAACACCTCGTCCACCCGCTATGTGGTGAGGGGCTCTGCGGATTTGGTAACACTGGCAGGAGGTGGGAGGGATGTGGGTGGGTGGGTGATGAGGGGAGGTATGTGGGGGGTTTAGGGGGGAATTGGGAGGGTGAAGAGGCAGCAATCATGGTGTGGATGGTGGGAGGGGGCAAACAAGTGACAGGGTAGGGGAGAGCAGACTGCTAAATTTGTTAAATGTAGCATACAGTGATATTGTAGGTGTGTGTAATTTAAAATCCTGTGGGAGTAGCTTGTTCTATAGGAAAATTTGCTTGTCACTCTGTTCTCCCCTACCCCGTCACTCGTTTGCCCCCTCCCACCAGCCATACCATGATTACTGCCTCTTCACCCTCCCACACTCCCCCCTAAACCCCCCACATCCCTCCCCTTATCATCCACCCACATCCCTCCCACCTCTTGCCAGTGTTACCAAATCCGCAGAGCCCCACACCACACAGCTGGTGGACGGGGTGTTGCTGTTTGATCTGTCCGGAACTGTACATAGGAGAGTAGGACAACAGGAACTCATATCGGCCAGAGTGGACAGAAGGGTGCTATGCATGCTCATTTTCGGTAAATATGCCCGCCAGGCGCTACCATGATACTCCCCCACTCCCCGCGCGTTGAGAGTTAAACTTATATGTATGGAGTGCTGAAGGGACCTTAGTGACCCTGGTCTCTGGGTCTTCTCCTGGGTGACCTAGATGTGTGTGAATTTGTATTTTGTTTTTGTGTGTTCATTGTTTTCTATTGTGTTGTCCCTATTCGGGCTCTGTCTTGACCTATGTGGTGAGGGGCTCTGCGGATTTGGTAACACTGGCAGGAGGTGGGAGGGATGTGGGTGGGTGGGTGATGAGGGGAGGTATGTGGGGGGTTTAGGGGGGAATTGGGAGGGTGAAGAGGCAGCAATCATGGTGTGGATGGTGGGAGGGGGCAAACAAGTGACAGGGTAGGGGAGAGCAGACTGCTAAATTTGTTAAATGTAGCATACAGTGATATTGTAGGTGTGTGTAATTTAAAATCCTGTGGGAGTAGCTTGTTCTATAGGAAAATTTGCTTGTCACTCTGTTCTCCCCTACCCCGTCACTCGTTTGCCCCCTCCCACCAGCCATACCATGATTACTGCCTCTTCACCCTCCCACACTCCCCCCTAAACCCCCCACATCCCTCCCCTTATCATCCACCCACATCCCTCCCACCTCTTGCCAGTGTTACCAAATCCGCAGAGCCCCACACCACACAGCTGGTGGACGGGGTGTTGCTGTTTGATCTGTCCGGAACTGTACATAGGAGAGTAGGACAACAGGAACTCATATCGGCCAGAGTGGACAGAAGGGTGCTATGCATGCTCATTTTCGGTAAATATGCCCGCCAGGCGCTACCATGATACTCCCCCACTCCCCGCGCGTTGAGAGTTAAACTTATATGTATGGAGTGCTGAAGGGACCTTAGTGACCCTGGTCTCTGGGTCTTCTCCTGGGTGACCTAGATGTGTGTGAATTTGTATTTTGTTTTTGTGTGTTCATTGTTTTCTATTGTGTTGTCCCTATTCGGGCTCTGTCTTGACACCCCCCCCCCCCCCCCCCCCCCAAAAGGAAAAGTGGGGAATGGGCCTGTGTACACATACATGTATGTACTGTAATGTACCGAGGTACCGGTAATGTAAACAAAATCAAATCAAATTTATATAATCTTGAGCATGTGAAGCAGAATGTTGATAACAAACTAAAAAATATACCTTACTGTAATTCTCAGTGACAAGACTACTTACTAGTTTTGTGATATTTTTGGCAGCGGGTCTCCGGTCCTTTTTACTGTGCAGGAAATTATGTAGTCTTAAACATTTGGGTGCCGCTGCCTCTTCAAATACCTTCTGCCGATTTTGTGATATCTGCAACAAAGAAAGACACACACATCAAAACATATATACTGTATATATTTTTTATACTACAGTCACATCCCACCTAAGCTAGGTGGCCAACTCCTGCTAGTTTGTGAAATGCATATTGAATGTTACTGTACTGTGTGTTCATTGTTTTCTGTTGTGTTGTCCCTATTCAGGCTCTGTCTTGAGTTGGCCACCCCTAGAATAAAAAAGGGAAAAGTGGGGAATGGGCCTGAGTAAATACATACATACTGTACTGTTGTAGGGGCTGTGGTTATGAGTATTGTCTGATATCAGCTCCAGAAGCTGAACAGGTGCAAAAAATTTCATTGTTAATGTGGCACTGGTCTACTGCACCTTTAATGTCTACCATTGCAAAGAGAGGTTAAATAAGTACTTATTCAGTGAGGGTTTGATCCAGGACTTACTGCGTTCGCTCCACGCTCGCAAGCTTTCAAGTAACTTTGGCTTTTGACTTTACAGAAGAAGCATATTATAGCCTATATACTAATACAATGCACACATTCTCATCTGACTAAATCTGCAAGCGGTTCATTTGATGGCCTCAGTAAAAAAAAATTATAGTTAATGATGAAAAACATACAATATTACAGTAGCATATTGTAGCCTAAAACACTAATAAATCGCACACATTTCACCTGACTGCGCACATTCTCCCTTGATGTGCCCAGTGAAGAACATATATTTTTAAGGATGGAATGAATACACACACATAACAGTATACGGTACTAGCTAAAAAAAAATTACACATTCTCACTTGACTAAATCTGCGTGCGGCTCTCTTGATGGGCATGGTGGAGAACTTATTTATTCGATGATGGATCACAATAGTATACTATAGTCTATTCGCTGTAAGTAGGCCAGAAATCATGACCACTAACCTCTGTACAGTAACTCAAAAACTACTAGAGTAATCGAGTTGATATTTTTACCATTTGGGAAGAGTCAGTCAAGGAATAGATGTGGAAATTTACAGCCAATTTACTCTAGCCCTTTTTGAGTTACAGAGGATAGAGGTCATGATTTCTCGCCTACTTACAGAGAATAGACTATAGCTAATAAATCTTGCATATTCTCACCTGACTAAATCTGCGTGCGGCTCTCTTGATGGGCACGGTGGAGAATTTATACTTGCGCTGGTGAAGTTTGTTATTGATGATGGCGACCATGGGTGAGGGTGAGAGGTTAAGGGGCGGGGCAGTGCGGTTCACAATTTCCGCTTCCAACTGTAGCTGCTCTTCCGTCGTCCAGTCGCGATCCCGGGTCAGGCTTGCTACATCCGCCACCACAGACTACATAATATAACACACAATATTGGTCAGCCCCATAAGGGTTCTAGTAGGGAGCGAATGTGGTCAGGTTAAATAAATGGGAAAAAAAAACCACACTATCTATCTATCTATTGCCTGACGCTGTGATCCCCGAAGGGGTGGCCACGAACTAACCGCCCCCACACACACAGATACAAATATTTGTAATTAAGTTATTAGGGGGTATTAAAGTCATCCAATAACACATATACATGTACTGTACAGTACTACAACATTTCAGATTTTCAAAGAAAGAATGCAATAAATTTATAAAAAATCTACTACCTAACAATGAGATTCAGATAAGTTACCAGTAAGTTACAAAAGTTCCACCAGAAATTAACCCACTGAGAACCAGCTGATTTATAATAAATGTACAAAAAGGGATCAGCAGGTTGTAATTTTTTTCCAGAAAACACATGGGATGGGTTAGAAATGAAGGAAAAACGACAAAAAAACGCTCACCTAGGTCATTTAGGGGCGGCGGAAAGTCCTAATTAACATGGGGAAATGGGTAGGCAAAATACAGTACTGTACTGGAAAATCACTCCCGCGCGCGCCCATACGCACGCGACTGGACTTGGAGGGTTTCCAACCATCGGTATTGTTGTGTGGAATACTAAAGCAGTTCCCGTACAAATCTGAACCCTCTAGGTACCATAGGACAAGAGTAATTAAGCCGGACGCAACCATTGCGTAGCTGGGGTTTAGCGTTACATACATAGGCGACGTATAACGTGCGTAACTGGTATTCAAAGGGTTAATGAACTAAAACATTGTAACTACTGCTGCTCTAAAACTTAATCTGCACCAAATCATTCTGACACTGATGTAGAGTTCTCTCATGAAATATTATTAACTACTGTAATAAGGATAACATTAAAAGTTCCTTAAAATCTTGGTGAGAACTCTGGGTAAATTTATCCGTATAATAATTTCAATCAGATAGTGCCAATTTTTACAATAATCTAATTCTCTCCCAACGATTTTATTCAGCTTAAGAGTGGAGGATGAAGCTGAGGGTGAACGTCAATACTAGTAAAGTGATTGTGTGTAATACAGATGCTGCTCATAGGGTGAATCTAGATGTTAAGCTGGATGGGGAAATACTGGAACAATAGGAGTGGTTTAAATATCTAGGAGGAATGATAAGCAGGAATGGAGGTAAAACAGAGAGTGTGTGAAGGAAGGATTTTTTTTGGAGTAATGTGAAGTATGTGGAAGATGAGAAATCTCGGAATGAAAGTTAAAAGTGCAACGTATCAAGGGATAGTTGTACCAACAGTGATGTATGGGGTTGAGACATGGGCTCTGAAGAAAAAGGAGAGAAGAAAGCTGGATGTGATGAAGATGAGCTGCTTGAGGAGTATGTGTGGAGTGACTCATAGAGACAGATTGAGGAATGAAGAGATACATAGGAGAGTGGGGCAGCAGGAACATTTGTCGGCCAGAGTGGAAAGAAGGGTGATGAGCTGGTATGGACATGTTGAGCGAATGGAAGATGATAGGTTTACAAAGAGAATACATACATACATAACATTTTAAGACTGAGTGTTCCACACATACGTTCAGTTTCAGTCTCTTGTCCTAATGGCGGCGTTCCAGGCAACCCTGTTAAGGGCTGCTTCACTTGTAAAGTTCTTGGATTTGAGATCGGCACGTATAGTCCAAATCCAAGAACTTGGATGTGAGTCAGATACAAGGGGAGGTAGAGGGATAGGAAGACCTCCATTGAGATGGAGAAACGCTGTGTAGGACAAGCGTTGGAAGATAGAGGAATGACTATAGATCAGGTAAGAGAAGTGGTAATAAATAGGAATGAAATCAATGAATGGAGAATGCTAGTACAGTAAATAGATGATTGTAAACGCAGTCGTTTGGGAGAGGGGGTCAGGCGCCAGTTGGACTAGATAATAGTCCGTCAGGCGCCTGGCCCGGGGAGCCGGTAGAAATTAACGGTACACCTGGATGCGTGGTGGGCGGTCTTGTGATGGTAGAGCTACGCTGCATGTCTGGCTGCGGAAATTGGAGCCTCTCCGGGAGATCTGGGACCTGGGAATCTTGCTGGAGACCCCAAATGGGCCTGGGTCTCTGGGTATTCCTGGACGACCTAGATGTGTGTGGCTTTGTGTGTGCGTGTTTTTTTTTTCCCCTGTTCAGGCTCTGTCTCGAGTCAGCCCCCCCCCCCCCCAAAAAAAAAATAAAATAAAAAAATAAATAGAATACAAAAAATAGGGTCTGTGCCAGAGTATATGTAGGCTTACAGTATGTATGTATGTAGGAGGGATTTGTTGGAGTTAGACAATGAAATTACCACTTGCGTGTTTAGCATTATATAGAAATTGGAGCCATAAACATCATTATTTAGTAGTACAGTAATTAAATAATTATTTAGTAGTGCAGTAATTAAATAATTATATGAGTTCATAATAGAAAGTATAATAAATTTGATGTTATATATCCACTACAACCATATTTTTACCTGCATACCGGTACTCTGCTATATATCAATGTCTAGAACTCCATCCTCTTTATAGACAGAAACTTGTTAGTGGTCAATTGACCACTTGTGAGTTTCAGGCTATAAGGAAGTTCGGCCTGTAAGCATCGATAATAAACACAAATACAGTAACTATGTAGTGTAGGTTTCTGATGAATAAATAGTTTGTCAAATTTGGTGTTGTATACTGTATTTATAAATGTCTATCTATCTATCTATTGCCTGACGCCGTGATCCCCGAAGGGGTGGCCACGAACGAACCGCCCCCATGCACCTCTGTCCCCAGTCAGTCGACGCCCCTCCCCCCAACCAGCACCACCTTCGTTCATGTACTTCCTCACTCCATCCTTCCACCTCATATTCGGTCTACCTCTCCCCCTCTGTCCCTCCACCTCGCTCTCATACACCCTCTTAGTCATTCTCTCGCTTTCCATACGTTCCATATGGCCGAACCATCTCAAGTTGTTCCTTTTCACACTTTCCAGCACATCTACCTCCACACCACACCTCCTTCTTACTTCCTCATTAGTCTGTCTATCCCTCCATGTAACTCCGCACGCACTCCTTAAGTAATTCATTTCCACTGCTCTCACTCTTGGTCTGAGTCTCTCAACCAACGTCCATGCTTCGCTTCCGTAAGTCAGTGTCGGGATTACCACACTGTCATGCAAGGACTTCTTCACTTCCATACTGACCACCCTATTTCTTGTTACTGCTTTTAGCGTTCCTACAGTACATTTATAAATGTACTGTACTATATCCATATTACACCTGGTTAATCTGCTAAATATTGATGTCTACAGCTCCAACTTCATTATAAAATGAATCTTGTAAATAGTCAATTGAGATATTCATTAACCTTTTGATTGTTAGAGGTCCTTCCTGCACTAAAATCATCTGGATCCAGCTAGCGAAAAAAAAAAAAAAAAAAATGGAGTCATACTATATAATAGAGGGTTACTTGTTATATACCTGACTGGTTGGCCGGAGGAGGATGTATCTTGTATCGTAAGAAGAGTCCAAAGTTCTTCTATAATCTCGTACTTCTGCTATGACACATCCAGAATGATATATTTCTATGTTGGACTCATCTAGGAGATCTAGCAGCATAGGAGGAAGTTTTTCATTATCTGTGAAAAAAAAAAAAATCCAACAGTAAATTTGTCATAACTTCTAAGTTTCAGTCTATGAAGAGATATTAATATACTACAATACAGTATATTCAAGCTGCCATGCTTTATTAAATTTACAAGTACTGTAGAGAGCAATATTATTATATACAATTTTATATGAAAACAAAGAAAACAGAAGCTATTTAACCTAGAACTAATGAATATTGTCAGACATGATAGTACCGTACCTATATATTAAAAATACGGTAAGCTTTCAAAACTTTATAGAATAGATGTCGGTATAGCATCATAAAGGAGAAAGCTTCATTGACGTTTCATTCGTGGCCACTCCCTCGGGGATCAAGGTGTCTGGCAGTATTGAGACATAAAACTGCCATTAATGAAACTTTATCCATAATTTCCACTCTCATAGTGTTTATAATATTACTCATAGATACTTGAAGAAAATAATACCAACCAATATAAGTGAGAAAGACATCCTCCTCATACGATAGCCGCACAGTTTCCGTTTCAAGACCGGATGACATTTTGATAGCAAGTGAGTATCCTTCATTGCCTCGGTACAAGTTCACCACCAGGCAGTTTAAACTCTCCCGCTTCACCAATTTATCTAGTAGCTTGTGAGTCAAACTGATGCTCTGCAAATGGATATAATCATTACCTAATTAAACAATTGAATCAGAATTTAATTTCTGACGTATTCTTCAATTTCCTGAAAAGTGTATTGTGTATTCCTTAGGCTTACAATAGAATTTCTATAATTTATCAATCCTGAAAAGTGTATTGTGTATTCCTTAGGATTACATACATAACATTTTAAGACTGAGTGCTCCACACATACGTGGAGTTTGTCTCTTGTCCTAATGGCGGCGTTCCAGGCAACCCTGTTAAGGGCTGCTTCACTTGTCAAGTTTTGGGATTTGAGATTGGGATGTATAGTCCGATCCCAGGTCTTCCTCGGTCCACCCCTTGGTGCAGCTCCCTCCACAATCACAGACCTGAATTTTTTCACCCAATTTTGTTCATCCATTCTCTCCACATGTCCATACCATCCCAGTCTACTTGTACGCATCACCTCGCTAATACTCTTTACACCTAAACGTCTTCTCAGCTCAACATTTGTTATTCTATCCTGTAGCCTGGCCCCACATATCCATCTCACCATTCTCATCTCATTACGTTTCATTCTGTTGACATCCTCTACTTTAACGGCCCATGTTTCTGAGGCATACGTCATTGCACTTCTAACACATGAGGCATACACCTTTCCCTTCAGGGGGAGAGGCATTCTTTTCATGGTCAGGATTGGCAGCAGTTCTCTGAACTTCCCCAGCCACATCTAATTCTAGCAACAGTGGCAGCCTCGGCCCTACCACCGGCAGAGATGGTATCTCCTATGTAACAAAATTTGTTCACCAGCTCCAATGACTCATTTCCAAAATTCACAGCCACAAGACCATCACTTAACACAAGTTCGCTTTAGCACACTACGTACTCAAACGACATCCATCAACATACCCATATTCCTAACCAAGCCCTCTATAACCCATCATCTCCAGACATCACCTTTTGCTCCCCAGAACTCGCCCCCACAACATCCTGGAGGGTGGTCAGAACCTTAGGCTCTGACCACCTCCCGATCATTATCACCACCAAAACCAGACTCACCCCAACTAGCCACAAACACACATACACCAATTATAAAAGAGCTAACTGGGAAGCATTCACAAATGAGACAGAACAACACTTCACAACTCTAAACAGTACACCCATCACTAACATCAACAATGCTGTACACATACTCAATAAAACTATCCAAAATGCTGACAAGAAACACATTCCAAGAGGTAACAGAAAAAGACACAACCCCAACTTCACAGCAAACACTTGATCACAAAACAAACCCCAAAAAACTCTACAAAACACTAAACAGCATCACACTTTCCAACAGCAACACAACACAATCACATGCTGCAATCACAACAACAGACTCTACTCCTTCATGTAAACAACAAGCAAACACTCTCATCAATCACTTTTCACATGTCAGCCACCTAAAACCTCACAAAGACGACCGACGTGTCATCCGACGTAAGAGACAATTCCCCACAGACCCTGACTATACACCCTTCACCAATCACCAGACAAAGCATATCATCAACAATCTCAAGCACTCACCCGCCTGTGGCCTAGACAACATAAGCAACATACACCTCAGACACCTGGGACCACAAGGCATACAAGCACTCACTAACATATCAAACTACAGCTATTCACACAACACAATACCAGACATTTGGAAGCATGGTATCATCATCACATTCTCCAAACCCAACAAAGACCCCACGCTACCCTCCTCGCACCACCCCATCACACTCCTTTGCTCCCCCTCCAAAGTCATGGAACGCCTAGTATTACAACTAATTACACCTGACCTACCCCTAGCTCCAACACAACATGGCTTTAGGCCACTGCACTCCACAAACACTCTTCTCACAGACCTTACACAAAGAGCTTTCAACGGCATCAACTCAGCTAGACCACCACACAGATCACTATTAGCCACACTCGACATTAGTAAAGCCTTCGATGCCATCCCCCGCCACAACCTAACAAACAAAATCTACAACACAAACATGCACAACAACACAAAAAGGTGGCTGGCCAACTTCCTAGCAGGCAGATGTGCACACGTATCTTTTGCCGGTCAGTCATCTAAAATCAGAAACTTTCCAAACGGAGTCCCACAAGGATCCGTCCTATCGCCCGCACTCTTCAATCTGTACATGCACGATATAACTACACCCAATACGCCCCATATAAACTTAGCCTCCTATGCAGATGACATAACACTCACATGCACACACCATGACCCAAAAAGAGCAACAGATCTCCTTCAACCCTATCTCAACACACTACATGGCTGGTGCACTACAAACAGACTTAATCTAGCCCCAGCCAAATCCACCGCAACCCTGCTCACAAGTTGGACAGGAGAACACGAATACATCCCTCAACTCACCATAAACAACACACCCCTAACACATACACACACACCCAAAATCCTAGGAGTAACATATGATACTCATATGACATTCAAACAGCACACCACAAACATTAAAAAGAAACTGACACCCAGACTTAACGCCCTCAGGTCACTTGCTCACACAAAATTTGGACACAACAAAGAAACTACAGTACCTCCACAGTATATAAACAATACATAAGATCAGTGATGGAATACGCAAGCCCACCTGGGCTTCTAACCTAGCTGAAACACATCATAAGACCTTACAGACTATTCAAAACAAAGCCCTGAAGATCATTACAGGCTGCACAGCTACTTCACCCACAGATCACCTACATCAAGAAACCAAAATCCTCAAAGTCAAAGACCATCTGGACATGAGAGGCACTCAATTCCTGGCAGCAGCCTCCATGAACCAAGACCACCCACTAAACTACATGGCAACACACCCACAGACACCAATAAATATAAAAACAACACCCAGCACATGGTATCACACACAGAGTTGATAAGGTGCCTCATAAGAGATTGTTGTGGAAGCTCAGGACTGTGGGGCGGGTTGAGGGAGTATTATTAAAGTGGATGGAAAACTATTTAATTGGGAGGGAAATGCGAACAGTAATAAAAGGAAAGTTCTCCTCGTGGAAAAGGGTAAAAAGCGGAGTGCCTCAAGGATCGGTGTTGGCCCCAATCATGTTTTTGGTTTTCATCAACGACCTTCAAATGGGAATAGGCTCATATATATCTATGTTTGCTGATGATGCAAAATTAATGAAGCATATTACAAGTAGGAGTAGTTGTGAAGAATTACAGAGAGACCTAGATAAGTTATATGAGTGGAGTCAAACTTGGAAAATGGAATTCAACACGAGTAAGTGTCAGGTTCTTGAGATGGGAAAAAGTAAATATAGACCTTCTTGGGGATATAAAATAGTAGATGAAATAATTAGTAAAGCTGTGAAAGCAAAAGACCTAGGGGTAGTTGTGGCAGACAGCTTGTCACCTGAACAGCATATAAATAAAATAACTGGTGAAACCTATGCAGTGTTGACTAACATGAGAATAGCTCTGAATTATTTAGATGAAGAGATGTTAGCAAAAATAATAGGGACAATAATACGACCAAGACTGGAGTATGCAGCAGTGGTGTGGTCTCCACACCTTATAAAACATAATAAAAAAATGGAAAGAGTTCAGAGAGTTGCCACTAAGATGATAGCTAGCCTTAGAGACCTGCCTTATGAGGAGAGATTGGAGAGGCTAAAGCTGCCAACGCTGAGGGAGAGGAGAGAGAGAGGTGACATGATCATGATGTTTAAGTGTGTGAAAGGTTTTGAGAAGATCGACAAGGGAGATTTTGTGGTGAGGGACGAGGGAAGAACCAGGGGTCATGATTGTAAGTTGAGGAAAGTTATATGTAAGTCTGATGTAAGAAAGTTCAGCTTCCCGTATAGAAGCATTGAATGTTGGAATAAGTTGGATGGGGAGGTGGTGGGAGCAAGAAATATCCAAACTTTTAAAGCAAAATTGGATAAATGTAGAGAGAGAGACAGGACAACACGAGCTTAGGCTCAAATCCTGTATACTACAATTAGGTGAGTACAATTATTGTCCTCTCTCCCTCCCTGCCCACCCCGAACCAACTTCCAAAAGCACATCCATACTCATATCTCTCACCGATCCATCCACTCACTCACAGACAACACGCAGCTGCATGCACGACCTCCCGAAATCCATCCTTCCGAATCCTCCCTTCCTCGCGAGGACAGAGTCCACCTGGCCAGGCTGAGATGCGGACACCATCCAGCTCTCCTGAGCTATCAGAAGAGACTGGATGACTCCGTTGTCGACGCCTGCCCGGGATGTAACACAGCACCCCATACCATTAAACACATCATAGAAGACTGCATTTCACACAACCACTTACGCCAACAGCACAATCTACACTCAAAGAGAGCTCTGTGGGAAAGCCCGATCGTGGCCATGGCCTTTCTCAGGGACTCGGGGCTGTTCGGCCAGGCAGCTTAGGGAACAACAACAACGCACTCAAATTTCTCTATTTCTGACTTATCCTTCGGCAGGGGTCCCTTTATTCTACTACAGCGCTTATTCCCATGGTGCACCCAGCATCGACAGATGCTATATTGAATCGCGTTAGCGCCCACACCCTTTCCACACACTGCACATGGGTATGTACCGCTCTTTTCCACATTGCCTCGTCTCAATCTACAATGCATAACCTTGGTTTTGTTAATATTGACTCTTAAACCCTTGCTCGCCATGCCCTCTCTCCATCTTCTGAATTTGGCCTCAGCATCTTGCATACTGTCAGCTAATAGGTCTAAATCGTCTGCATAAAGCAGTTCCAACGGGAGTCCGCCTCTAAAAACTCTAGAAAGTGCCTCCAGGACCATAATAAAGAGGAGGGGGCTTAATACTGAACCCTGATGAACTCCAACACGGACTGCGAACTCATCACTCAGTACACCCTTCACCCTCACCGCACTTCGCGAAACCTCATACATCTTCATTATCACACGCACGCATAGCCCACTGCACAACATCTCTAGGCACCCTGTCAAAGGCCTTCTCCAGGTCTACAAACACAAAGTAAAGATCCCTGCCGTTTAGTAAGTATCTTTCCTGTATCTGCCTGACTATGAAGATAGCATCGGTTGTACCCCGTCCTGCCATAAAACCAAACTGCATATCATCAATGGAGATGCTTTGCCTGAGCATACCCTCAAAGACTCTCTCGCAGACCTTCATGATTTGGTCAAGCATTTTCAGGCCCCTATAATTTCCTCTATCAAGCGCATCCCCTTTTCCTTTGTATATATTTACTATTACACTTTTGAGCCACTCCTCTCGGATTTTCTCATCTTTAATAATGGTGTTTATCAACTCAGTGACTAAGTTGACACCAGTCTCCCCTGAGGCTTTTATCATCTCAGCGACAATGTCAGAGCACCCTGGAGCTTTACCGTCCTTCATTTTATTGATTGCGTCGCTCACTACAGCTGGTGCTATCAAAGGAGGGGGTCCAGATATTGGTTTTTCGATACTAAGCTGTTCCTTATCCCATTCAAACTCTACATTTAGCAACCGTTCATAGTGTGCCTTCCATGCTTCTCTGATTTCATTTTCTGCATACACAATGTTCCCATTATCGTTTCTAACACACTGTTCACCTATAATATCCCTACTGTAATTTTTAACTCGCCTAGGTAGGTTGAAGATCCCATTGAGATTGTCAGTGTTACACACATGTTCGAGGACCAGGTCCTTAATGTCTTTTTTAGCATTGTAAATAACTCTTTTGGCAGTTCGTTTAGCTGCCTGGTATTCTTCCTTGCTGCCTCCCTTCTTCCATGTTTTGAAGCATCTCCTTTTCTCTTTCACACATTTCTATAATTTTGCTGGGGCTGGAGGGGTTAAGTATTCAGTTGAACTTGCTGCAATGGTGCCGCCTCTTCACATTTTTCCCTGTCATACTAGGACATCTCGAAGTGCCTATGACTTGACAAAAACTTCACATTTCAAAATGTCTGTTTTTTAAAATACTGTAAATGTATGCCCTGAACCAGATCTCTTTGGATCTCGCTTCCTCAGAGTATATTTCCACCAACTTTCAATCCACAATAGTATAAATCCATTAGGTGAATGTATACTTTTTCTTTCATGCGAGTTGTTTTTCCTTTCTCCATTTTTTATGCATAAAAAAAACATATTTTTGAATCACCAAACCTAATGAAAAGGTAAGACAGCAGAACATATCTTAGGAGTGCTCAGAGAATGGATAATGTTAAATATAACAGGGAGAAAGAAGTTGAGAATCTTACATTAAAATGTAAAACTTGCAAACTAAACAAACCAAAATTGGGACAAGGACAATATAAAGTCAAATTAAATTATCAAAATCGCTATGTGGAAACAACGTTTACTAAAATGAAAATTATTAAATAAAAGAACACAATCCACCACATAGGGTGTACATTACTACATGAGCAAGTTAATCTGTTTCCCAAGCAAACTAATCGCACATATAACAACGCACTATCGTCACGTTAAAGGAATTAGTCAAGTTTGGGAAGTCCGGGACGTTCTGGTAAATTTTTACTAAACTCTGCATGAATAAAGAAACTACAATAAACTACAATAATAAAACAAGTCATACCTTAACTCTAGGTGTCTTGGCAGCTTCTTCAGCATATACAGCAGCCAGCTTTCTGAAGAGTAGTTGTCCCTGCAGTGCCTCGCAACCTCCCTGCATAAGCACCTCATGGCTTTGGTCTATAAAGTACTGCAAAAGTAGCAAAACAATAGGTGGTTGTTATATATACTATATCAAGAATTCTGCAATTTAAATAGCAAAAAGTATACCGGTATATTAATAATTAAGTTTACAGTAGACACGCAGCGGAAATACACCACAATTGGGTGTCTTGGTAAATAAGCCCGCACAACTGATCTTAAGTGTTACCGTACATTGTGTTTCACAGGTAGGATTACCGGAAATTGCGTTCACAGCGAAAATATGGAGGTGATAAATCAGCACCAACAGTTCTAGACTAGGCTAGCACGCTATAATCTTTAAACCTACATTTTCCTTGATATTCGTAGCCCTCGCCACTAGTGGGGGCTGTGTTTTTAGATCGTTGGAAATGGGTAAATACTAATTTCTGCTCCAAATCATTATAATACAACACTAGGGACTAGGCTATATCTGCAGGACAAAAACATACACAAACAAATAGGCCTATGGAAAATATTTATTTTAATACCACAAATTTTCCAAGTGTTTTTTATACAGTATATAATTTGTTTTCATTTGTATCAATATACGTATAGTGTTTGTAATTACTGTAATTAGAAATCTCGGGAAAACCTATTTTCCCCATTATCGATCGATGTAAAGACACGCCCCCCGAAAGTGGAGAGGGCTACAGTACGAAGATCAAAGAAATTGCGGGGTAAAAGGAGTAAAAATGCGATAATAAGGTTTTGATACGAAACCTGCCTCGAGTTTTAATTAATTTGAAACCCATAGGCTAAAACCCGATCCGGTTTTCCGTTACTTGAAACTCATACAAAATTTTGAAAAGCCGAGCCAACTTGTGGCAAAAGTTGGCGCAGGTTTTGCGATTTAAAAAAAGTAAAATAACCAAGTCACCTAACTTAGACCTAGACCGTTGGATACAATACCCGGTCAGAGGTAAGTCCTGCTGTAGTCTCCTTGAATGCTACCAAACTAAAATAATGATTAGCCTAGCCTAGGCTACCAAAATGGATAGGCCTAGGCTGATAAAAAAAACAGATACCCTAGCCTACGTGACCTGTAATACATATTGACCGAAAACAATTACGAATACATATTGAGGCCCGGACAGCCTTTTTACTAGTTAGGATTTTTTTTTTTTTTTTTTTTTCGGTCAATATTTACGAGTCGCCCCACAGCTGGGATCTCATTTCTAATGGTAGTTTTGGGTTCCTATCATTCTATGCTTCATTGCTATATACTTTTTATCCACCTGCATTTTTTTTTTAGCATTAGCCTAACCTAACCAAACCTAATAACCCCCAAATACATTTAGGTTAGGTTAATGCAAAAACAAATTTATTTATTTTATTTATTTTTTTTTCCCGGTGGATAAAATGTATATAGCAATTACAGTTTCTTACAGTAGATCATCTGGAAAAAGGCAAACTAGGCCTGTGTATCCAGCTCAGTACCAGTACTTGCACTGCTGCGGTCGTTCACGGTGTTGGCGGCGGCGGTAGCAGACGCAACATTTTTACTATTCTGTATTTTTGTTTTATAATCAAACTTCAAATCTTGTCTTCCCCATGCTTTATCAAGATTACTTTCAAACTCCCTTATTGATTCGGAATCGACTACATACTGGGGCAGTGCGTTCCACTCATTTACCACTCTATCACAAAATGAGTTCTTTGCCTTCTCAAGCCTATTTCTTTCTTTGTAAATTTTCTTAGAGTGTCCTCTCGTTCTTGTTCCCTCCCGCATCAAGAAGATACCTTCACACAATCCTCATCGTACTTTCCTGACACTATCTTAAAAGTCTCTATCATATCCCCTCTCTTTCTCCTATATGCCAGTGTCGGAAGCCCCAGTGTCCTCAACCTCTGCTCATAGCCCGCGTTCTTCAACGTTGGTACCAGCTTGCTAGCTCTCCTCTGCACTTTCTCCACTGCTTCTATATCCTTTACCATATATGGAGCCCACACCTGGTTCGCATATTCCAGGTGCGGCCTAACCAGCGCTGTATAGAGATTCCTTAAGATTTCTTCGTCAAGTGACAAATGTCCTCCTTATCAGCCCTACAATTCTATTGGCTTTGTTTATCTTTTCCGCTAAATGTTCTGAGAAATTTAACTTATTGTCTATCACTACTCCTATATCCTTTTCTGCATTCACTTCCTCCATCGCTTCATACATACTGTATCCTACCTTGTCTATCTTGCTTGTCCCAATCCGCATGTACTTGCATTTTTTTGGATGAAAAGGCATTAACCAATGCTCAGACCATCCCTTCATGCCCTCCACATCTCCTTGAAGCAAACCCACATCTTCCTTACTCCTCACTCTTCTATACAGCTTAGTGTCATCCGCATACAGGTATACCTCACTTCCATTAGTTATAACTTCAGGTAAGTCGTTGATAAATATAACGAACAGCAGTGGTCCCAACACAGATCCCTGAGGTACCCCACTTGTAATTTCCCTCCACCCCGAGCCTATTCCATTCACCAGTACCGTAAAATGCCGTAACTTCGGACATTTTTAGCGTTTTCAATTAATAACGATGTGTAGAATGGTACCAAATGTTTTATGTTGGTGTCATTGAGTAGCCAGGGAGATTACCAACTGAATCCATAACAAACAAAAAATCTATACCTTCACCTTGCGTGGCATATAAACTATTTTGTGACGTCCGAGGTTAGGATCATAATTCCTATCTTCGGACGGGTGTTCCTAACCTCGGACACGCATATATTTGCCCTATAAACGAGAGTGCTGTTCACACTACCCTAACATCGTACACCAGTAACCAAACTTCGGACATTTCGGAGGTTTAAAAACATAAATATCCAATATTGCACATTCCTGTGTAGACTTATACACATGTAAATACATATAACCAAACATATCTCCTTTCTTTGGCACATGATTTCATATCACAGTAATAGGGATTATATCACATTACAGACATGTATTTATGTGATGATATGAACACACTAATGTTCAGGAACTTTTGTAAACGTATTTTTTTTGTTTTTGTGTATCACATATGCCTCAAGTTATATCAAATAGTTGTTCTTGAATGCAAAACATAACTTCACATAATTAGCGATTTGCTACTTACTTAACCTTACTTAACCCTTAAAGAGCGGCGCTCGACTTAAGTCGTGCACCAATTTGCAGCAAGTTAGGAGCATTATTAAGGCTTTTAAAGGGTTAAAATCGAGTGCAAATGGCCGGGAGCGCAGCGGGCCAGACAGCCGACTCCCAGGGCTTACTGCCGCCCATTAACTCATGTTCCCTGTGTTCTCGAGAGGCCGGCAGTGTAGCCAGTAGTGAGCATAGCTGGAAAAAATATACCGATATATGCTAAACTTCCATGTTCGTGGCACCACTGCAAGAGAACCACGAGTGCTACGTAGCTCGTTCTGGTCTCATTTTGAAGCTTTTAGTGCCTAGTTTTTTGCTAAATATATTTTTTTTTCATGCAGATGCTTGATTTATCATGCAGGAGGGCCTGAATATGCCCAAATGAGCCCAAAACACCCCGCTAGACAAGGGTTAAGGTTGCTGTATGCATATTGTAATACACTAATACTTATAATAAGACCTTTACACATTATATTGGTTTTACTAATACACATATACCAACAAACATGCACATATACTAACAGGCACATATACTAACAGGCACACATATCACAGACACATATAACCAAACATATCTCCTTTCTTTGGCACATGATTTCATATCACAGTAATAGGGATTATATCACATAACAGACATGTATTTATGTGATGATATGAACACACTAATGTTCAGGAACTTTTGTAAACGTATTTTTTTTTTTTTTTGTGTATCACATATGCCTCAAATTATATAAAATAGTTGTTCTTGAATGCAAAACATAACTTCACATAATTAGCGATTTGCTACTTACTTAACCTTACTTAAGGTACTTACTCAAGTGCCTCTTTGGACACCTTAGCCGTATATTTTCTCTTTGTTTTGGAAGAAGGATTTGTCACCGTTTTAGGCATTTTTATTTGTTTTATTCACTGTTCATTACGTAAAATTTTAGCATGTCCGAAGTTTAGGTTAGTTTTTTACCTGTCCGAAGTTAGGATTCATTTCTAAAAAAAATAGAAACAGTCATTATTAAATTAATTACAAAATTATGCATGAATAAGTAATAAAATCGTTTATCGGGTATTACTGACAACACTTTTCTCTGTATTATCATACTTACCACTATCATACAACCACATTTGTTTGTCCTAGGCAGACAAAGTTTTGCAGGGTTACAATTAACATCATTTTTTTTTCATCGGATTCAAGAATTTTTTTCATCCATATATTTTCGTGCTAGTTCCATAGTAGTTATACACAATAGTTTTTGAATATTACCCAAACTACCCATATATTTATTTTTCGCATATAATAAACCATCTTCCAATAACCGTGAAGTATTACATATTTTCGCGAAATGTCCGAAGTTTGGGTGCTGTCCGAAATTACGGCATTTTATGGTACCCTCTGTCTCCGATTTTTCAGGAAGGCTTCTATCCATTTCACACATTTCTCCCCTATATTATAGCTTCTAACTTTCTCTATTAACCTTTTATGTGGGACCTTATCGAAGGCCTTCATCAAATCGCAATGTACCACGTCTATTACATCACCATCTTCTAGAATTTGCATCCAATCATCTACTGTACCACCTTAATTAGCTGTAGTACCGTCGACCTCCCCGGCAAGAATCCGAACTGTCTCCCACTGAAAAGTTGGTTTGACTTCATATGCTCCATTATTCCTTCTCTAATTACCGTTTCCATTAGTTTACACACAACACTTGTCAAACTGACTGGTCTATAATTCCCTGGGTCATTTCTCTTTCCCTTCTTATAGGAACCCAAAACTACCATTAGAAATGAGATCCCAGCTGTGGTGCGACTCGTAAATATTTACCTTTTTTTCTTCTTTGATATACAGTGTTGTTTAACAGTTTAACCCTTGTCTAGCGGGGTGTTTTGGGCTCATTTGGGCATATTCAGGCCCTCCTGCATGATAAATCAAGCATCTGCATGAAAAAAATATTATTTAGCAAAAAACTAGGCACTAAAAGCTTCAAAATGAGACCAGAACGAGCTTCGTAGCACTCGTGGTTCTCTTGTGGTGGTGCCACGAACATGGAAGTTTAGCATATATCGGTATATTTTTCCCAGCTATGCTCACTACTGGCTACACTGCCGGCCTCTCGAGAACACAGGCAACATGAGTTAATGGGCGGCGGTAAGCCCTGGGAGTCGGCTGTCTGGCCCGCTGCTCTCCAGGCCATTTGCACTAGATTTTAACCCTTTAAAAGCCTTAATAATGCTCCTAACTTGCTGCAAATTGGTGCACGACTTAAGTCGAGCGCCGCTCTTTAAGGGTTAATACCGAGGACCCGTCGCATTTTAGTATTTTCAACATTAGCCTAACCTAACCTAGGCTAACTGAAAACTAAACAGGGAACGTGAGCTGGGTTTAGACCGTCGGTTAGTTTCCGGTTAGGTTAGGTTACTTACTTGTTACTTGTTACTTGTAGTGATGATTCTCGGTCGCGCTCCATCGCTTTCACGACGCTCGTCGCAGCCGCCCTCACATATTCTAGCACTTGAATTCAGGCTTTATGGTCTTGTCTTCGAAGTCATAGCATAGGTTAGGTTAGGCTAATGTTGAAAATACTAAAATGCGACGGTTCTCGGTAATAAACAATACTGTAGGCCTAGCCTAGGCTAGCCTATTTTTTTTTTTTTTTTTTTTGTAGGCTAGATGTTTAGGTGACAATCACCATGGTCGATCTTGGGATCCGCCGCTAATGAGCTCGTCCTGGAATCTTTACGACTCTGAATCTTACGATTCTTTACAGGACTGACCACGCCATTTTTATCGGCACTAGCCTAGCTCAGAGAAGTGTTGATAGGGGAGAAGGGGTGTTGGAGAGAGAGGACGGTGTTGGAGTGGCTTTGTTATGTGTGTTTAGTCTGTATACGTCGTCAGGATGTCCCCTGACTGGGTGCAAGCATGTGAAACATGCTAGGACGTACTACCGCACCCATTAAATGTCCGCCTTGGCAGGGATTCGATCCCGGGTCTTTCAGATTCACACGCGAGCGTGCTCACCACTTGACCGCCACAGCTCCTACTAGGCCTAGGCTATCAAAGAAAAAACAACATAGAATTAGCCTAGCCTAGGCTAACTAGTAAAAAGGCTGTCCGGGGTCTCTTAAATTTTTACCCATATTGACCCATAATAGCCCTAGAGAATAAGTCTAGGCCTAGGCTATTTCTTGAATTTCTCATGTTGACAGCCCGAGTCGGTTTAATGTTATTTTTATACCACAAATTTTGTTGATATATTTGAAGATAAATATTGAATCTAGGCCTAGGCCTATAGCCTATGCTCTAAAGATCATAAGAAAATTTGTTTTAACCCTCGGCAAAACCTAATAAAAAAGTACAGTAGGCCTATGGTACTAAAATTTCTTTTTCGTAACAAGGTTGTCAATACGGTACTTACTGTCATCGATAGCTCTAAAGATCATATGAAAATGTGTTAAACCCTCGGAAAAAACTAATTTAAAAGTATGGTGCTAAAATCTAATTTTCGTAACAAGGTTGTCAATACGGTACTTTCCCGTTATCAATGTACAATCAAGCTGAAGATTGCAGAGTAAACACCATAGACTTCATCGATTTTTCTTTCACCTTCGTATAGCCTAGGCCTAATCGACAGCTTTTTTTTATTTTTTTTATTAAGGGATTAGTACTCAACCAGCGGGGGAGTGGGGGCGGCAGCCCCCACCCATAATACTAGGTTAGGTTAGGCTAATGTCTTTTCAAATCACTATCGGGAGGCGTGTCTCAACATCGATCAATAGGCTAGGCCTAATGGGGAAAATAGGTTTTCCCGAGATTTCTAATTAATTACAAACACTATATATATATTGATGCAAATGACCAATTTTGTTTATAAAAAACACTGAAAATTCGTGGTAGGCCCTATTAAAATAACATTTTTCCCCCCCGAGTAACTGCCGCTTCTGTCAGTCGGGAACTTACGTCAGCTTTATTGATCAGTGACTCCATTACATCCATCGTTGCGTTGATTATTTCAAATTACGTCTCATAACATGGTGATTGGAATTGTTGGTCCAATTAATAACTTTTAGACGTCAGTTTGGAGGTAAAAAATAGAAGATCGGCCCAATTTTGACAAACATTTGTTTACAAATCCAGCTGATGACTGAGCGGATGGTTCTTTATGAGGTAAATAATTTAATAATAAATAATATGTAAATATATAAAATTATGTGAGAAGGTAATTTCTTACCTATTGTATTCACATAAAAATGGTTAGTTGTACTACAAATATTATTTCAATATATCGGAACCATTCTTCGGCCATTCCTTTTCCTGGGAGCGCCGTTAGAGGACAGCGCATGTTGACTGGTGAGCTCATTTGCCTTCATATTATCCTGCTCGTGAACACGTTGGCGTAATAGTGTATGTACTGCTTAAGTCCTTATGGTGTGGTGAATACATTCGTGAGCTTTGTTTGTGTAATAGTGGTTTATATGCAAACAAAATTCAAAAGTTGTGAAACCATGTGGACAAGTGAGACTGTTTTATCCAGCACTCGTGTGACTGGGTTACGGTAGCGCACATTTTAACCTTAGGAACGAAGGTATATTTCTACCGTGATAAATTGGACGTGTTGATTGTACTGATTTAATATTGATGTTTGAGACATTAATTTTTATTTTATTTTTAGGCTAGGTTAGACTAAGCCGCTAAGCCATGCCCTTGTGGCTTCAAGCAGTGAGGCAAGTGGTGTCTTCCAACGCGGCTTATTTTAGTTTGCCAGTTCAGTTTAGGTCTAGGCTAGTTTGATGATGAATTTATGTATAGCCTAGTTTAAGGTAGTTTGGATGCATGTGCGGATTCGTAGGCCTTTCAAACGGCACTCCCTGATGTTACATGGCCTAGGGTAAAACTCCCGAGGTAATCATGGCATGGTAACCTGGGCATCATGGGGGCTGCTGCCCCCAGACCCCCGCTGGTCTTGGGTTGAATAGTGATAAAATACACATAGCCCATCTCTTACCTCATTATTCAAAGTTTTGTATTTGGTTTAATATACACTTCCCAGGTCATTTGAACAGTTCTATTGCTTCTATATATCATAGAATACATTTTTACGTTCTAGTTATAGGCCTACGTTTTTAATAACTAGAAAAAGAGGACTTCGATTTAACAATTACGTAAATGTGTACTATAGCTTTGGGTATTTAAGAACATACAGTGTGCCAAAATTCGCCCATTTTCTTCGTGATCCCGAACCTAACATTGAAAAAATATTGATACTGAAATAGGCTAAGAGTCTGTGACTGTCCCGGGGCGGCCGGGAGCCCCGCTAAACCTGCCATTCTATTTCTACATTACACTCATCAAACGATAGTTGCTCTGCTCTACACTGTACTCTACATTGGCTATGATCTTAGAACTATTATATATCACCTGTATTGAAGTCCAAATGCAGCTACTAATGTAAATATAGACGGATAAATCCAGAGCTCGAGTCATGAGAGCGATTTGTTTACACTGTGAAAACACAACTTGTTCGGTTCGGATGAGGTGACTGACTTTAGCACCAATATAACAAATATATATTACAATAAGGAAACAGCCATCGTTCATAGAACGAACTCCTGGATGGGAGAGTCCGCTAAAACAAACAAACAAACAAACAACCAATGTACCCCTACACTCCGATGTTCAGAAAAGCCAATTATGGTGGATTAAGACGAGCCTTAAGAGTCGATCCTATGGTTAAACTATTAAGTGGACCCAGGTGCGCTAATGAACATACTCTCTCTCAGATACCTGTCTTAACTCAGGATAATTTGACAGCTACATATAATAATTTTATTTCTTCACTCCACAATGCGCAAAATAAATATATCCCCAAAAGAAAATTTAGATCAACACAGAACCAACCCAAATGGATGAATAATAGACTATTAGATCTTCTAGGAAAAAAGAGAGGAATATATCGAAAAATAAAGAAAGGCGAAATTCACCTACTTGCTTACTATCAGAATCTATCAAGAGAGGTTAAAAAATGTATAAGGACAGACAAAAGAAATTATGAAATCAGGATAGCCAATGACTCAAAAAATAACCCTAAGGCTTTTTACCAGCTATATAAATCTAAAGTTAGAGATAAAATAGGCCCCCTTAAAACTTCGATAGGAGAAATGACAGAAAATGATTTAGAAATGTGCAGTACATTAAATAGTCAGTTTCTATCCGTTTTCACTAATGACAATTTGGCACAGATTCCAGAAGTCCGTAAGGTATATAGAGATAGTATAGAAAATAGGTTAAGTACGGTTACTATAAGTAGAAATGATGTGCTTAAGGAAATTGACAGACTGAAACCCCAGAAATCGCCTGGTCCCGATGAGGTATATGCCAGAGTATTAAAAGAATGCAGAGATGAGTTAAGTTACCCATTAACATTTCTTTTTAACAATTCATTAGAAACAGGTATAGTTCCAGAAGCTTGGAAGCTTGCAAATGTAGTTCCGATTTTCAAAAAAGGTGATAAATCAATAGCATCCAATTACCGTCCCATTAGTCTCACTTCAATCATAGGAAAGCTACTAGAGTCAATTATTGCTAGGAAAATGAGAAACCACTTAGAAACATTTAACTTAATCAATTCTTCTCAGCATGGATTCACTCAGGGACGTTCTTGCCTTACTAATTTGCTTAGTTTTTTCTCAGAGGTATATGAAGCAGTAGATAATGACAAGGCATACGATATATTATATTTAGATTTCAGTAAAGCTTTCGACAGAGTCCCTCATGAGAGATTGATGAGAAAGGTTGAGGCACATGGAATAGGTGGGGCGTTGTTGGGATGGATTAGGTCATGGCTAATTGGTAGGAAACAGAGAGTCAGCATAAATAGTACCAAGTCAGAGTGGGGAGCAGTCAAAAGTGGTGTCCCCCAGGGATCGGTATTAGGTCCACTGTTGTTTCTTATATACATAAATGACCTAGATTTAGGTATAACTAGTAGGATAAGTAAATTCGCAGACGATACTAAAATAGGGAGATCAATTGATTCAGATAGCGATATAGAGTGCCTCCAAAGGGATCTAGATACCTTACATGAATGGTCAGTAAATTGGCAGATGAAGTTTAACATTGACAAATGCAAGGTATTAAAGATAGGGAAGATGCAAACAAATGTTAAATATAAACTAGCTAATTTAGAATTAGAAAATTCAGATTGCGAGAAAGATCTAGGTGTGTTTGTTAGCAATGATTTGAAGCCTAGAAAACAGTGTATAAGCGTTCGTAATAAGGCAAACAGGATTCTCGGGTTCATCTCTAGGAGTGTGAGTAACAGAACTGCTGATGTTATCTTAAAACTTTACTTGTCATTAGTGAGACCCCATATGGATTATACTGTCCAATTTTGGTGTCCTTATTACAGAATGGACATAGATTCATTGGAGAGAGTACAGCGTAGAATGACAAAAATGATCCATAATATTAGAAATCTTTCGTATGAAGAAAGGTTGAAGAAATTAGGTTTACATTCGTTAGAGAGACGCAGAGTTAGAGGGGATATGATAGAGGTGTTCAAGTGGGTTAGTGGGATTAACAAAGGGGACATGACAAATGTACTAAAGCTCAGTGATAGCGAAAGAACTCGTACCAATGGTTTCAAATTAGATAAATTTCGTTTCAGAAAAGATATAGGCAAATATTGGTTTGGTAACAGAGTTGTAGATGGGTGGAATGGACTACCAAGTGCTATAGTGGGATCTAAAACTGTAGGGAGTTTTAAGATAAAATTGGATAAGCATATGGACGAGAAGGGTTGGGTGTGAAGGGGGATCAGCCGGGTTGGGCCAATCAGCGCTCTGCAGACCCCCATAATCCTGCGTTAATCTCTAACCGTTTTGGTAAGATGATCCTCAGGGTATTAGAGTGTGAAGCCTATAATTGGGCTTTGTAATTGAATTGGGGTTGTGTGGGACAGGGATCTGCCTTGCTTAGGCCAATCGGCTTTCTGCAGACTCCCATTTTCTTATGTTAACCTCTACTCAAACACTTTCATTATCGTTATTTAGTCTAATACCTGATTTAATACAGCTTTTTAATGTACTCTTGACAAACACTGCTATACCGCCGCCCCTCCTATTTGTTCGGTCATATTGAAGCAAACTATATCCTGGTACAGTACAGTATATCAAATTCTGCTAAAAATTGCCTGGTTTCTGTATTAATCCACGTTTCAGTTAGCGCTATTATGTCTATATTTTCTTTGCTAACAAAGGCTCTAAGTTTGTTCATTTTTTTACATAGACTCCTACAGTTTGTGTAATATACTCTCAATTTACTTTTATTTAAAATACCTAATTTACCTTTATTTCTAACTACATTTCCATCTTCCGTTGCACCATCACTACTATCATTAGCAATATAGTCATAATTTTTAGCATGAGACTGAATATCCTTATCAATAGCATCCAATTACTGTCCCATTAGTCTCACATCAATCATAGGAAAGTTGCTAGTCAATTATTGCTAGGAAAATTAGAAGCCACTTAGATAAATTCAATTCTTCTCAGCATGGATTCACTCAGGGATGTTCTTGCCTTACTAATTTGCTTAGCTTTTTCTCAGTGGTATATGAAGCGGTAGATAATGACAAGTCATGATATAATATATTTAGATTTCAGTAAAGCTTTCGACAGTCCCTCATAAGAACATAAGAACATAAGAAAATGGGAGTCTGCAGAAAGCCGATTGGCCTAAGCAAGGCAGATCCCTGTCCCACACAACCCCAATTACAAAGCCCAATTATAGGCTCAACACTCTAATACCCTGAGGATCATCTTACCAAACCGGTTAGAGATTAACGCAGGAGCGCTGATTGGCCCAACCCGGCTGATCCCCCTTCACACCCAACCCTTCTCGTCCATATGCTTATCCAATTTTTTCTTAAAGCTCCCTATCGTTCTTGATCCCACTATATCACTTGGTAGCCTATTCCACCCATCTACAACTCTGTTACCAAACCAATATTTGCCTATATCTTTTCTGAAACGAAATTTATCTAATTTGAAACCATTGGTACGAGTTCTTTCGCTATCACTGAGCTTTAGTACATTTGTCATGTCCCCTTTGTTAATCCCACTAACCCACTTGAACACCTCTATCATATCCCCTCTAACTCTGCGTCTCTCTAACGAATGTAAACCTAATTTCTTCAACCTTTCTTCATACGGAAAATTTCTAATATTATGGATCATTTTTGTCATTCTACGCTGAATTCTCTCCAATGAATCTATGTCCATTCTGTAATAAGGACACCAAAATTGGACAGCATAATCCATATGGGGTCTCACTAATGACAAGTAAAGTTTTAAGATAACATCAGCAGTTCTGGTACTCACACTCCTAGAGATGAACCCGAGAATCCTGTTTGCCTTATTACGAACGCTTATACACTGTTTTCTAGGCTTCAAATCATTGCTAACAAACACACCTAGATCTTTCTCGCAGTCTGAATTTTCTAATTCTAAATTAGCTAGTTTATATTTAACATTTGTTTGCATCTTCCCTATCTTTAATACCTTGCATTTGTCAATGTTAAACTTCATCTGCCAATTTACTGACCATTCATGTAAGGTATCTAGATCCCTTTGGAGGCACTCTATATCGCTATCTGAATCAATTGATCTCCCCATTTTAGTATCGTCTGCAAATTTACTTATCCTACTAGTTATACCTAAATCTAGGTCATTTATGTATATAAGAAACAACAGGGGACCTAATACCGATCCCTGGGGGACACCACTTTTGACTGCTCCCCACTCTGACTTGGTACCATTTATGCTGACTCTCTGTTTCCTACCAATTAGCCATGACCTAATCCATCCCAACAACGACGGGATGAGATGATCGACGACATGAGATGATCGACGAGAAAGGTTGAGTGGAATGGAGATGGAATAGATATGTTGTGATTAGGTTGTGGCTAATTGGTAGGAAACAGTCAGCATAAATTGTATTAAGTCAGAATGGGGTGCAGTCAATAGTGGTGTCCCTCAAGGATCTGTATTGGGTTCTCTGTTTGTTATATAGGCCTACATAAATTACCTGGATTTAGATAGCGCAGTTGGAATGAATGTACATGCTAAGATTGATATGCAGGATTCGAAACTGCATAATAAATCGTAGGCTTGTGCATCATTCTTTAGATAGTTTTTTTTAGAACATAAGAACATAAGAAAATGGGAGTCTGCAGAAAGCCGATTGGCCTAAGCAAGGCAGATCCCTGTCCCACACAACCCCAATTACAAAGCCCAATTATAGGCTCAACACTCTAATACCCTGAGGATCATCTTACCAAACCGGTTAGAGATTAACGCAGGATTACGGGGGTCTGCAGAGCGCTGATTGGCCTAACCCGGCTGATCCCCCTTCACACCCAACCCTTCTCGTCCATATGCTTATCCAATTTTTTCTTAAAGCTCCCTATCGTTCTTGATCCCACTATATCACTTGGTAGCCTATTCCACCCATCTACAACTCTGTTACCAAACCAATATTTGCCTATATCTTTTGTGAAACGAAATTTATCTAATTTGAAACCATTGGTACGAGTTCTTTCGCTATCACTGAGCTTTAGTACATTTGTCATGTCCCCTTTGTTAATCCCACTAACCCACTTGAACACCTCTATCATATCCCCTCTAACTCTGCGTCTCTCTAACGAATGTAAACCTAATTTCTTCAACCTTTCTTCATACGGAAAATTTCTAATATTATGGATAATTTTTGTCATTCTACGCTGAATTCTCTCCAATGAAGTCCATTCTGTAATAAGGACACCAAAATTGGACAGCATAATCCATATGGGGTCTCACTAATGACAAGTAAAGTTTTAAGATAACATCAGCTGTTCTGTTACTCACACTCCTAGAGATGAACCCGAGAATCCTGTTTGCCTTATTACGAACGCTTATACACTGTTTTCTAGGCTTCAAATCATTGCTAACAAACACACCTAGATCTTTCTCTCAGTCTGAATTTTCTAATTCTAAATTAGCTAGTTTATATTTAACATTTGTTTGCATCTTCCCTATCTTTAATACCTTGCATTTGTCAATGTTAAACTTCATCTGCCAATTTACTGACCATTCATGTAAGGTATCTAGATCCCTTTGGAGGCACTCTATATCGCTATCTGAATCAATTGATCTCCCCATTTTAGTATCGTCTGCGAATTTACTTATCCTACTAGTTATACCTAAATCTAGGTCATTTATGTATATAAGAAACAACAGGGGACCTAATACCGATCCCTGGGGGACACCACTTTTGACTGCTCCCCACTCTGACTTGGTACCATTTATGCTGACTCTCGGTTTCCTACCAATTAGCCATGACCTAATCCATCCCAACAACGACCCTCCTATTCCATGTGCCTCAACCTTTCTCATCAATCTCTCATGAGGGACTCTGTCGAAAGCTTTACTGAAATCTAAATATATAATATCATATGACTTGTCACTATCTACTGCTTCATATACCTCTGAGAAAAAGCTAAGCAAATTAGTAAGGCACGAACGTCCCTGAGTGAATCCATGCTGAGAAGAATTTATTAAGTTAAATTTTACTAAGTGGCTTCTAATTTTCCTAGCAATAATAGACTCTAGCAACTTTCCTATGATTGATGTGAGACTAATGGGACGGTAATTGGATGCTATCGATTTATCACCTTTTTTGAAGATCGGAAATACATTTGCAAGCTTCCAAGCTTCTGGAACTAAACCTGTTTCTAATGACTTGTTAAATATAAATGCTAATGGACTACTTAACTCATCTCTGCATTCTTTTAATACTCTAGCATATACCTCGTCAGGACCAGGCGATTTTTGAGGTTTCAGTCTGTCAATTTCCTTAAGCACATAATTTCTACTTATACTAACTGTACTTAACATATTTTCTATACTATCACTATATACCATATTGACTTCTGGAATCTGTGCCAAATTTTCATTAGTGAAAACGGAAAGAAACTGACTATTTAATGTACTGCACATTTCTAAATCATTTTCTGTTATCTCTCCTATTGAAGTTTTTAGGGGGCCTATTACATCTCTAACTTTAGATTTATATAGTTGGTAAAAAGCTTTAGGGTTATTTTTTGAGTCGCTGGCTATCCTTATTTCATAATTTCTTTTTGCTTTCCTGATTTCCTTTTTGACCTGTCTTGATAGAGTCTGATAGTATATATGTAAATGATTTTCACCTTTCTTTATTTTTCGATATATTCCTTTCTTTTTTCCTATAAGATCTATTAGCTTATTAGTCATCCATTTTGGTTGGTTCTGCGTCGATCTAAATCTTCTTTTAGGGATATATTTATTTTGAGCATTGTGGAGTGAAGCAATAAACTGGTTATATGTAGGTGGCAAGTTTAACTCTGGCATATCCTGACTTAATCGCTTAACAATAGGGTCCACCCTTAACCCGTTGAGACCCAGCGTCGCACGTGTTGCGTCGGCAGTCTTTGATCACCAACTCCCAGCGACGCATCACGTGCGTCCGACATATAAAAAACACTTACGTGGCTCGTAAGGTAGGAAATGGCGGGAGAATAGGAGGGGGCGGTACCGTAGTGTGTGGGGGAGCCGGGCCAGTAGGTGTGAGCGGGCCGAGACAGCCGCGCGGCTGGTGGTGGTGGGCTTAGTGGGGATAGTTTACACCCCTAGTTTACCGCCACTTTGAACCTTCATTACTCCGGTCGTATGGGAGCTAGAGGCTTGAGATTTATGTGAGATACTCCTTAGGATGTATGCCGTACAATGCCATACTCAGTTTTTACCCTAGTGCTCCCGGGCGGGTGGTCATGCGGGGGAGACGAACTATTGAAACCCCGCCCCCCAAATGACCGAAATGAGTTTTTTTTTTATTTGTGTTCATTTCTCACCATTCTCTTCCATTTTGGCTCAACAAATTTTTTTGAAGCTACCCCCCACCGGGCCCCCCCCCCCCCCCCCCCAAAACAAATGTCAGAGGTGATTTTTTTTTGTTTTTTTTTTCATTTCTCATCCTTGTCTTCCATTTTAGCAAACAAAAAAAATAAGTGAAAATGGCTTGGGACTGGGGTGAACAAAATATTATAACTAGCCGGGGCTCAACGGGTTAAGTCTCTTCTTAGCCCACCATAATCGGCTTTTCTGAAATCTGGGATAAGTGTCGTATTCTCTTTAGCATTTCCTGTCCATTGTATATTAAAATAAATAGATTTATGATCGCTATTTCCTAGGTGGTCACCAATCTCTACATTATTTATCATATGTTCATTGTTACTGAAAACTAAATCAAGAATATTAATACCTCTAGTCGGCGTATCTATGAATTGAAATAAAAAACTATCTTGTACTACCTCTATAAACTCTACTGAATCGGAGTCGCCTATTTGGTGCTGCCAATCAATGTTCGGAAAATTAAAATCCCCATAATGCACACATTGCTATACCTTGATGCTATTGCATGGTATTTGTGGTACAATGCATAAGTGTGTTGATTTTCGGTGTGAGCATCGTAGGTTCGAATCCCCGGACTGCCACATGTGTTTGTTAATTTCATTAATCGAGTTTAGGAGTAAAGTTGGTTGGTGGAGATTATAATAAATAACTAGTAGAATAAGTAAATTTGCAGACGATACCAAAATAGGGAGAACATTAGATTCAGATAGCAACATAGAGAGCCTCCAAAGGGATCTAGATACTTTACACGAGTGGTCAGTAAATTGGCAGATGAATTTTAACATTGACAAATGCAAGGTATTAAAGATAGGGAAGACGAATACAAAGGCAAAATATAAACTAGCTAATACAGAATTAGAAAACTCAGACTGTGGGAAAGATTTAGGTGTTTATTACATAAAAACATAAGAAAATGGGAGTCTGCAGAAAGCCGATTGGCCTAAGCAAGGCAGATCCCTGTCCCACACAACCCCAAATCAATTACAAACCCCAATTATAGGCTCAACACTCTAATACCCTGAGGATCATCTTACCAAAACGGTTAGAGATTAACGCAGGATTATGGGGGTCTGCAGAGCGCTGATTGGCCCAACCCGGCTGATCCCCCTTCACACCCAACCCTTCTCGTCCATATGCTTATCCAATTTTATCTTAAAGCTCCCTACAGTTTTAGATCCCACTATAGCACTTGGTAGTCCATTCCACCCATCTACAACTCTGTTACCAAACCAATATTTGCCTATATCTTTTCTGAAACGAAATTTATCTAATTTGAAACCATTGGTACGAGTTCTTTCGCTATCACTGAGCTTTAGTACATTTGTCATGTCCCCTTTGTTAATCCCACTAACCCACTTGAACACCTCTATCATATCCCCTCTAACTCTGCGTCTCTCTAACGAATGTAAACCTAATTTCTTCAACCTTTCTTCATACGGAAGATTTCTAATATTATGGATCATTTTTGTCATTCTACGCTGTACTCTCTCCAATGAATCTATGTCCATTCTGTAATAAGGACACCAAAATTGGACAGCATAATCCATATGGGGTCTCACTAATGACAAGTAAAGTTTTAAGATAACATCAGCAGTTCTGTTACTCACACTCCTAGAGATGAACCCGAGAATCCTGTTTGCCTTATTACGAACGCCTATACACTGTTTTCTAGGCTTCAAATCATTGCTAACAAACACACCTAGATCTTTCTCGCAGTCTGAATTTTCTAATTCTAAATTAGCTAGTTTATATTTAACATTTGTTTGCATCTTCCCTATCTTTAATACCTTGCATTTGTCAATGTTAAACTTCATCTGCCAATTTACTGACCATTCATGTAAGGTATCTAGATCCCTTTGGAGGCACTCTATATCGCTATCTGAATCAATTGATCTCCCCATTTTAGTATCGTCTGCGAATTTACTTATCCTACTAGTTATACCTAAATCTAGGTCATTTATGTATATAAGAAACAACAGGGGACCTAATACCGATCCCTGGGGGACACCACTTTTGACTGCTCCCCACTCTGACTTGGTACCATTTATGCTGACTCTCTGTTTCCTACCAATTAGCCATGACCTAATCCATCCCAACAACGCCCCACCTATTCCATGTGCCTCAACCTTTCTCATCAATCTCTCATGAGGGACTCTTTCGAAAGCTTTACTGAAATCTAAATATATAATATCGTATGCCTTGTCATTATCTACTGCTTCATATACCTCTGAGAAAAAACTAAGCAAATTAGTAAGGCAAGAACGTCCCTGTGTGAATCCATGCTGAGAAGAATTGATTAAGTTAAATGTTTCTAAGTGGTTTCTCATTTTCCTAGCAATAATTGACTCTAGTAGCTTTCCTATGATTGAAGTGAGACTAATGGGACGGTAATTGGATGCTATTGATTTATCACCTTTTTTGAAAATCGGAACTACATTTGCAAGCTTCTGGAACTATACCAGTTTCTAATGAATTGTTAAAAAGAAATGTTAATGGGTAACTTAACTCATCTCTGCATTCTTTTAATACTCTGGCATATACCTCATCGGGACCAGGCGATTTCTGAGGTTTCAGTCTGTCAATTTCCTTAAGCACATCATTTCTACTTATAGTAACCGTACTTAACCTATTTTCTATACTATCTCTATATACCTTACGGACTTCTGGAATCTGTGCCAAATTTTCATTAGTGAAAACGGATAGAAACTGACTATTTAATGTACTGCACATTTCTAAATCATTTTCTGTCATTTCTATCGAAGTTTTAAGGGGGCCTATTTTATCTCTAAGGGGGCCTATTTTATCTCTATTAGCAATGATTTGAAGCCTAGAAAACAGTGTACAGTATAAGCGTTCGTAACAAGGCAAACAGGATTCTCGGATTCATCTCAAGGAGTGTGAGTAACAGAACTGCCGATGTTATCTTAAAACTTTACTTATCATTAGTGCGACCTCGTATGGATTATGCTGTCCAATTTTGGTGTCTTTATTACAGAATGGACATAGCTTCGTTGGAGAGAGTACAGTGAAGCATGACAAAAATTATTCATAATATTAGAAATCTACCATATGAAGAACGAAGAGAGTACAGCGAAGCATGACAACAATTATTCATAATATTAGAAATCTATCTTATGAAGAAAGGTTGAAAAAATTAGGCTTACATTAGTTAGAAAGACGCAGAGTTAGAGGGGATATGATAGACGTGTTCAAGTGGGATTAATATAGGAGACATGAAAAATGTACTGATGCTCAGTGATAGCGAAAGAACTCTTAACAAATGGTTTCAAATTAGATAAATTTAGTTTCAGAAAAGATATAGGCAAATATTGGTTTGGTAACAGAGTTGTAGACATGTGGAATAGGCTACCGAGTGATATGGTAGGATCGAGAATGATAGGGATCTTTAAGATAAAATTAGATCGGCATATGGATGAGGGGGGATCTGCCGGGTATGGGCCAATCGGCGCTCTGCAGACCCCGTAATCTTGTGTTGATCTCTGACCGTTTTGGTGAGGTCAGTCCTCAGGGTATTGGTGAGTTAGGCCTTGTAATTGGGTTGCCTTGTGAGCCGATTGGCATTCTGCAGCCTTGTGAGCCGATTGGCATTCTGCAGACTCCCATTTTCTTATGTTCTTAAGTTATTATATAGCAGAGTTCATTTGGGCTGTTAAAGTGAATGCCCAGGGGCCGTCTTAAACGGACACCCTGTTCTTTCATTTTAGTTAATTTCTTGGGGTTGCCAATGCCCACAGCAGTAGTTCCAAGTCGGAATAAAAACCCCTTGGGAGAGACTTGGAGTGCTGACTAATTTGCCTCCTTGTCTCTCCCCAGGTACCTGTGTGTGCTCCATCTCTGTGTTGCTGGTTAGACTGACCCTTTGGCGTTCATAGTTCTATCATGCCGCAGAATGAACATATTGAGCTCCACCGGAAGCGCCATGGCCGACGGTTGGATTATGAAGAGCGGAAGAGGAAGAAAGAGGCACGCGAGGGTCATGAGCGATCCGCTAAGGCTAAGCGATTGTTTGGATTGAAGGCGAAGCTGTACCATAAGGAACGATTTAATGAGAAGGCACAGATGAAGAAAACCATCAAAGCTCATGAAGAGAAGATGACCAAACAAAAGGACAATAAACCTGTACCGGAGGGAGCAGTGCCGTCCTACCTCCTTGATCGTGAGGGGCAGTCTCGTGCCAAAGTTCTGTCCAATATGATCAAGCAAAAAAGGAAGGAAAAGGCTGGCAAATGGGATGTGCCTATACCTAAAGTTAGAGCGCAGTCAGAGGCTGAGGTGTTTAAGATCCTAAAATCTGGTAAAAGAAAGCAAAAGTCGTGGAAGAGAATGGTAACCAAAGTTACATATGTAGGCGATCATTTCACACGAAAGCCGCCAAAGTTCGAAAGGTTCATTCGACCTATGGCATTGAGGTTTAAGAAAGCGCATGTCACACATCCTGAGTTGAAAGCTACATTTTGTTTGCCTATTATTGGGGTAAAGAAAAACCCAAGCTCTACCATGTACACAGCTCTCGGTGTGATAACAAAAGGTACAGTGATTGAAGTTAACATAAGTGAGCTTGGGTTGGTCACACAGAGTGGTAAAGTGGTTTGGGGTAAATATGCACAGGTTACAAATAACCCAGAGAATGATGGATGCATTAATGCTGTTCTTTTAGTTTAAGGTTTGATTTCTTGCAAATACAGTTATACTGGAGATTTTAAGGCCCTTATTTTAGATATTGTAGTGCTGCAATTTAAAACAAATCTATTTGGCTATTTTAAAGATCTTTGGAAATCTTTTTGGTTAATCACAAGAATTTATTAATATATAATCTATAACAATGTAATGGTGCATTAAGAAATAGATACATGTATTGCGATTCCTATCTTTATCTTGTACGAGTAAATCTTAAATAACTTGTCTGGAAAACAAGGCCTTACAGTTTGCATTATAGTTCAGTGAGTCTAACTTACATATACCAAATAAATATTTTTGTAAAATTTTAGATATTATTTAAACCTTTATCTGTAAGTTGAATGAGATTGGTTATTTATATTTGTTCAAACACGAGAGCTCTTATACTTAACATAATTTAGATATGCAGTTCAAATGTTTTAATTATTTGGGTGACTTTACTGAGGCTGAATCAGTGTTAATAGAATGCTGTATGGTCTCCCATATGTTTGGAATCTAAAAAGTCCTGCAAAAAATGGATGAAACATGATTGTATAGTCGTGGACACCCTGTGGTCTTCAATATGCATGTACAGTACTGTATTCCATATTGAAGTGACTATCTATAATGCCTGACGCCGTTATCCCCGAAGGGGTGACCAGTTTATTTATAATTATAAACAATTAATGTGATTATTAATTTGTGAATTTATGTATGTATATACTCAGGCACATACCCCATAGCTGGGGGTGGCCGACTCGAGACAAAGTATTAATAAACAAATATTATGCTCTATGAAAAGAAATTTAAAGTCAATTTTTGAGTGACTGCGTAATGTTTATAGATCTGACTTAACATGGTGTGTGTTGGATGCTAGCATTTGGCATAGTCAGTAGAGTGCTAGCTGCTGATCAAATGGTCAGCAGCAAATGGTCAGCAGTGCTATAGTGGGATCTAAAACTGTAGGGAGCTTTAAGATAAAATTAGATAAGCATATGGACGAGAGGGGTTGGGTGTGAAGGGGGATCAGCCGGGTTGGGCCAATCAGCGCTCTGCAGACCTCCATAATCCTGCGTTAATCTCTAACCATTTTGGTAAGATGATCCTCAGGGTATTAGAGTGTGAAGCCTATAATTGGGCTTTGTAATTGAATTGGGGTTGTGTGGGACAGGGATCTGCCTTGCTTAGGCCAATCGGCTTTCTGCAGACTCCCATTTTCTTATGTTCTTATGTTCTTATGTTAGAGCCTGCACTGTCAAAATGTTATTGGTAAATGTCAAGCCCAGGCAACTTGACCTAGCGATTTGTGACAAACTCCTAATGTTCATGGCCACCCTTTCTTGTGAATGGGGGACAGGAAAACTTTGTCTGCTGCTCTTTCCAATACACCCAATAGTACAGTAATCAGTTTCTATCCAGTGAGTCTAAATATATAAATCAAAGTCATCAAAATATTACTCATTTCTATATTCATTAATGTTAGACATATTTCTCTCAAATTCTATTCAGTACTGTACATTCTCCAAAATACAGAGTATATATGATAAATAAAAAAATATATATTAGGCCTACAGAGACATATGGCAAGGATCTGAAACTGTTTTGATCCTTGCCATATGTCTCTAGGCCTAATATATTCTGTTTTATTCATCATATATACTGTACTTTGTATATTGGACAATGTACTGAATAGAATTTGAGAGTAATACCGTATATCTGTAACATTAATGAATATTGAAATGAGTGATATTTTGATGACTTAGATTTATATATTTACTGTACTCATTGGATAGAAACTGATTACTATTGGGTGTATTGGAAAAAGCAGCAGACAACGTTTTCCTGTCCCCCATTATGGCATCTGGCAAAACAAAATAATAATAATAATAAAGTCCAAAACAAGAATGCATCATCATCATCGCCGACGCCTTGTTTCCCCCTGGGAAACCCCCGCTAGAGGATGGCCATGACAGAAACGTCTCCAGGCTACTTTGTCAAGACATGCCTCCTTTGTCCGTGCCACAATGCCCCTTCCTCTACGTGGAAGTTTTTCTTAATATATTTTTCTACTTTCTTTTCCCATACCATAGGTGGTCTTCCACTACTAGCAGTTCCACTCACCTGACTCCCATGTATCTTTCTTGGCATTCTGTCTTCATCCATTCTCTGAACATGACCATACCACCTCAAAATACTTCTCTTTATCCACTCAACCACACCACAATCAATGCCCAAAGCCTGCTCTTCCATTCCAAAGGACTCTTACACTTCCCTATTACTTGGCCCATCTAGCCTATTAACGCCAGCTGCCATTCTGAAAAAGCTCATCTCCACAGCTCTCAGTTTGGAGAGGTCCTCGTCACTTGCTGTCCATGTCTCACTTCCATACGAGAGAGTTGGGAGCAGCACACTGTTTCTCAGTGACTTTGACTTCCTGACTAACCATTCTTCCTTTGAGAATACTATTAAGTTCTCCAATCACCTTTCTCCCTTGCATATTTTTCTCTTTTATCTCACTCCATTTTACCATATTTGCATAGTACAGCTCCCAAATACTTGAAACTTTCAACCTCTTCCAGTACTTCATTTTTCATTTTTATTTTACAACTTTTCTCATGTTCTTTCTTGATTTTATATTTTTCCTTAAAATCTATGTTTTCATGCATTCTTCTCTCAAACACCATTACCTTACATTTCCCTATGTTGACCTTTAACTCTCTCTTTTCACATACCCTGTCAAAGTCAGTGACTACTCTCTGAAGTTCTTCCGCATTTTCCGCCAACAGGACTGCATCGTCCGCATATACAGTAGGCATCTTAAAATCTTCCATGCATGGAAGTCCTAAGTCTGAACCGTAGTCTATATAATGTATTCATACAACACTGATTTGCATAGGTTTGCTGTTGCAAAGCAGACTGGCAAATTACTCAAATGCAAGTCCCTTGTTTTATGGATGAATATAATACACACAAAGTTTAAGTTGTGCTCTTTGAATCCCATTTCCCCCTGGCAGTAATTAAATCCCCCCCCCCCCCCCCAAAAAAAAAATTAAATTAAATTCCACTACCCTTTATTCAGTCTTACTGATCCAGTCCCTAAGCAACATCGCCCTGGCATGCCGCCCTGTTGCAAGAGTGGTTGGGAGCCCCTGTGGGGCTCAATGCACAACTTTTTGCAGGTGTAAAGAAATACACACAATAGGGTCCTTTTCAAGGTCTCCACCATTTCCTGGATGTAGTTTCTTGAAATTTCTCTTACTTATTGTGTACCATATTACTTTCTGTGTGTTCTTGTTCTCCAGGCTGTCTGACCGAACAGCCCCAAGGTCCCGAGCAAGGCCAAGGCCATAAATAAACGCGCCCACAAAACCCTCCCAAGCTTTACCTCTAGAAAGCTCAGGGCGGGTATTTATAAAATAATTTAAAAATTTCCCTAAAAGTAATTTTAACTAAAAGAAAATCCTTAAAAGTTATTCATAAAACATTTAAAAGCAGCTTTTAGTGGAAGCGTTAAGAAAGCTGCCACAACCGCTATTTCGCTACATCTAGCAAGATTACAATCGATGAATAATGTTTAATAGGTAAGTATAGGCTTCTAATTGCATATACTAATTACTATAAAACATGAACCAAGACCACCCAGTAAACTACATGGCAACACACCCACAGACACCAAGAAATATCAAAACAACACCCAGCACACGGTATCACACACAATTATTGTCCTCTCTCCCTCCCTGCCCACCCCGAACCAACTTCCAGAAGCACATCCATACTCATATCTCTCGCCAATCCATCCACTCACTCACAGATAACACGCAGCTGCATGCACGACCTCCCGAAATCCATCCTTCCGAATCCTCCCTCCCTCGCGAGGACAGAGTCCACCTGGCCAGGCTGAGATGCGGACACCATCCAGCTCTCCTGAGCTATCAGAAGAGACTGGATGACTCCGTTGTCGACGCCTGCCCGGGATGTATCACAGCACCCCATACCATTAAACACATCATCGAAGACTCACATTTCACACAACCACTTATGCCAACAACACAACCTACACTCAATGAGAGCTCTGTGGGAAAGCCCGATCGTGGCCATGGCCTTCCTCAGGGACTCGGGGCTGTTCGGCCAGGCAGCTTAGGGAACAACAACAACTAAAACATTAGGGTAATTATGCAATATTTTGTTATTGTGAAATCTATTATATATTGCTAAATTGAAAGGGTAATATATTTACCATACCAAAACAATTGCATACTCCGGTGTGGCAGCATCTGAGATAGTTGCCAAATTCGCGAGTTTTCACAATTCGTAAAGTGGGGTAATTTCGGAAATTTTTCGAGTTTGTTTTTTACAATTTCTCCTGACTGCAAACACATTGTAGAGATTTAACTAGGTCAAGTGATGTGTAGTGATAATGCGTCGTAATCCAGTTAGCCTCCTAAAATTATCCCCCATAATATCCTTATTCTATCCGAAATCACCACAGTTTACGGTAATTTGCGAAAAAATAGGGTGCAAATAGGCTACTTGTTCTCGGATGTTATGAAATAGGCCTATCTTGTGACAATCCAATATTATATCTTAGTCTTTCTACACTCCTTTAATTTGGTCTATTTGTTAGTGTTCTTCCAACAAGTACAGTATAGGCATTTGTCAACGAGGACGCTGGAACTGTCGAGGTTGTGGGCGGAGGAGGAGGATTTACCCATCTAAAAATAGAGAGACCGATCGCGGCAAAAAATGTAGTCGGACATATTTATACAGTATGAATCAAAATGTTTAAAGTAGGTTGATATATAAGGTGGTAGGTTACTTTCTAATATAGCTTATTCGTTGGAGAACACATAGTGGATCACCTTTGGGTAGTATGATGTGCGGGGTGGTATATGTTATTTATGGATAGAATCAAGAGTTACCTAACGTACTGCACTTGATAATATATCTAACCTACAATCATACCACCATGAGTTACTCATTCAGTTACATTTTGACCGTTGCCAAATAACGTAGGGTACTAGGCCTACATACTTTCATCTCCTTCATGGTTTAAATGGTGTACTTCGATTAACTCGCTATAGGCCTATTAATCCAATTAATCTTTCTAACATGAACATTCCTTGGCAGGGGGTGGCGGATTTGTTATTCAATCATCTTCATCGTCCTCTAAAAGTAACTTTTAAGCGCTAACAGTTCCAAGGGGAGCTTTTAGTTTTCGCTGGGTTTAAAAGCTACTTTTAGCCGCTAAAAGTTTTTTTTGCCCAACTTTTAAGTTTTAAAAGTTGGCGCCATCTTTAAAAGCTACTTTTAGGCCTAAAAGTGCTTTATAAATACCGGCCCAGGTGACCAAAGCCGCTCCCAGGCAAGGAGCTGAGGTGGGTGCTGAAATGCCCGGGACACCAAAGCCCCACCCAGGGCCCTGTGCCTCTTAACAATTATGCATTGAAATGTAAAACTTGCAAGCTAAACTATGAAGAAAGGTTGAAGAAATCAGGCTTACATTCGTTAGAGAGATGCAGAGTTAGAGGGGATATGATAAGAGGTGTTCAAGTGGGTTAGTGGGATTAATAAAGGGGACATGAAAAATTTACTAAAGCTCAAGTGATTGCGAAAGTACTCTAACAAATGGTTTTAAATTAGATAAATTTTGTTTCAGAAAGGATATACAGTAGGCAAATATTGGTTTGGTAACAGAGTTATAGACCTGTGGAATAGGCTACTGAGTGATCTGGTAGGATCGAGAACGATAGGGAGCTTTAAGATAAAATTAGATAGGCATATGGACGAGATGGGTTGGGTATGAGGGGGGATCTGCTGGGTGTGGGCAAATCGGCGCTCTGCAGACCCCCGTAATCTTGTGTTGATCTGACCGTTTTGGCGAGGTCAGTCCTCAAGGTATTAGTGAGTTGGGTCTATAATTAGGCCTTGTAATTGGGGTTGGGTGTGACAGGGATCGGCTTTCTGCAGACTCCCATTTTCTTATGTTCTTAACTCACCTGTTTAATAATTCACTAGATTTAGGCTTAGTTAAGAACATAAGAACATAAGAGTCTGCAGAAAGCCGATTGGCCTAAGCAAGGCAGATCCCTGTCCCACACAACCCCAATTACAAAGCCCAATTATAGGCTCAACACTCTAATACCCTGAGGATCATCTTACCAAACCGGTTAGAGATTAACGCAGGATTACGGGGGTCTGCAGAGCGCTGATTGGCCCAACCCGGCTGATCCCCCTTCACACCCAACCCTTCTCGCCCATATGCTTATCCAATTTTTTCTTAAAGCTCCCTATCGTTCTTGATCCCACTATATCACTTGGTAGCCTATTCCACCCATCTACAACTCTGTTACCAAACCAATATTTGCCTATATCTTTTCTGAAACGAAATTTATCTAATTTGAAACCATTGGTACGAGTTCTTTCGCTATCACTGAGCTTTAGTACATTTGTCATGTCCCCTTTGTTAATCCCACTAACCCACTTGAACACCTCTATCATATCCCCTCTAACTCTGCGTCTCTCTAACGAATGTAAACCTAATTTCTTCAACCTTTCTTCATACGGAAAATTTCTAATATTATGGATCATTTTTGTCATTCTACGCTGAATTCTCTCCAATGAATCTATGTCCATTCTGTAGTAAGGACACCAAAATTGGACAGCATAATCCATATGGGGTCTCACTAATGACAAGTAAAGTTTTAAGATAACATCAGCAGTTCTGTTACTCACACTCCTAGAGATGAACCCGAGAATCCTGTTTGCCTTATTACGAACGCTTATACACTGTTTTCTAGGCTTCAAATCATTGCTAACAAACACACCTAGATCTTTCTCGCAGTCTGAATTTTCTAATTCTAAATTAGCTAGTTTATATTTAACATTTGTTTGCATCTTCCCTATCTTTAATACCTTGCATTTGTCAATGTTAAACTTCATCTGCCAATTTACTGACCATTCATGTAAGGTATCAAGATCCCTTTGGAGGCACTCTATATCGCTATCTGAATCAATTGATCTCCCCATTTTAGTATCGTCTGCGAATTTACTTATCCTACTAGTTATACCTAAATCTAGGTAATTTATGTATATAAGAAACAACAGGGGACCTAATACCGATCCCTGGGGGGGAGTTGATGGAAGCTTGCAAATATATAATTCCGATATTTAAAAAAGGTGGTAAGTCCATAGCATCTAATTACCGTCCCATTAGTCACATCATTTATAGGGAAATTGCTAGAATCAATTATTGCCAGGAAAAGTAGAAATCACTTAAAAAATTTCAAGTTAATTAAACTCTCGACATGGATTCACTCCAGGACGATCCTGCCTAACAAATTTTTTTTTTTTTTTCTCCGAGGTAAATGAAGCGGTAGATAACGACAAGTTGTACGATATAGTTTACTTAGACTTCAGCAATGCCTTTGATAGTTCCACATGAAAGGCTGTTAACCCTTAAAGAGCGGCGCTCAACTTAAGTCGTGCACCAATTTGCAGCAAGTTAGGAGCATTATTAACCCTTAAAAAGCGGCTCACCACATAAGTCGTTTTTAATAAAGCTGGACTATGTGGCGGCGCTCGACATAGGTCGAGTGGCAATTTCAGCACGTAATGTTGCTGAGAGAGAGAGACAAGTGGTGGCAGGAGACTAGCGAGCGTATGACTGCTCCAGACCACCGCGGCGAACCTACTGACACGAATCTCAGCTCCCTCCTCCCTCTCTCACTCGCTACATACTGAATTATATGGGGAAAGTACCGAATTACATGCTTTTTGCACTCGCGTTGCACGGTTATTGCAAGAAAACTATCCATCATACAAGGATCGTTATGGTGTCATTCGAAAGCTCTGTTTATGCCCTTTCAGGGATAGATACTTGTTTTACGTTCTGGGTCTTATTTAGGCATGAAAATGATCACGTAAACAGCCCTATTTTGGCTAAAAACACCCCGCTGGGCGGTACATATAAATAAACCGCATAGGCCGCTAAAGAAGGGTTAAGGCTTTTAAAGGGTTAAAATCGAGTGCAAATGGCCGGGAGCGCAGCAGGCCACACGTCCGACACCCAGGGCTTACTGCCACCCACTGACTCACGCTCCCTGTGTTCTCGAGAGGCCGGCAGTGTAGCCAGTAGTGAGCATAGCTGGGAAAAATATACCGCTATACGCTAAACTCCCATGTTGGTGGCACCACTGCATGAGAACCACGAGTGCTACGTAGCTCGTTCTGGTCTCATTTTGAAGCTTTTAGCGCCTAGTTTTTTGCTGAATAAATTTCTTTTCATGCAGATATTTGATTGATAATTCAGGAGGGCCTGAATATGCCCAAAATAGCCCAAAACACTCCGCTAGACAAGGGTTAACCCGGCAAGCGCGATAGGCCTCACGGAAGGCTTCCTATAGGGAACGCAATAGGCCTCACGGAAGCAAGACCATAAAAAAAGCCTTCCAAAAAAAAAGGGCCTATCAAAACAAAGGAATTTGTCTCTAGGTGAGATAATTCCCCTCCAGTACTCATCCATGTAAATTTCATCCACCCCCCTCCCCTCCTTCCCCACCTTATTCCCCCCTCCCTCCCCTCTTCAATTATCACCTATTTTTCCTCTTATTATCATCATTTATCGGTTATTTTTCTCCCGCGATAATGTAGCATAAGTGGGTTGCAGAAAAGATCGTTATGTAACACCCAGACACCGGCCCACACCGCCCCGCTCGTCTCAGTTACCTCACAGACAGCGAGAGAGGAGGGTTGCCTGAGATTATGACCGGGTGGCCAATATCTTCGTTTTTCACCACCCAAATGCTTTTCCCACTTATTTTAGCACTCTTGAAGGTTCATATATACATCATATATGTAAAATAAAATCCTACCGAAAACAAATAATGCTCTATATTGTAAATATAACTAATTCTGTCAGAATCCAAGGCTAGAAATGCACAAATAACTACCCTAGCCCCTAGGTCTATTTCGCGCTTGTCAGGTTAAGGAAGATAGGACATGGTATTGGGGGGATGCTACTCAAGTGGATTAGGTCATGGCTGATTGGTAGGAAGCAGAGTTAGTATCAATGGTATAAAATTGGACTAGGGATTAGTTAAAAGTGGGGTCCCCCCAAGGGTTGGTTTTGGGGCCCCTTCTGTTAATTATCTACAAAAATAATCTGGACTCAGGCATAAAGAGTAGGATCAGTAAATTTGCTGATACTAAAATGGGTAGGATAATAGTCAGCTAGCGACAGGGAATGTCTTCAAAAGGATCTCCATCATTTGCACGGGTGGTCCATAAATTGGCAGATGAGTTTCAATGTAGACAAATGTAAGATATTAAGGATTGGAAATTGTAATTTAGAAGCAAGATACAAACTAGAAAATGTAGAATTGGATAACTCGAAGGATCTAGGGGTGCTCGTTAGTAATGATCTGAAACCCAGAAAACAATGTATAAGTATTAGGAACAGGGCAAATAGAGTTCTAGGATTCATATCTAGGAGTGTTAGCAACAGGGCTGCTGAAGTTTTCTTAAAGCCATACTTAGCACTAGAAATACCCCATTTAGACTATGCTGTCCAATTTTGGTGCCCTTATTACAGAATGGATATCGACCCTTTAGAGGCAGTCCAAAGAAGAATGACAAATGATAACATATTAGAAACTTATCGTATGAGGAGAGGTTGAAAGCCTTAGTCTTGCACTCGCTAGAAAGACGAAGATGTAGGGGAGACATGATAGAGGTATTTAAATGGATAAAAGGTATAAATAAGGGCGATATAGATGAGGTATTAAAGCTAAAGAATGGCGACATAACTCGCTCAAATGGTTTCAAGTTAAATAAGTATAGATTTAGGAAAGATATAGGAAAACACTGGTTTGGGAATAGAGTTGTTAACATGTGGAATGGATTGCCCAGAGGAGTGATTAGCTCAGGAACAGTTGAAAGCTTTAAGCGTAAGTTGGATGATATGGGCTGGGTGTGAATGGGAGCTGCCTCGTGTGGGCCGCATGGCCTTTACAGTTTCCCGCTATCTTATGTTCAAAACTGGGACGATTCAAGATAAAGGTAAAATAACTTGCTAAATCACTGTGGAAATAACGCTTACTAAAATAACATTTATGAAATAAAAACACAATCCACCACATAGGGTGTACGAAGTTATCAATACACTTTGTGTGTATTGATGACTAGGTGTAGTGCACTGTATCGTTTTAGAAACTAGAACAGAGCCCATTGGCCTACACAAGGCAGGTCCCTACTCTTTATTAAAAACTTAAAACAGGAGAATAGCACTTTTATAATTACAGTACTGTACAGTATTTAGAAAACCGTCTATAAGCATTCGTAACAGGGCAAACAGGATTCTCGGATTAATCTCATGGAGTGTGAGTAACAGAACTGCCGATGTTATCTTAAAATATAATATTAGAAATCTACCATATAAAGAAAGGTTGAAGAAATCAGGCTTACATTTGTTAGAAAGACGCAGGGTTAGAGGGGATATGATAGAAGTGTTCAAGTGGGTTAGTGGGATTAATAAAGGGGACATGAAACATGTACTGAAGCTCTCGGTGATAACGAAAGAACTCGAACAAATGGTTTCAAATTGTATAAATTTAGATTCAGAAAAGATATTACTGTAGGTAAATATTGGTTTGGTAACATGTGGAATAGGCTACCGAGTGATATGGTAGGATCGAGAACGATAAGGAGCTTCAAGATAAAATTAGACAGGCATATGGACGAGATGGGTTGGGTATGAGGGAAGATCTGCTGGGTGTGTGCCAATCGGCACTCTGTAGACCCCCGTAATCTTGTGTTGATCTCTGACCGTTTTGGTGAGGTCGGTCCTCATGGTGTTAGTGAGTTAGGTCTCTAATTAGGCCTTGTAATTTGGGGTTGGGTGTGAGAGGGATCTGCCTTGAGTTGGCCGATCGTCTTTCTGCAGACTCCCATTTGCTTATGTTCTTAAATGTAAGACTTCAAAGATGTCAACATCTTAAAATCCTTATCTTCATTAATTGAACTATTTTACAACAAACTATAGGGCTAAGCCTTTAGAATAATCCAAGAGCTAATAATGGATCATTCATCTTCATTTAAGCTTGAATTAAATGTAAACAGTCTAGTTACTTTGCTTGCTTGGAATTCCTATCATGCATGTGCCTTATGAAGACTGTCCAGAATATAATATAATCAATGTGATAATTGAAATATTGACTAAAGTGCATTTGAGAAAGGCTTCTTTTGATAGGGTTGAAGCACCAGACTAAAATTCACTAAAGTTATATTTGTGAAGGAGCATGATCTGCACAAAACAGTATCAACTATAATAGCATACCAATGTATATAGAATAATTGTCAGAACTGAATATTGTATAACATGGTCAAACTGAAAATCAATTTTGCTAAATTTCGAATTGAGGTTTTGAATAGAACAAGCAATAGAATCAAAGACTTTGTATGAATTATAAGGGAAGCTTGTGGTAGGTAGCTTTTAGGTTCCAACATTTTAATAAGAGTACTCATTATTGTATTTTGTTGCAGACCGCCATCATGCAGATCTTCGTGAAGACTTTGACGGGCAAGACCATCACCCTTGAGGTTGAGCCGTCTGATACCATCGAAAATGTGAAGGCCAAGATTCAAGACAAGGAGGGTATGTAGGCCTATACTGTTAAATGTAGTATGAATTTTGTTTTCCTATTTAGGTTACATTATAGAAACCAGATAAAACATTCTTCTATTACTAATAATTAGCTGATAATTTAGACGGTACAGTACAAACTTGGGGATAGTCACATGATGTAGTTTTTACCACCAGGTGGGTGACCACATGATCAGGGACTTCAATGAACACTTGCCACATATTGTTAGGCCGCACCGTCCACCACAGCTCTGGCGTCTGCCAAATAGCACACTGGCTGACCCGAGACTCGAACCGTTGACCTCACGGTTTGCAGACGAGTGCTCTACCAACTGCGCTACGGCCTGTGGCCTTATCGATGGTATGGTGTTGCATGTCAAAAGTTGTTGGGATTACCAAAAAATATAATTGAAAGGAAGTTTAGAACATATATTTTGACAATATCATCATCAAATCTGACTTCTCGCTTCCAGAGGAAGCGCCCCAAAAGGGATTGCCATGGCAGACACTGCCTCCAGGCTCCCAGACATGCCCCGACTGACTCACTTCAGTGCCATTTCCACTAAGTGGATTATGACCATTAACACTGAAGGAGCAGACCCAGCGCAGTCCCTCACCCGGATGGCAGTTCCACCACTGTTTTTCTATTTTATTTACCCCAGTGGGGCCCTGGCTGGAAGCATACCAAGCACAGGAATTTTCTGAAGATAGGAACCAGTGGTCCACTGCTATAGAAGCTGATGGCACCACCAAAGTAGCGGGCGATGGGGTCGTAGGCCATCTTGTGCCATCTTGTGCCAGTGGGCTGTGAGAGTAAGACACTAGGGAACCATGGGGCACACCATTATGGCCCCACTGCCTTCACCACTCTCAGGAAAAAAGTTAGAAATAAGAATGATGATAAAGTTAGTCAGAACCGGTTATGGGAAGTAGAGGACACGAACCCTCCCTCTGACGAAAGATCCAGCCCACCACTATGGTGGTTCAATTAGTTTGTAAAATCTATAGAAATACAATGCCTACACAAATTTAGAAAAATCTTATTAACCCTCCAGACCCGGTTGGGCTCTGAGGCCTCCATAAAAAACACCCCCGCGGAACCCGGAAGGGTGCTGAGGCTCCGGCAGCTTGTAAGCTTGGTGTGCGAGGCGTCCGTCCGACGCATGTAAACAAAACCGGCTGGACCGACGCCGCGCATCTCCGACCACAAGAAGGAGCGCGTCGCTTGTTCGTGTGGGTCTGTATGTTATTGTTAAGTAGTCAAAAGTAGTGTAAAGTGGCTGATTTGGCCACAAAGTTATCTCCACTTACATCGTCATCACAACTGAACCAGTTGACTTAGAAAGCTCTACTTAACGCCATTCTACAGGTACGAAACACATCTACGCTTGGGGATGCGCGGGAATGCGGAAGCAGTCAGAATAACGGATACGGTAGCCTAGGCGTAGACGTTTTTCGGCCAAAACCCCCGGGTTTCGCTATGGAATACATAGCCGGGGCTGGAGGGTTAACAATTAAGTATTGAACTGTAATATAGGTTAAGTGGCTGATCATTATGAAAGTGGATGAATTAGGTGGAAGGGAAACCCAGGAAAGTGCTTGAATTTTCAAGCTCCTTCCTGTACTTCCCCTCCAGATAGGTTAAATTTAGTATCAAACTGTAAGATACACATAATTTAACAAGTGTCAGCAAAAGGCGGACACATTTTTCCTTACCTCACAGTGAATAACGACGTAAGGGTGTTGGAACTTCTTGATGCGACTCTACACTAAGCAACATATACGCAACACCTACTGTATATTTCTCTACTTGTAAATTTGATGATGGCTCTTGGACACGTTCATGACAGTACAGTGTAAGGATTTTAGGCTTATCAATAATTTATACTTTACTGTCAGTTAATCCTTTATTTTTATATGCATTCATATATAAATACAGCACAGTATACAGTATATATTTTGACAATATACTGTACAGTATATGCCCACTGAAAAATTACAAGATTTGCATGGAGGAAATTCATATGTGGGCCACCCCCTCAAGGATTAGGGCACCTGGTAATAGATTAACTTTTAAAATGTAGTTCAAGGAATTTTTAGTGTACGATTGGAGTAATATTTTCCTTTCTCTAGGCTTTTTTTTTTTTTTTATTCCCCATCTTACCTGGGTATATAATAATGCTTACATGACATTTTTAAATTTGCAGGTATTCCTCCTGACCAGCAGCGATTGATCTTCGCTGGCAAGCAGCTGGAAGATGGCAGGACCCTGTCTGACTACAATATCCAGAAAGGTAAAAATATTTGTTATTGTGATCATTCATTACATAATCTTCTGCTATCTGCATATCTAATGTGGTTGTTTTGTGTTCTTTTATTTCAAAATTTGAATTTACTAAAGCGATATTTCTACAGCGATTTTTGATAAGTTCTTTGTTTTTATATTGTATTGTCCCTGTTTTGGTTTGTTTATCTTGCAAGTTTTACATTATAATTACCTGTAATTTTACATCATTGTCTACAGACTGTGTAATATTATTGAGCTACAAACTTTAGGCACCATTGGTATTGACATTAAATAAACCTTTAATTTGTAAACTTAGTTCTGGTTAAATTAAATATATAAAAGAACTAGAGAGGCATTAGGGTCCGGGAGAGCGCATTTATCCGCCTACGCTGGCAGAGGTATGTGCTCTACCGATCTCTTTCTAAATGGAATAACTTCTTCCTTGGCGCATATTCTATCCCCCCCCCCCAAAAAAAAAAAATGCAAAAATTTCTCAGCTCCTATATTTATAAGCTGGTTTTCGAAAAATTGCTAAGCTCTAATATTTCTAAGTGGGTTTTTGGTGCAAATTAAAAGTCACATTGTTGACTTGCGTGTGTAACTACCTGGAGATAAGGCTAAAACTATGTTGACCCAGGCCAACTGTGGTCTGAAACATTAGTGTTAATAAAAACTTATATAACTTTAATGCATGTTCAAGATCTTTGAATAATATCAATTGGATAATTACATATTTGATGTGTGTGATTTTATTTAGTTATGTCTTTCTTAGGCTGCGGCGTACTTGTTATTTGCCCCCCCCCCCCCTCTGCTGTTTGTACGTTGTACTATTGTTGAAGTCTTGTAAAATTGCAAATTTAGTTAAATTATAAATTTAAATATTAACTGTAGTTTCTTTATTCATACAGAATTTAGTAAAATTTACCTGAACGTCCCGGGCTTCCCAAATTGACTAATTCCTTGAACGTGACGATAGTGCGTTGGTATATTAAAATTTAAAGCCTGCGATTAGTTTGCTTGGGAAACAGATTAACTTGCCCATGTAGTAATGTACACCCTATGTGGTGGATTGTGTTCTTTTATTTATAAAGAATTATTATTTTGCTTAAGCGTTGATTAAGTTGTTTGGTCTTTTTACTGTGTTCGTTTTGGTTTGTTTATTTTGCAAGTTTTACATTATAATAATCATTCATTTGCAGAGTCCACCCTCCACCTTGTGCTGCGTCTGCGTGGTGGTGCCAAGAAGCGCAAGAAGAAGAACTACACCACCCCCAAGAAGATCAAGCACAAGCATAAGAAGGTCAAGCTGGCTGTGCTTAAGTATTACAAGGTAGGTATTGCTGTTGGGGGCAGATGTGAGAGAACTTTTTCATTCCTTTTTTAATGTAATATTTCTAGTCTGGCAAAATTTAAAAACTATTTTGCACTGCTATTGGTAAATAAACTTGCCAGATTAAGGCTGCGAGTAAAATGCTTGTGCGTGTCCACCTATATTATACTGAGGCATAATACCCCATAGCTGGGGTGGCCCGAACAGAAATAACATATAAAGTTAGTCCATAGGCCCTTGAAATTTAGTACCAGCCATTAGGAATACTACATATTTGGAAATCCATTCTTTGTCAACAAGTATCTTGCTAAATATTTGTGACCGGTTATCAATCGATGCATTATAGCTGGTAATATTTATTTCTCCCTAGTAGGCCCCCAACATCATTGTTACATAATCGGATCCATGTGGTAGTGTTGGGTGGAGCCCATTTACAAGACCTAATTTTTTGGTTTCTCTAAGAGGCATAAAAAGAAATGGCAACTTTATACTATGTGGCTATATGGTTTGACTGGTGCCTACAACCTTCCTTCTAGTATATACTGTATACTGGTATTCTTTCTATATCCAGGTCGACGACAATGGCAAGATCACCCGTCAGCGCCGTGAGTGCCCCAGTGAGGAGTGCGGTGCTGGAGTCTTCATGGCTAACATGTTTGACCGTCAATACTGTGGGCGTTGCCATCTTACATTCGTATTCAACAAACCTGAATAAATAGCTAATGTATGTTCTGTATCCTTTGCCTATATTAACCCTTCTTGCCCAGGCAAGGACAGCACTCGGATCCGGGGGATCTGGCCGAAAAACATCGTAATAGGCCTAGCCCTATCTTTGTTATTTTAACTGCTAGAGAATTCACACACATATCAAAATGTATCACTGTTTCGTATCTGTAGACTGGCATTGAGTAGAGCTCTCTAGGTCAACTGGTTCAGTTGTGATGACGATTTCCGCGGAGAGAGTTTTGATGCGGTGTTAGCAATATTGGACATTTACAGACACTAATTTTGTTCTAGCAGACAATATCAACAAACCTCAGACTTCTTGTTTTTGAAGCAGCGTGTCGCTCCGACCGGCTTTGTTTACAAACGTTTTGGCGCACGGCTTTCAAACCACGCTTAACCCGGGAACGGCGAGAACACTCTTAAGAGGTTTTACTGGGCAACGGCGAGAAAGCTCTTAACCCGGGAACAGCGGGAAGACTCTTAAGAGTTCCCCCGGCGGACTGTGGGAAGACTCTTTAAGAGTCGGGGGGGAAAAAAATCAATTTCATTTTTTTTTTTTTTGCCCCTGGGCCATGCCAAATATCACTCCTCCACCTCCCCTCCTTCAGTTATCCCCTTTTCCTGTGGTCTATTTTCGTGCTAACATTAGCGAGTTGGTAGCAGGGCGTTGTCATCACTGTTAGCAAGCGAGTGCAAGAGAGAGAGAGAGTATCGATTGACAGTCTCTCTCCAGAGGTGGAGGAAAGTGGTGGGCTGGGAGGTTGCCTCAGCCATACATTGTGTAACTCCCGGCCTGTCTCGCCGATTTTGACCATCCAAACGCTGTTTCCACTTGTTTTATTGTTGTAACAGGTTAATACCTTTATAATCAACCTATAATAGGCGCATATGGATAAGTATTAATGCTATTTATGGTAAAATAAATATTTTAGTAATGGGAACAGCTCAAATACGTCAGCACAGGAGCGTGGTGTCTCATACCCCCCATGCGCACATGCGCGAGGTTAAGAGGGAAGGCCTAAAAAAACAAATTTTAAAAGGCCCCAGTAGCACTTAAAACTAGTTTTTTTTTTCCATACCTCGTATCACTCCTCCGCATCCCCTCCTTCAATTATCACCTATTTTCCCTGTTATTCCCTAATTCATTGGTATATTTTCATGCTAACATTAGCAAGCTGGTTGCAGGCTGTGGTTATGTACCTAGCGAGTGTGTTGGCAGAGGTAGACTGTGGGGTGGGACTCTGTCATGCTCCAGAGCTCGCGAGGGGAGGGGTTGCCTCACTATGCTCCACATTTCATGATTGGGCTGCTCCATGTTTATTCGCGATTTTGACCAGAAAAATTATATTCCCACTTGTTTTATTGTTGTTACAGGTTACTATCTTCATATTAAGGTAAAATAGGCACATATGAATAAGTAATAACTATTTATCGTAAAATGACGATTATAATCAGGAATGGAGCCTAATATTGCCACCCAGAAGTGTGGTGTTCACTACACATAGCTCGCCTTTTAACACCTTAACCCTCCAGCCCCGGCTACGCATTACATAAATATTCCCCGAAATCCGGGGGTTTTGGCCGAAAAACGTCTACGCTTAGGCTACCGTATCTTTGTTATTCTGACTGCTTGCGCATCCCCAAGCGTAGATGTGTTTCGGAACCCGTCCATAGTTCAAAGTTGAACTTAGCTAGTTCCAATCTCCATAGCCCCTTTCCCTCCCCTGCGTCGTTACATACAAGAAAGTCGAGTAAAATATTCTTATAGATATGAATACCAAGGACGTTTGCAGTATCTGTAGGGACAGAGTGAGAGACAAACGTGGCACAAAATGCCAAATATGCAAAGACAAGTTTCATTGGTGCTGCATAGGACTTTCATCACCGATAAACATGGCTTATAATAATAAGGGGAAGAACTTCCATTTTTGCAACAGCTGTGCCGAGTTCACAATGCAAATCATCCAGACTGTGGAAAAAACAGAGGTACAAGATAGACCTAAATATAGCCAAGAGGTGGTGTTATTCCAACAACACTGGGGAAACACACCAAGAATTTCCCCTCATACATCCCTGACCACAATCGTATCGACGTCACCAAATACCACACCGCCGCCGCCTCCCACCTCCCCACATACCCCACTCCACACCTCTGCCATCTGCCTACTTACGCCCGGTAGATCATGACACCCAGCCCCCCTCTACACCACCTCATAACACCACACCATCCCTAAACCACACTACTATCTCCCCCAACTACCAGACCTCCCCCTCCCAGACCCAACTAGCCCCGCAGCATAGCTCACCACCTGCCCACCTACAACCGACACGTAACTCCACCCCCCTGCAGGCCTCACCCACCCATACACCAAGCCCACTATCAACCACAACCACACTTAGCTCACCACATAACCCCTCGCAGCCCCAGCCACACCTACTGGGGCTGTCTACACCAGTGTGCAGATATTATCTGGAAAGAAGGTGCTACTTTGGTCAAAAGGGCCAATATAATGGAAAGTCCTGTAGATTTGCTCATCCCAAAATTTGCAACAACATAACCAGTCTTGGAAAATGTAGATTTGGTGAAACCTGCAAATACCACCACCCATCCCTTTGCAAGACATCACTTGAGAACAAGACCTGCTACAATATGAAATGCCCAGCTTTTCATATTAAAGGGACTTGGAGATATGCTAGACCTAACACGAATGGTAGCCCAAAAAACTCTCTAGCTATGCGAGGACAAGACAGAGGAAAAAGGCAAGGAGGGAAAGGGCAGATGAAGATGAAGAGACTGAGGGAGATGGAGGAGCACATAGAACACCTCGAGCACCTCCTGGCCTCCCAAGAGTGGCAAATACTTCCCGAAGACTATTAGGTACACATAGTACTCCAAACAATCTCTCCCAAATCTTGTTTGCAAATATCCAAGGCCTAAAAAATAGAACCACGAACAAAGTACCATTTATTAGTGTAAGGGGGGGTTTTTGTATTCTTTACCTTTCTTTTCTAATGTTCCTGGAACTTGGCTGTTACCCCCTCCTTATTTATTATTTCCTTGTTCATTCCATTATTGTGTTTCTTCCTGACTTGATGATTGGTCCAACTTATTACTCTGGTAGCTTAATGGCCGTTGCATGCACGGAAATACAGGTGAATGAATGCAAATGGTCTAAATGACACGGGATAAATAAAAACACAATATACCGTTTGGTATTCTTAACTATATTAAAACACTGTAAAGAGTGTTATGCCAGGTTTTTACTGGGGTTTAATTGGTTTTGATCAAGTGGGCTCTTCCTAACTGGAGAAGTTATGTTGTTTTACCACAGACACAAAGACAATAGAGGATAATTATCACAAGACGTGTATTCATATTCCGTTTATTTGCACAAGAATATCGCATTCTTAACTATATTAAAACACTGTAAAGAGTGTTATGCCAGGTTTTTACTGGGGTTTAATTGGTTTTGATCAAGTGGGCTCTTCCTAACTGGAGAAGTTATGTTGTTTTACCACAGACACAGAAAGACAATAGAGGATAATTATCACAAGACGTGTATTCATATTCCGTTTATTTGCACAAGAATATCGCATACGTAAAAGCTAGAACAATAATGGTCAAGAACAAAACAATTAAAGTGAACGAACGAGGCTCCACTATGTCTGACTCGCAAGACTGGATTATTCTATGTAATATCTAAGTAAGTATTAGGGACCGCTTTCTAACTGAAAGATTACACTTGTCCTGTATTTATTTCAGAGATAAGAGTAGCACTCCTTTCAATCGAGGATTTACGCTTGTGCTTAGAAAGGTTATATAGTAATTAGATATGTGAACTATTGGTATTTACCTGCGTAGAGTGGTTCTGGAATTTGGGAGCTAAACGTAATTATTTTCCTGAGGTTAAATCACTGGTGCTTACGCATAAGTTAACTTGAATTTATTTGTTATTAATTTTAGCAGAATTATTATCAGTACTTCCCTAATTTCTTTGAGTTTCACTAGAGCTTCCTTTCTCTCGCTTTTGTATACGTGCGTAGTATCCGATGTTCCCAGAATACCTTTTATATACGCAGTAGATATATTTTAATTACTTTCACTTTCGATCTTTATATATTTTCTCTCTGACGACACGCCAAGTATAATTTCTTTTCACAGTTAGATCTTCTATAACTTTTACGGTATAATAACTTCACTTTCGATGTGTAGAATAATTAATCCAATGGGTGTAGAATTAGTAATCCAATCTGGGGTAGATCCGCTGGCCGTGGGGTTGTCCTGACGCCACTGGGTTCCCACAGTGTAACTCGAGCACTTTGGTTTGGGACCTTAAATAACTAAATTGCCTAGCCCAAGCCGTGACAAAATAGCAATGAGCGAACGCAGGAGTGAACTCCTGTCTACTCTGGTCTTTATAAGTACTTTGATGAATTTCTTGTGGTTTGGTCTACCCTGGATAAAGCAAGTTAGTACCTGACTGTCTGCTTGTAACCACAATAGCGCCGGGGTTGAGGTAGGCCGAGAATATTAGATTACTTCACCCAGAAGGCTCTAATAAACCAGCTTGTTGATACCCACTAAAAAGAATTAGTATAATGGGTGACTACAGTCTCGTAATTGTGTCTACGCCTTGCGATCAACTGAACCAACTCTTCAACTGTGTCCTCCACTTTCGAATCTGTCCTTTTACCCGGGGTGTCAAGAACAGCTCTAGATTGAGATGTCGATCCTAAAATCTTCCGTCATAGTCATACCGTTTCTCAGGGCCTCGGGGGTCATGTGGTTGAGCATCAGAAAGGCACCTAGGGGTAGGGTGGTTAGTTCCTTGTGGCTTGGAGAGGGGTGATATACTTATTTACTTATAGTGCCATTTCTTGATTAATTTCTCTTCTTCGCTTTTCTTCTTCTGTTGGACTTTGGAATTGGTTATGTTGATGGATAAGTTTTGTCCTGGTGTTAGAGGGCGTGTTGTCTGGGGGCGGTTGTGTCCTTTTTAACTCTGGGGTGAGGTGATATAATATAATATATTGTCTTCTGATTTGGTCTGGGGCTGTGGTGGAGGTAGAGGTGGGGATCTCGGTATGTTGGCTGTGGTGGTGAATATGTTTTTCTGTTATTTCAAAGAGAAATACACTTTTCACTGTGATACACAAATCAATACGATTATTACTTTAGTCAACCACGGAATATATCGGTATTATTGGCGCACTGAACTACTACTTATCACCACATCAAAGTTAACTAAAACCCTTCAACAGGTGACCCCAAGGCCACTACCCTAGTAAACACACACTCGGTCACTAGGTTTGTTATGCCCTGTTTTTCTACAGGTTTAACTTGGGTAATGTGAGTTCTAAATTGACTGGGTATATAAGGCTGCATGCACAATACAAGATATGAGGAATAGAGAACACAAAGAAACACATGGTAGCAAGTTACATGATCACGTTTATTGATATACCACTGCAGAATACTTGTGTAAGACAATATAATAGAATTGAACAACACTAGCATAAGTGGATCTGGATGGAGCCTAGTCTCCCACTTCCAACGTTCAGGTATTAATCTGATCACTGGCTTTGATTTCACAGGTTTATATACCGAAGACCATCAATGTTACTTATAGATTCATATTCACTGTTAGATTTATTACTGGTAGCTCTGGTGCACAAGTAGTAGTTCACAGACTAGATTAGACACGTATTTTAGAGCACGGGAATTCTAGTAACCTCAGGGGGTACTGATATAAGTTTTATATCCTTGTCTCAGAAATACATAGAACGCAAGTCAGTGGGCGAACGTTAGATATCACTAGAGTTTTAATATCTGAATAAGGTAATTACGAGAGTCAAGGTCGCCTGTTAATTAACCCGGGAGCTGCGGGGAGACTCTTAAGAGTTCCCCCGGCGCACTGCGGGGAGACTCTTAAGAGTCAGAGACAAAAAAAATCAACTTTTGACATTGAAAAAAAAATATTTTTTTATTTTTTTTTAGGCCCCTGGGCCATGCAAAATCTCAGTCCTCTACCTCCCCTCCTTCCCCACTTTCCTCCTCTCCTTCAGTTATCACCTATTTTCCCTGTTATTCCCTTATTCTGAGGTATATTTTCGTGCTAACATTAGAAATCCGATTGGAGGGTGTGGTCATCACTGATAGCAAGCGAGTGCAAGAGAGAGAGAGAGAGTATCGATCGACTGTGTCTCAGTGGCCTTGGGGGAAATTGGCGGGAAAGCAGATTGCCTCACCCATACATTATACAACTCGCGGGCTATATCTCCAATTTTGACCATCCAAACGCTGTTTTCACTCGTTTTATTGTTGTTTCAGGTTAATACCTTTATAATCAACCCATAATAGGCGCATATGGATAAGTATTAATGCTATTAATGGCACAATGAATATTTTAGTGACGGAAACACCTCAAATACGTCAGCACAGGGGGACGTTTCCAATTACCCCCATGCGCACTTCAGAGGTTAAAGAGCACTGATCGCTTAGTACGTCCCAAATGGAATGGTTAAGTATGAATTACACTGGGCAAGGTCTTAGCCACTTCGTAGAAATATTAATTAGTGAATCTCTAAACAGCACAGTAATATGTAGTACTGCTAAAGGGAATCTTGGGTAGTATCTGATGGGTCTGGTCCTGGTTATCTTGCGTCCATGATGTTGGGGGCTAACGACTGGTTCCGCGGCCGTCCAGGGGGGCCATATGTGTGAAGTTCTTCAATACGTGGGCAGGTCCTTCTATCCAAATCTGCCACGGAGTCTGCCGGCTCTGGGATCTCACTCCGGAACAACACAAGGGCAGAGCTAGAAATTAACTGCAGGGTAGTGACCCCTGGTTGGTGTCTAGCTTTCAACTGATTTGACTGGGGGCGGGAGTTAGATTTATAGGCTCGGTTCTGGACCCTGTAGACAGTAGGGATCTCGAGTCTTATGGACTTAATTGAGCTCTCAATAGATATGGGGACTAGGTAAGATGGTATTTACTGTTGTGGCACAGGGCGATAGGAAGCCTTTATATTTTCATATAACTGAGCCTTAGTAAGAGGTACTATTTTGGCTATACTGGACGTATTTAGGGGAGAGAGACTGGATCTACTTTGCGAGGAGGATGGGGACAGTTGTGATAGGAGCGTCTCTCTAGATTGTTCAATCTTCATTCTATGGTATAGCTGAGGTGCTAATTTAGTGATCAGAGCATGCAAGAAAGGTAAATGGTTTATTGTGAGTTAATAGAGGTTAGTAAAGGTGTTAGTCATGCATGGTTAGTTCATTGATAGGAAGAATTCCTGTGCTACCTGGCAATGACTCGAAAGTCAAAACATGGGCCAGGTATACCTCCGCGGGGGTGGGGGTCTCCCTCCTCGGGTGGGCAAAAAGGGGGAGCTGGGCGCCCTCTCTCTGTGATAGTCGTCCGGCGGCTGTGGCTAGGGGCTTGCCATATCACCAGTGTTTGTAATAACCCTCTGTGTATGAGACAGATGTGGGTGTCCTTAATACCAAAACCGAAGGTGCCTTAGCTAGCTGGTTTTACTCGGCTGGTTGTTAATTGTAGGGTTTGCTGGATGTGGTGGAGACTGGGTTGCTAACTCTGCCACATTTATCTGGAAGTATGGCAATAGAAGTTAGTTACTGGCGGGGCGGCTAGCCTCGCACCGACGACCATTGGGTGCAGGGTTGTGAATGTGTTGTAAGAGAATAGATGTCATGCAAGGGGCTAGTAAAGTTCTAATGTTGTTCTGGCCTACTAAGTGAAGGTAGGCTGGATAGGAGTATATATAAAAAAAGGTTGGAGAGCGTTAGCAACGGACAATTCAAGGATCTTCAAGAGGTATGAGAGAGAGGCTAGGTCGGACAAGAGTCGAGAAGCGCGGGTGTCTTAATGAGAGGGGGGGGGGGGGGAGAGTTCAAGGGCTACAGGGAAATTTTGCCCCTAAGGTCCCTGGGTGTGGGGGTGGCATTAGGCTACAATTGATATGGAAGTTTGAAAAGGCAGTAGAATACGTTAGCCAAATGCTACCGGGGAATGCAACTATGGGGTGGTATATGAGTCTGGAAAAGATAGAGTTATGCGATCAGTCAGAGGGTTATGGATACTATTAGTTGGCCCTGGGAGCTGCGTTTTCTATTAAATATAAAATACCAACCACAGCGGCAGTTCGTAGGGGTACTTAGTTATTGTTTCGGGGTACTTATGACAGATACTGGTAACCAGGTTATCTTATACAATCTCTGGTTGGGGTAAGAGGTGTAAGACACTAAGTAAATTGGCGTCGTGTGGACTGTGGATACGAAAGAGGCAAGGGGAAGACGTATGACAATTGTGGGAAAGTAAATGGAAAAAGGTGAACACAATGGCGGATAAAAATACTTAACCTAAGGATTGAATACATAGATTTATGGGGCGATGGGTCTTCAGAAGCTTAGTCTGGCAAGACAAGATGTTAGGGAATGTTAATATTAATACTTAGTTACTAGAGGAACAATGCAAGGGGCGACTGAGCACGGGTTACATATATCTATACTCGTCATGGGAAATGATATACTAGGTCTAGGGACAAGCGTGGGTGTTTTAACTTCTAAGATATATAACATCTACTTCTCGGATGTAAGAACATACATAGATATAATTATGGCTGTCTGATGTGTTGGCATTGGCTCAATGTCGGGACAGGGCATGGGTGTTTTTTTTAATATGAATGTATATTCCTGTTCATCATCTTTGTAGTTAGGAGTGTAGGACACGAGGGGGTTAGTGTACGTGAGGTGTGGAAAATGGTCAGTTTAGAAAAGGTAAATGGGTGCAGCCAGGAGCTGCTTGGGCCTGTCTGAAATGGCTGGCTCGGTCAGCTGGTCCTTTCGTTCTGTGGACCTTTCCTTTGGTGTTTCTGTGTGGTATTCGTTCATGGCTTCTGTGGTGGGCTTCTCGTTCTGGGGCATTTTAAGGTTCATAAGGCGTACAGCAGCTCACAATGGGGTGAAGGTTAGCTCAAGGCTCAATAACACCAACAGCATCCTGTCTCAGTACAGCCACTAGGTCATGTCCACTGGGGTGGACACAGGACACTGCACCTGGTACTTCTCCCTGGACTTTGCTCCTGACCTGGGACCTGGTATTAACATTACCATTAATAAAACTGACAAAATCCTATATCTTAATTCATATCAACATCACAAAAGTGGTCAAATGTATCAATTAAGAGACAACAAAGGGAGGATGTACATTATTGGGTTACAGATAAAATTTACTTAGTTGACCCTCAAAAATATATAAAGAAAAAATGGTCCAAATAGAAAACGGAGGGTTGGCGATAGATATAATTTACTTTAGTTGACCCTCAAAAATAAAATGGTTTAAAATAGAAAACGGAGTGTATACACACACACAACTCAGGAATGTGGGCTTACATTAAGTTACATACATGATATTGAACTCGACATACGGGATCTTATTACACTAACATAATACAATTAACATTATCTTATACATAATTAATAAGGTTGGCAGGACAAATAATATGGAATTTGGAATCTAAATGAGTAATTATCAGACGGAATGAATAATTTCACCTTCGACCAAGACAAAGGATGTCGTATAATTTCGTAGTTACATATAAGAAACTGGGCTTAAAAATGGTTTTAAAACTTATCTTAAATACTTCACAATTCACTTCAACTGAAGGTTTTATCTAAACACAACACAAAAGGGAAATTTATACTGAGTTAAGCCAAATATTTCCCCTTAGTCCGCCCGAGGCTGGCGACTGGGAGGGAATGACGCTGGCACTCTCGGCTCTAGGCTCTGTAGGACTCGGGGTCAGCGTCCTTTGTTACAACAATAACCATACCTTGATTAAATGAGCTCCTCAACTTACTTAGAGTCTAATAAAACTTTCAAAGGATAATTGAATTACTTTTATATGATGCAACGAATTTCAGGCACAAACATGTTAACTATTACTTACGATATCCTAGGTAAGACTATAGTTTTTAAGTTGGAGGTAGGACTCATAAATTTCCACCTGTCAAACCCCCTTGAGGTGGGCACTTGTCGCTAAGGCCTCAGAATCAGGGTGTCACACTAGAGACTCGGTACAAGCAATTATTAGGCCAAATATCAGCATTATACTAGATTCACAAAGTTAAAGTTATGCTTTGCAATTAACCTCTGAAGTGCGCATGGGGGTAATTGGAAACGTCCCCCTGTGCTGACGTATTTGAGGTGTTTCCGCCACTAAAATATTCATTGTGCCATTAATAGCATTAATACTTATCCATATGCGCCTATTATGGGTTGATTATAAAGGTATTAACCTGAAACAACAATAAAACGAGTGAAAACAGCGTTTGGATGGTCAAAATCGGAGATATAGCCCGCGAGTTGTATAATGTATGGGTGAGGCAATCTGCTTTCCCGCCAATTTCCCCCAAGGCCACTGAGACACAGTCGATCGATACTCTCTCTCTCTCTCTTGCACTCGCTTGCTATCAGTGATGACCACACCCTCCAATCGGATTTCTAATGTTAGCACGAAAATATACCTCAGAATAAGGGAATAACAGGGAAAATAGGTGATAACTGAAGGAGAGGAGGAAAGTGGGGAAGGAGGGGAGGTAGAGGACTGAGATTTTGCATGGCCCAGGGGCCAAAAAAAAAATAAAAAATAAATAAAAAAAAAAAAATATAAAAAAAAAAAAAATGTCGATGTCAAAAGTTGATTTTTATTTTCTCTGACTCTTAACCCGGGAGCTGCGGGTAGACTCTTAAGAGTTCCCCCGGCGCACTGCGGGTAGACTCTTAAGAGCAGAGACTTTGAACACGTACCAAAACCGCGCGTTTATAGCCAGGCGGCTGAAAATTGGTGTGGGTATTGTACTACATGTCAACTCTCGATACCACCCCGCCAAACGCTCGCCCCGCACTCGTGCAAGCACCACCGCGCCAGTAACCACGCACTAGTCATGGAGCCTACACGTCCCTCACGCTCGCTCCCTGATGACACAACCAGCCCTCCTTCTGGTGGTGTTAGCCGCCGTGGAAGGCAGAGGGTGGCTGCCAAAGACCCTAGCTACCAGTACGACACGCCCTACAGCTCAGAGGACGAATCACCAGCACCAAAAGCACGTAAAACACGTGCAAGCAGGGCAATGGCACAGAGGTCATTGGTCTTTCGGGACACTGCCACCACGACCCAGGCCACTGCAACAACCACTACCACCACCACTGCCACCACTGCCACCCCTGCCACCCCTGCCACCGGTACCAGCGACGCAGGAGGCCGCCCTAGGGCTGCATTACCTGCGGGGGCAGGAAAAATGAAAGGCACGGGCGTAGGGAAGGGAACGCGTACGCCAGCCACAGTGCCCCTCCCACCACCAACACCACCAGCCGCCCCTGGCCCTGCCGCCCCTGCTGCCCCTGCCCCTGCCGCCCCTGCCGCCCCTGCTGCCCCTGCCGCCCCTGCCGCCCCTGCCCAAGGAACAGGGAAGGGGAAGGGGAAAGGGAGAGGGAAAGTGACTGGGAAAGCGACTGCTGGCCCTGGTGTCCCTGCCGGCCCTGCTGCCCCTGCCGCCCCTGCCGCCCCTGCTGCCCCTGCCGCCCCTGCCGCCCCTGCCCAAGGAACAGAGAGAAGGGCGACAGGCACCACCATCATCTTGCCATCAAGGCCACGCAACACTGCTGCCCCTGCCGCCGCCGCCCCTGCCGCCGCCGCCCCTGCCGCCGCCCCTGCCACCACCTCTGCTGTCCCTGTCCATAAGACTCCCGCACGTGCCAAAGTGACCCGGAAAAATCTTACACCATCTAAGTATGCCGCCCTGCTGTTTGATGGTGATTCGCAGGACATTGGCAGCCCGGGTTTCGACGACGAAGCCCTAGCACGGGACCAAGGGTGGGGGGATTTGGGAGTGGACAGTGGGAGTGAGTCCGACGTCGGTGACGAAAACGAGGAAGGGCATCGTCTGTCGAGTGAAGAGGAGGGTAATGATGATGAAGTGCTGTATCGCGACCATGGAAGCGATATTTCAGACGCAGAAGAAGACGCAGACGACATTCCGATCCCTGGCATGCCTTCGTTCGATTGGTCTGACGGGGTCAATTTTGTACCTGACGTGCCCCAGTTCAATCCTGGGACGTCAGGAACAACTGACAACTGGCCCTGTGATGATCAAGCGAATGAAAGCGACTTCTTCCTCGCTTTTTTCGACATGGAGGTAATGACGTACATCGTTGCCCAAACAAACGCCTACTACAGGTGGGTGTTTGGCAGATTGGACGTCCTTTCTCCAAAAGCGAGAATACGAGGCTGGGTGGATACGACTGTGGCAGAATTTCTGACGTTCTTTGCCTTGTTGTTCCTCATGCCTCTGATCAAGAAGCATGTGTTGCAACACTACTGGAAGCACGACCCTCTCATCGCCACCCCAACTTTCAATAAGTTCATGACTCGTGACAGATTTTGTTGCTGCTAAGATTTATGCACTTTGCAGACAACGAAAATCCTAACAGGATTGACAGGATATGGAAAGTTCGGGATGTGTTCACCATGTTGTTGGAGAGGTATAGGAAATACTTTTACCCCTTCCTCAATTTGGTGATTGATGAGTCGCTCGTGCTCTTCAAAGGACGTCTTGTTTTCAAGCAGTATATCCCCTTGAAGAGGCATAGGTTCGGAATCAAGCTCTTCGTGTTGTGCGACTGTGAAACTGGAATAGTGCTTGACATGATCGTGTATACAGGCACTGACATTGACATACCGAAAGCCGCTGCCAATGACCCCATGGGCATGTCAGGTGCCATCGTCAGGAAAATGTTGGCACCTTACCTGGGCAAAGGCCACATCATCTACACTGACAACTGGTATACTTCTCCTGCTCTCTGCCAGTTTCTTTATGACAACCAAACGGGGTCATGTGGGACTGTCAGAAAGACAAGAAAGTTTATGCCAAAGTTCACAGGTGATGTCATTCCTCTCACAGATGCCTCCTCCAGTGACACACCTTCAGAAGACGACCTGGCCAAGGAACACCGCGAGAGGCATGTGCGAAGAAGGCGACGAAAGGGGCAGAAATACAAGCAGCTCGAGAAGTGTGGGAAACTGATAGCCCTGAAGTGGAAGGATAAGCGAGACGTCCACCTGCTTTCCACCGTCCACACAGGTGCCCAGGTGGATTCTGGCAAAATCCACTACCGAACCAGGAAGACAATCTACAAGCCCGACATGGTAGTGGACTACACCAAAAACATGCGCCTGGTGGACAAGTCTGACTGTCAGCTGTCAGGTGTTGAGTGTCTGAGGAAGACTGTGAAGTGGTATCACAAGCTCTTCCTCCACCTAGTTGACATAACGATGCTGAACGCCTACAACTTGTGGTTGGTGAAGAAGGATATGGCCCCAAACCAGAAGCTGAAATTCCGGGAGTTCGTGTACAACGTCTCCTACCAACTCCTGGAGAAGTATGCCACCACCACTCACAGACGTACGGCATGGCGTGGGGATCACGTTCCTGACCGCATCCAGCTGGGTGTCGAAAGACACTACACAACCAACACCGAGCTGATTGGCACTCGTCACAGGCAGGTGCAGTGCACCGTCTGCAGCTCCAGTGTGAGGAAACCCCATGTGACCAAAAGAGTCACCTCAATGTGCGCTGAGTGCAAAGTTGCACTCTGCCTGGGTGACTGCTTCAGGGACTACCACACCTTCAAGAACTACTGAGTGTCGGCCCCTGCCCTGCCCTGCCCTGCCCTGGACTCGCCCCGTGCCCTGCCCTGGACTCGCCTCCTGCCCTGCCCTGCCCTGGACTCGCGCCCTACCTTACCTGACCTGACCTAATTGATCACGCTACCTCATAATGTAACATTTATATTATATAATGTATAAGTTCCAAAGATGTCCCTGTGATATAGCTTTTACATTATATAATTGTATGTTTCATTATTTAGTTTATAAGTTTCAAAGATTTACATGTAATATGCCTTATTTTTTTAGTATATCAATATATATGTTTGTTATTAGCCTAAGTAATGTGTATATAATTATTTTCTTACCTCAAATGAATTGTACAAAAATAAATATGTTTCAATAAATCATGTCAAACCTACTATGATAATAAAATAAAACAATAAAAAAAGAAAAAAAGAAAACAAGGTCATGTCATTGTATTCTTACAATATGATATATTCTATGAATATTTCATATTGTTTGAATACAATGGCATGATCTTGTAAAAAAAAAAATTTATAAAAAATTTTTCTAGACAATATAAAACCTTCCCCATAACCCCCTCCTGGATTCGATCCCACTACCCTACGACACTTTGAGTTTTCCAGTCCGCGACCTTACCAACCATGCCACAGGAGCTCATACCAAATATCACTCAAAACTTCGTGTGTACAATCGAAATGACAATATACAAAAAAAAATGAATTATCCCACCAATTTACGTTTGTAAATTGATGGGATTATCAATTATATCATGCCAAGGTTTATAATAGTTTGTCTCTGTCAAGAATTAGTAATTATATAACTTTATTCTGTCAAAAATTGCCCAAACACTCAGCAAAATTGCCCCTCTCAGTGTGACTCCACTCATTTTCACACGGTCAGGCGGTCACGAGGTGACCCTTGCCGCTCCTTGATTCTCCAGCTACAGCAGCTCTGTCTGGGAACAAAATTGGTATAAATACAATAATGGATAAAATACTCTTCACAAATACATTTGTATTGTATAATATTGTAAATAAAAATGAATAATAACTGTGTGGGTGTCGAAAATTGCTCAACCAGCTTTCTTATGTCTCGCCTACGCGCGTATATTGGATTATACATAGTCATGACTGTCATACAAATAATTGCAGTAGGTCTCGAATATACATTTAGATTGCATATTACTTCGAAATAAATAAGTAAACGTTTCTCTGGTGGCAATCTACCCTTTCGCAGGTGTAAGGAGACACCAGTCTATATTTAGCCCTCTATCACAACAGGCAATCTGCCTGTGTTGACTCAGCACCGTCGCTGGTGGTCTATAAATATAGTACTTTATTTACAGTCAATGGCCTACATGTTTCTGTGGTACTTCACATGTGTCTAAAATGCAATGTCTGCTTGCATAAAAATGCAATTCTGAAGTCCATTTAGATGTACGACATACGCATGTCTCAGTTTCTCTCTCTCTCTCTCTCTCTCTCTCTCTTCCTCTCTCTCCATTCCTGACTCATGTTATTGTAGACCTGTTGATGGCAACGAACACCAGCCATCTGGTAGACATAAGGGTCAAAATACCAAACATCAATACGCCTGGGGCGCCTCCACAATTATCACTAAGCTGGTTATCTATCTAGAGATCTGCCTTACTTCCATCTCTCCACGACTCACTCACTCACTGCACCCCTGCATGCCTCCCTCCCACCCACCCACCCACCCCCAACCCCCCCTTTCAGGCTTCCGTCTGCTAGAAACACATTCACAATTTGCGTAAATATCGCATCAATTGGGCTATATGCGGTATATTCCTTGTTATATGGGACGCCTACATATGTACACGTCTTTATTATAGCATGAGAGTGCTCTAAATACAAGATTGACGTGATATTTATGGCGTAACACTACCTCTCCCCCTTTCATTCCCACCACAACTCACTCACACCTTGGTTCACGCATAGAAACTCATTGATAATGTGCGTAAATATCGCATGAATTGGTTTATATGCGGTATATATTTTGATATATGGCACGTATACATACGTACAAGTCTGTATTATAGCGTGACAGTGCTCTACGTACAAGATATACGTGATATGTATGGCGTAAACCACACTCTCAGCTCATAAATTGCCGCCAAACCTCCAACACATCTTCATTCCCGCCTAAATATTCTCTTATAATTCCCTTATATATTGCAATTTTTGGTCACTATGAGGCATATTCATTGTTATATGGGTGCCCTACACACGTATACATACTCTAAATAGCCTAAAAGGGCTCGAAAAAGGAGATATACGTGATAATACGCGGTAACCCACCCCCTCCTCCCTCTCCTTCTATCCCCTGCGCGCGTAAATATTCGGCAGGGAAATCTCGCCGCTCGATGACAATCTAGCCGCGCGGTGCCATTCGCTCCACATTTTTCAACTACGGACCGTTCCCCTACCCCCCCCAGACATTTTTTGGGGGGTCAAATATATATGGGCCGATGCACGCAAACATTCCCTACACGATGATGTACTTTTTATCGAAATTGGCAATAGGTCCCAAAATCATCATAGGTGCGCACAGTCTTACCCTGTAGAAAACCCCCTGTGCGCCGCGGAGAGGTTAAGAGTCTCCCCGCAGTGCGCCGGGGGAACTCTTAAGAGTCTCCCCGCAGCTCCCGGGTTAACTGTATACACCTGGAAGTGATTAAATGGCCAAAGCAAGTAAATTTCATTCTAATTCCAAAACAACATTGCTCCGATTGTGACACCCCTTTTCTAAACTAAATAGAACAATACCAAACAATTATATTTAATATGTAGTTAGAATAATGACCCTCATACCTATGAGACACCATTGGGCCTATTTAATTATTTATTTCTAGTCATTACAATTTAATATATGTCAACTGATATCTTAATCACGATAATAACATAATACCGAACATTTCACCTAATCTCAACACTGACTGGGTCATTATTGGGCTTAAAGTGAGTGAACAGAAAAAGTCTTAGTGTAAATATTGCCAAAATTAAGCCTAGTCAATTTAGACCCCTTACATTAGGGGCCTGCTAGAAGAAGGAAACGCTATATTTGCGGCTCTCACAGAAACTCACATTAACCTCTGAAGTGCGCATGGGGGTAATTGGAAACGTCCCCCTGTGCTGACGTATTTGAGGTGTTTCCGTCACTAAAATATTCATTGTGCCATTAATAGCATTAATACTTATCCATATGCGCCTATTATGGGTTGATTATAAAGGTATTAACCTGAAACAACAATAAAACGAGTGAAAACAGCGTTTGGATGGTCAAAATCGGAGATATAGCCCGCGAGTTGTATAATGTATGGGTGAGGCAAGCTACTTTCCCGCCAATTTCCCCCCAAGGCCACTGAGACACAGTCGATCGATACTCTCTCTCTCTCTCTTGCACTCGCTTGCCATCAGTGATGACAACACCCTGCTTGCAACTCGCTAATGTTAGCACGAAAATATACCTCAGAATAAGGGAATAACAGGGAAAATAGGTGATAACTGAAGGAGAGGAGGAAAGTGGGGAAGGAGGGGAGGTAGAGGACTGAGATTTTGCATGGCCCAGGGGCCAAAAAACAAAAAAAATGATGTCAAAAGTTGATTTTTTTTTTCACTCACTCATAATAGTCTCCCCGCAGTCCGCCGGGGGAACTCTTAAGAGTCTCCCCGCAGTTCCCGGGTTAAAGATCAGGAAGATAGTGAGGTATGGATTCCTGGTTACAACCTACATAGGGCGGACAGAACGCATAGATCACAATTCATGGAGCTGTAGCCTTGTACATCCATGACTCACTGATATGTACTGAATTCCTAAATAACAGTAATGAAGTGGTGGAAATACTTGGAGTTAAAATAGAATCCCTAAATTTAGCAGTTATTGTTACATACAGGCCTCCAGACGCATCCCGAGAAGAATTCAAAACCCAGCTCAACAAAATAAAATCATAAGTGGAAACCCTGGGGAACCCAACACCAAATATTATATGGCTAGGAGACTTTAACCTACCAAACATTAAATGGAGACAACTAGAAAACCAGTTAGTGGCAAACAACACCGGAGAAGCAAAATACGAGAGAGCTTTTTGAACTTTGCGATTTTTTTAGTCTTACCCAACATATTGCTGAACCCACACGGGAAAACAATATCTTAGACCTGGTCTTCACTAACAACAACTCTCTAGTACACAGCATTAACATATCGGACACAACATACTCAGATCATAAATTAATTGAGATCAAAACAACCTTAGAAAGTGTACAGACAACCTCAGAATCGAGAACAAAAACCGGCCCCTTCAGTAAATTTAACTTCAATAACAAAAACATTAGGTGGGAAGAGGTAAATCAAGAAATGGAGGAAATAGACTGGGAAGATTTAATGAATAACCTGACACCAGCAGAATGTCTAGTCTTAATAACAGAAACCATGACCCAAATCTGTAGCCACCATATACCGGCAAGACAAACAAAACGAAGAAGCAAACAAGATCGGGAAAGGAGGAGGCTGTACAGAAGAAGAAAATTACTCGCACAAAGAGGCACACATCAAAATCTACAGAATAGGCAAAAGGCCGAAATAGATAGAGAAATTGTGGAAATTGAACAAAGGCTAAGAATATCATATGAACTACAACATATGGAAGAGGAGAGGAAAGCTATTGCAGGTATAAAGGAAAATTCCAAATACTTCTTTTCATACGCCAAACAAAAGGCTAAAACAACATCAAACATCGGCCCACTGAGCAAAGGGGACGGCTCTTTCACAGGGGACAAAAAGGAAATGAGCGAACTCTTAAGCAGGCAGTATGAAATGGCATTCAGTGAGCCTGATGAAACAAAAGTCATCAGAGACCAAAATATATTTTTCATGGAAACCTCCCTCACGGAAACCCCTCAGATGCTGGATATTGATTTCGGTCCAAAAGACATAGAAGAGGCCATTTCCAACATGCCATCCCACTCGGCACCAGGCCCGGACTCATGGAATTCGATCCTAATGAAGAAATGTAAGGAAAACCTCTCAAAACCCCTGGCTATAATGTGGAGAAGGAGTCTAGACACTGGTGACATACCAGATAGCTTGAAAAACGCAATAATTGCCCCACTGCATAAAGGAGGGAGTAAAGCACTACCAAAAAACTACCGCCCGGTAGCTCTAACCTCTCACATCATTAAAGTTTTCGAACGAGTTCTGCGAAGAAAAATTTCAACATTCATGGAGACAAATGAACTACACAACACCGGTCAACATGGGTTCAGAGCGGGAAGATCATGTCTCACAACTTTTGGAACACTATGACAAAATTCTTAAAGCGCTAGAAGAAAAGAAAAACGTGGATGTCATTTACACCGATTTTGCTAAGGCATTTGATAAATGTGACCATGGTATAATAGCCCACAAACTGAAAGCAAAAGGTATAACTGGGAAAATCGGACGGTGGATATACAATTTCCTCGTAAACCGAAAACAATCAGTAGCAGTAAACTAAGTCACATCTGAGCCTTCGGATGTCAAAAGCTCAGTGCCCCAAGGAACAGTGCTAGCGCCCCTTCTGTTCCTCATACTAATTTGCGACATAGATACCAACACCAGACACAGTACGGTGTCGTCTTTTGCTGATGACACAAAATTAAGCAAGATAGTAAACACACAAGAAGACGCAGGAAGACATGAATGTAGTGTTCCAGTGGACCAGGGAAAACAACATGCAATTCAATGAGGAAAAATTCCAATTAATACGGTACGGAGATAATAATGGTGTTAAAGAAATTACAAATTACTTAACAGAATCTAACCACATAATAGAACGGAAAGACAGTGTGAAAGACCTTGGGGTATTAATGTCTGAAAATATGGGTTTCAAAGTACATAACCAGGTCAAAGTGGCGGCTGCGAAACGTCTTAACGGGTTGGATTCTGCGTACTTTTAAAACACGCGGTGAAGTACCTATGATAACGCTCTTCAAATCTCTAGTGCTACCGCTGCTTGAATACTGTAGCGTATTAACATCCCCATACAAAGCAGGTGAAATAAATGACGTAGAGAGTGTACAAAGAAATTTCACTTCGCATATAAGTTCAATAAAACATCTACACTATTGGGAGCGTTTAAGAGCACTGAATCTGTACTCACTGGAATGTAGAAGAGACGTTACCTAATAATATACACGTGGAAAATCGCAGAGGGTTTAGTACCAAACCTCCGATAGTCATGAAATTCAGTGATAGGAGAGGCTGGGAATGCGAAATCCCCCGGATGAATAACAGGGGTGCTATGGGCTCTGCGAGAGGGCTGGTTATCACACAGAGGCCCACGTCTCTTCAACAAACTCCCACGGCGAGTAAGAGACATGAGGGACATCTCGTTAGACAACTTCAAGAGAGCCCTAGATGTCGAACTGCAAAAAGTGCCAGACGAGCCCATCCTCGCAAGGGAGCGAGCTGTCGCTTCAAACAGTCTACTGCACCAAATCACCACCCATAATGAGGGGCGTCGCGCTCCTTGGTGCCGCTAGAAGAGCGGCGAACACATCTAAAGGTAAGGTACCTGTAGAATGGCGTTAACCCGGGAACTGCGGGGAGACTCTTAAGAGTTCCCCCGGCGTACTGCGGGGAGACTCTTAAGAGTGAGTGAGAAAAAAAAATCAACTTTTGACATAAAAAAAAAAGAAAAAAACAATTGGCCCCTGGGCCATGCAAAATATCAGTCCTCTACCTCCCCTCCTTCCCCACTTTCCTCCTCTCCTTCAGTTATCACCTATTTTCCCTGTTATTCCCTTATTCTGAGGTATATTTTCGTGCTAACATTAGCGAGTTGCAAGCAGGGTGTTTTCATCACTGATGGCAAGCGAGTGCAAGAGAGAGAGAGAGAGAGTATCGATCGACTGTGTCTCAGTGGCCTTGGGGGAAATTGGCGGGAAAGCAGCTTGCCTCACCCATACATTATACAACTCGCGGGCTATATCTCCGATTTTGACCATCCAAACGCTGTTTTCATTCGTTTTATTGTTGTTTCAGGTTAATACCTTTATAATCAACCCATAATAGGCGCATATGGATAAGTATTAATGCTATTAATGGCACAATGAATATTTTAGTGACGGAAACACCTCAAATACGTCAGCACAGGGGGACGTTTCCAATTACCCCCATGCGCACTTGTTAGGTTAAGTAGAGCTCTCTAAGTCAACTGGTTCAGTTGTGATGTTGATTTCATTGGAGATAACTTTATGGCAAAAACAGCCACTTTACACTACTTTTCGATACTTAACAATAACATACAGGCACACACGAACAAGCGACGCACTCCTTCTTGTGGCCGGAGATGCGGGGCGTCGGTCCAGCCGGCTGTTGTTTACATGCGTCGGACGTACGCCTCGCACACCAAGCTTACAGGCTTTAAGCTCATGGGTGTTTAAGAGACCTTCCGGGTAGCTCGGGTGTGTTTTTTATTGGTCTTTAAAAGGGTTAAGAGCGGGTGGAGGAGTATATTTGATGTGCCGCCCAGCGGGGGGTTTTACCGTAAACGAGCTTGTTTCCGTGCTCGTTTTCATGCATAAACGAGCCAGAGCGTAATACAAGTATGCATCCCTGAAAGGGCGTTAATTCAGCTTTCCAATGACACCAGAACCATCCTTCTACGATCACTGGTTGTCTTGAAACGATCGTGCAACCGAAGGGCAAAATCTGTAAAATATGGTCATTTTCTTACATTATTATGTGTGAAACGAGTGAGAGAGGGTAGAGTACAAAGGAGTACAGCTCAGCATCTCCACGGCCACCGTGGTGAGCGGTCATGAGGTAACCTACGCTCCTCCCACTGCTCCGCTCTCTGTCAGAGCACATTACGTGCTCAAAATTGCACTCGACAATAGCCGGGTGCCGCCAGTTAAGGGTTAAAGGTTAATAGGCTTTCAAGCTTACGGATTTCGGAAGCCCATCTGGGCCCCACAGCGTGAGTTTGTTACGGGCTTCTGGAAGCCCAACTGGGTACCGAGGGTTAAAAACAACCGGTGTATTGATCATTGTAGCCGTTGGCTGAAAATGTACAGAGGAACAGTTTATAGCTAAACTCTAACTTATAATATATTGTGATATCTTCGAAAGGGGTGAAGTCACAGAGTGTGAGGTGAAGCTGAACGTTCAGGCTATGGAGATAGTCAACTCTTAAGTATCTGGGCAGTGTGTTGAGTAAAGATGAGACTATGGATGAAGAAGTGCGGGAGAGGGTACAACAGGGGGAGAGGGTTGTAGGAACGTTGAAAGCAGTAACAAGAAATAGGGTGGTCAGTATGGAAGTGAAGAAGTCCTTGCATGACAGTGTGGTAATCCCGACACTGACTTACGGAAGCGAAGCATGGACGTTGGTTGAGAGACTCGGACCAAAAGTGAGAGCAGTGGAAATTAATTACTTAAGAAGTGCGTGCGGAGTTACATGGAGGGATAGACAGACTAATGAGGAAGTAAGAAGGAGGTGTGGTGTGGAGGTAGATGTGCTGGAAAGTGTGAAAAGGAATAACTTGAGATGGTTCGGCCATATGGAAAGCGAGAAAATTACTAAGAGGGTGTACGAGAGCGAGGTGGAGGGACAGAGAGGGAGATGTGGAAGGATGGAGTGAGGAAGTATATGAATGAAGGCTGTGCTGGTTGGGGGGAGGGGCGTCGACTGACTGGGGACAGAGGTGCATGGGGGCGGTTCGTTCGTCGCCACCCCTTCGGGGATCGCGCCATCAGGCAATAGATAGATAGATTTAGGTATAACTAGTAAGATAAGTAAAATTGCAGATGATACTAAAATTAATTCAGATAGAGATAAAGTGCCTCCAAAGGGATCTAGATACCTTACTCGAATGGTCAGTAAATTGGCAGATGAAGTTTGACATTGACAAATGCAAGGTATTAAAGATAGGGAAAATGCATACAAATGTTAAATATAAACTAGCTAATATGTAATTAGAAAACTCAGATTGTCAGAAAGATCTAGGTGTGTTTGTTAGCAATGATTTGAAGCCTAGAAAACACTGTATAAGCGTTCGTAACAAGGAAAACAGGATTCTCGGGTTCTTCTCTAGGAGTTTGAGTAACAGAACTGCTGATGTTATCTTAAAACTTACTTGTTATTAGTGAGACCCCATATGGATTATGCTGTTCAATTTTCGTGTCCTTATTACAGAATGGACATAGATTCATTGGAGAGAGTACAACGTAGAATGACAAAAATTATCCATAAATATTTGAAATCTTCCGTATGAAGACAGGTTGAAGAAATTAGGCTTACATTCGTACGCAGAGTTAGAGGGGACATCATAAGAGGTGTTTAAGTTGGTTAGTGGGATTAATAAAGGGAACATGAAAAAATTTACTAAAGCTCAGTGATAGCGAAAGAACTTGAACAAATGGTTTCAAGTTAGATAAATTTAGTTTCAGAAAGGATATTGGTTTGGTAACAGTTGTAGATAGGTGTAATAGGCTACCGAGTGCTATAGTGGGATCAAGAACGATAGGGAGCTTTAAGATAAAATTACATAGGCATAAGGACGAGATGGGTTGGGTGTGAGGGGGATCTGTCAGGTGTGGGCCAATCAGCGCTCTGTAGACCCCCGTTTTCTGACCTAACCGTTTCGGTGAGGTCAGTCCTTATGGTGTTAGTGAGTTTGACTTTATAAGCCCAGCTTAAAAGGCCTTATAATTAGGGTTAGGTGTGAGAGGGATCTGCCTTGTTTGGGCTAATCGACTTTCTGCAGACTCCCATTTTCTTATGTTCTTATGTAACCCTTGACCTGAAACCCGATACTACCGTAGATTAACACCTCTACGTGAAAAGTCTCAACAAGATGGCAGAGGGGGATCACCTCTTTAAGCTGACAGCCTCTCCATCCTTAATACACCACATTGATTTGGCCCACTGGTGTCCCACAGCTACCATGAGGTTACAATGGACCAAAAAAGATGAACTGTGGCCCAGACTTAAGTTCCCCCCCACGCTTTAGTCATCTGGGGCATACTCTACTCCTATTTTTCCTCTACAACATGGGTAGAGTTCCCCTCGAACGCACTGCGGGGGTTAGTGGCAGGAAGGGCAACAGTCGGTAGACCATCAAGGAAGATCTGGAACAAGGTTATGAAGAAGGATGTCTTGGTTAAACAATTTTTTCAAAACAAATGTGGCCAGGGGCTTGAGGCATACCTGTGCAAAACCTGGAGTAGCCTTAAAAACTACAATATTTTAACTGGCAGGATTGTGCAATTAATTATGTTACAATATTCCATTTCAAGGTTGTCACAAAACCTGTATATCTGGCATTTCATGAAGGATTGAAGGATTCATAGGATACCTTGCAGTTTCTATGGTGGACATTCATAAAGACTGATTTTCTATATGGAGAGAATGGGTGAAGCATGTGGACATAGCATTACATACATCACATTTTAAGACTGAGTACTCCACACATACGTGCAGTTTCAGTCTCTTGTCCTAATGTACTGTACATAGTCGAAAGACCTTGGTATAGTCGTGAAGAAGGATCCAAGTTGAAATTGGCCGTCAAATGATCCAAGATATATCCATGCAAAGCATGGATAAGCCTTTCAACTGATACCAATGATAAAAATACACGTCAAACAAGATTAATTAGATATTTATTGATATTATCATGGACACAACATATGAGTAAAACTTAGTACTGTACTTTTATATTTGCACATTAAATACTTAACAATTCTTCAAGTTATCATGCATGTGTTTTTCTTAGCTACATTAACAGCACAGTACCATATAAATATATAGTTAATTTAGCAGTGGCTCTCTCAGTCAATGACGTGAGAGCCTTATGTAAATATGGCCTCTTTCCGGGTCTCCTAGGAGACTGGATTAACCTTACCACTGTCGGTAGAGAACCATAATCATCCTAGGGGGTATCCTTTAATCGTTCCTAAGGTACTGTACGTCATTCTTGCGGAGCCACTAGAAGGGAAAAAATAATAATTAAATTATAAAATCAGTTTGAACAGCGCGCCCGTTTCGCTTAGCGTCCTTCAAGTTGTCCTGCTAGGTTCCCATACGCAGTTGCCATCCTTCACCATCTCGCGAGATTCCACCTCTCTCGACCGACACCCAGCTTAGGCAAGACGTGTGTCCTGCTTCTCCTGGTTAGTGTGGTCCCTCCTAGTTACCTCTGCACGTTTCTCCTATCGAGTCAATATTGCATATTATAGCGCTAGTGTGGCTAGGAATGTGTATTACTGTACTATAGGTAATGCTAGCGAATTTGACAAGAAGCTTGACCCCTTAGTTTCTTATAACTCAAAACGAATTAAAGCAATCGGCCTGACGTTTTTATAATTTAGAAAGAGTCCACCAGGAAATAGGTGTGGATACTTACAGCTTGTTTTCTCTAGGCCGTTTTGAGTTACAAAGAGGTCAGGGTTGATAATAATAATAATAAGCATGTTACTTATTTCTCATAAGCGCCAATTTTTCCGAAGAATTCACTAGCGCTCGGAAAGAGAAAGAAAAAAGAACAAAATCAATGCATCAAAAGAAAGCTTATATACAACACACATTTAACAATCACTAGCAGTGGCAAAATAGCCTAAACTCTATAGCCATCTGTCATGACACCTCTCTCAAGATCATAGCTTCTCTCAAAGAGAAAAGTCTTAAGTTGTCTCTTGAAGCATTCAACAGAACTCCGTTGTCTCATGGACAGCGGCAACCTGTTATACAACCTCGGAGCCATGTAGGAGAATGACCTCTCAAAGAAAGAAGACTGCTGGAAAGCCCTTGGTTCATCAAGACGAAAAGGGTCATTGTCATGACGCACAACTACACCATGGTGTGCCGGTGGACGCCTGAGCAGCTCCGCAAGGTACCTAGGCTCACCAAATTTTAGAACCTTAAAAGTCACTAAACACAACTTAAATTCTATTCTTGCTCTTACTAGCAGCCAGTGCAGTTCTATGTGAAGAGATGTAGTAGGAGTTCTAGGTGGAACACCAAAAATGAGTCTTGTGGCCCTGTTAAGAACAGACTGAACTTTCTTTAAAATATAATTTGGAAGACCCACCAACAGGGCATTGCAATAATCAACACGAGAGGACCAATGAGTGAACCAACGTCTGGTTATAAATGGCTTCACCAACTAGAGATTTCTGATGTGCAAGTAACAACTTTTAACTATCTGGTTTACATGTTCTTTGAAATCTAATCGGGAGTTCACATATACACCCAGATTTCGAACAGAGTTGGCCGGTCGCAGCTGAGATCCACCCACATTGATGGAGAGGGCACCTACTATATCATCAGCTCTTCTATTTCCTCGGATGATGAGAATATCAGTTTTACCATCATTTAGTTTTAAGTTTTCTCGCTCTCATCCACTTCTTGATATCAGACATCAACAATTCCATCTTCTTACAGTTTCTTACAGTAGATCCTCTGGAAAAAGGCAAACTATGCCTGTGTATCCAGCTCAGTACCAGTGCTTGCACTGCTGCGGTCGTTCACGGTGTTGGCGGCGGCGGTAGCAGACGCAACATTTTTACTATTCTGTATTTTTGTTTTATAATCAAACTTCAAATCTTGTCTTCCCCATGCTTTATCAAGATTACTTTCAAACTCCCTTATTGAATCTTACTCCGTATATCAACTATATTTGTGATTCTCACATAAATCTGGGTGTCATCTGCATAAAAGTGAAAGGTGACATTATGTGCACGAAGCAGAAGAGACAAATTGCTGATATAAAGTATGAATAGGATAGGACCTAAAATTGATCCCTGCGGAACACCATACTGCAGGGGTGTCGAGTCCGAGACCATTTGATTTACCATCACACTCTGGGATCTACCTGACAAGTATGACCCAAGAAGCAAGAGAGCGGAGTCACGCACACCACAATCATAAAGATCACTCAATAACAACTTGTGATCCACTGTGTAAAAGGCCGCAGAGAGATCAAGCAAGACCAATATTGAGGCCACACCATTGCAAATGTTCTCAACTAGATCATTATGTACTCTAATCAATGCTGTTTCAGTTGAATGATGCTGTCGGTAAGCAGACTGAAAAATTGGGATAGTTTCATTCTGCTGAAGTAGTGGTTGTAATTGGTCAAGTATTGCACGCTCTAATATGAAGGACAGGTTGGAGACAGGACGATAGTTCAACATGTTCTCAACATCAAGTCCAGGTTTCTTTAGACTAGGTCGGAGTAGTGCATGCTTTTCAGAATGTGGGAAGTTACCTTCAGAGAAGCACTTATTAATTATTTTGGAAATAAACTCAACTGTGTGATCATAGACTTGGTAGCTTGGAAACATTTATGGGTTCCAACGGGCAAAATGTTTTATTGAGGTTTCTTATGTAGGACGAGATCATGTCCACCTCTACTGAGTGAAAGGATGAGAGGACATTATTAGGAATGTGTCGGGGTTGGAGTACAACTGAAAGTTCTTCACCAACAGAAGCATCATCCAGTTCCTGTCTTATGCGAGTTATCTTGCCAGCAAAAAATGACACAAAGTTGGCAGCCAACTCGGCATCGGGTACAGAAGGTCTTAAGCTGACTTGTTTTTCCAAGTAAACTGTTTACAATTGAAGCCAACCTCCTCTGGTCGTTACCACATGAGTCAACTTTTCCCTGATAATACACTTTCTTTTCATCTTTGATTGTGTGGACCACGGCTCTTCTGGCTGACAGATATTGCAACCATGTAGAGTCTGTTTTATTTTTCCGCCATTCACGTTCAGCTCTTCTACGCGCTCTTCTAATAAATTTAACTCGAGTGCTATACCAGGGTGAATCATCTCGTACTATGATTTTCTTCTCTACTTCTGGACAGTGATGATCGAACACTAATTTAAGTGCATTTATATGTACCTCCACCAGCTCATCTGAAGTAAGGTTGGAAGTATCAATACTTCCCAAGTACTGTTTTACTTCAATGCTAGCCAAATTTTGGTCTGTATTTTTATAATTTCTAAATCTGATTACTTTTTCATGAGTGAGTGGCTTAGGGAAATCAAAGCTGAAAGTAATCAAAGTATGATCAGAGGTATTAGGGTCAGCATTCTCAACATCAACATCCAGAACACCAGCACAACCCACAGGAGAGAGAACCAAGTCAAGGGTGTGTCCCAAGATATGAATTTGGTGAGACACATGGTTTACAAAATTGTTCTGATCAATCAACTCAAGGAACTCAGGAGAGAACGGCTTCAGATGAGGGCTGTCAACCCAGTAATTAAAATCTCCACATATCAAATGTCTTCCGGTTTTAGCAGAAAATTCCTCAAGAAACTGCCCAAACTCTTCCATAAAACCCCTATCTGTGCCACGATGGCCAGGCCTATAGACAACTGCCATTCTTAGAATTTGTTGATGGAGTTTTATTTCCACTTCCAACAGTTCATAATAAAGAGGGGCTGGGTTATGGCTTATTTGCAAGATATTCACCAGAGATGTGGAGGAGACAACTGCCACTCCACCACCCGGATGATCTCCCCTAGGCCTAGGAACATTTATTATGGAATGGGTTTTAGGCAATGTCGCCTGGATAATATTCAGATCTGACTCGAACAACCAGGTTTAAGTGAGACATAATACATCAAGGTTACGTTCATCCAAGCTCTCGCAAATATGATCCATTTTGTTACGCAAGGAACGAACATTCAACAGACCCAGTTTCAACCGGCTCCCTTGTGCAGTTTTTCAGTTTTTTGAACCTACAAAATTGGTGTTTTCAATAACTTTATTTCTCAGAGCTGTCATTAGAGGACAATTTCTACTCGAGGCGAAATGATTTGGTGGCTCCGTAACTGATGTGGAGCTCATACAATTTATACATTTGGGGGAAGTCTTGTTGGTGCAGTCTTTTGAGTTATGAGTACCGGCACAGAAGTTGCATTTTGGATCCTCATTTTTCCAATAACACCTGTCACTGGTATGGCCAAAGCCCTGGCAATGGTAACATTGTGTTACCCAGAAGTGATCGTATGCACGACATCTCACAAGTCCAACATACACAGAATTGCCATCATCCACAGTGGAAGTGTATTTCAGGTGACATTTTTACTACCGCAGTCTTTGTGTGTGCATCACTCTTGCTTGGTGAATAGCAAATTCATAGCTAAGCCATCGTCGACCAGGGATTTTATTCTTAGGTTCTTGTTGAGGATGCTGGGAATGATCTCATTATCCTCAGTGTCATTATAGTGTGGCAGATATGTGAAAGAATGTGTGGGAATTGTGCGTTTTTCGATAAAAGTGTCAAAATTGGCACATACAATAAGAAAAGCAGTATAATCAAAATTAGCTATAGGGCCATCACAGATTTAGCCTTTGTTGGCTTTGGCAGCCCCTTTTCAATTAATCTCCATTAGAGTACTGAAACACAGATATTTACCCCAAATTGAATAATGTGGTAGAGATGTCAAACTAGTCTCAAATTGCTCGTCTGGACAAGGGAAACAATAAATGTTCAGACAATGTTTATAGAAAGTTGACCATTTGACTTGTACTGGTTCCTGTAGTTCAACAAATTAGTGGCAATTGGCAACAATTCTTACCAATTTGTAGCATGATAATAAACTACAGGGACCAGTACAAGTTAAACAGTCAACATTAGCCCAACATTCTATGAATATAAGTTGTTTCCCTTGTCCAGATGAGTCATTTGAGACTAGATTGACATCTCTACCACAGTATACAATTTGGGGTAAATATCTGTGTTTCAGTACTCTAATGGAGATTAATTGAAAAGGGGCTGCCAAAGCCAACATAGGCTAAATCTGTGATGGCCCTATAGCTAATTTTGATTATACTGTACTGCTTTTCTTATTGTATGTGCCAATTTTGACACTTTTATCAAGAAACGCACAATTCTTCCACCTATCTGCTTCACTATTAGCAATGCCTACCAGTCATTTTTGGCAACATCTTCTTTGGTTCGGAGACACTGAAGGCACTGTCCACCCCCAAACACTGATTGATGGCCCTTCCTGTGTCTTCTTTGGCTTTCTTGGATGGATTTCGTACCACCAGTTCACCTGAATCAGTTCTAGTTAACTTGTTAACCGGAACCGAAGCCAAAGCAGTCTCGATTGCCTTTGTATCTGGTGGGCTTACTGGCTCGGAGGATCGGTCTTTTGGCTTCACTACCAGGACCTGATGGTCCCAGACAGTTTTTTTCTTTCCACCATCTACCACCTCAGTGGTGCGTTTGGTCGGCCCCTTTTTGGTCTCTTCAAATGTTTGCTGAACTATCTTGGCAAACAAGGGAATGTCAGGGGCAGCAACTTTAGTCTCAAGGATATCCATTCTGTCACCAATCCTCTATCTCCACAGCCACCGCAACAAGGGCACCCTTCACTTCGTTTACAATGGCAGTCTTCACTTCACCAACTAGGGCAGCCTTCAGGTCATCCAAGGTCTGCTGACTAATTGCTGCATCCTTAGCAGCCAGGTGGGTGGTATCGCAAACAGTGCAATGCCATTTAAATCCAGGTTTCTTCTTTGCAAGTACTCTGAGGTCCTCATCATCAACATTTATACAGTTGGCGTGAAAATATGTACCACACAAGTAGCAGCCCAGCGATTTGGCCTTGCCCACAACCTTCCTGCAACTGCAACTCTGCTTGCTTGCTGCCATTTCAGTGGAAGTAACCAATAATTAAAAAAAAAAAAAAAAAAAAAAAAATGTTTTTGTCTGATCAAAAATAAGAGAAAACCCTAGTTTAAAAAAAAACGTGAAAATGACTACCTGGGACAGACCCCAGGTAGCGCCGTCCCCGTCAGTGCCACCACAATGGAAAAGAAAAAAAGGGAAAGTGGTGTCTGCAAGGTCACCGCGGGCAGGTGGGGATCGACTTGGCTACCCTTTGGGGGTAGCCCAACCGAGATGCGTGGAGAGACCACGCAAAAGCTGGCAGATGTGTGTGGTGCAAAAACTTTAACCAATTTTGTACACTGTTTTGAGCTTATAGCAGTGACAATATAATTTCCACAGTACTCAGCAAGACCCTATTGGTTACGATACTGCCACTGCGCAAAGCAAAGGGATCAAGATTATTGTCAAGTTTGTTGGCGCTATCCATAGTTATTTATGCCCGTAACGTTCGAGGAAGCGTTGACTCTGGCTGGGTGCCGATCATGGTTTTAGGATGCCACGCCATCTTTGTTGTGATCAAGAATTTGGTTTTAGAGCGTTTGCTCTTTAGCTACCGTGTCATCACAGCTTTTTATCATATTGAGAATTTTGTTGAAGTTTTGCTGATATTTTGGGTAGGCCTAGGTTGCAAATTCATAGAATTTGCGTACCACGTGTCGCCACCCCACGACTCGATCGTAGCCTAGCCTCCATCCTTTATCCAAGGTAAGTTTCATTAAAATCAACAAATTATTGATACACATTTAGTAATACCACTTATATACTGTACTGTAAATGACCTAATTTTATCAGTGCTTTCACTATTTGAGTGTACTTTCATCAATAATACTTATTAACGTAAAGGTGTGTTATAATGACTTAATTATTTGCATACCTACCGTAGCAGTCAGTTGAGCGTCTGCTGCTGATCAAAGGGTTGGCGGATCAAGTCTGCACTGTCAAAATGTTATTGGTAAATGTCAAGCCTGGGCAACTTGACCTAGCGATTCGTGACAAACGCCTTATGTTCATGGCCACCTCTTAAGAATTACGGTGTCTGGCAAAAACAAAAATCTACTTGCTCCTACCTTTACTCCTTTTGTCCTATTATTCTTGGGTTGAGCATACGAAGGTCCCTCCACCGGTCGTGATATTCTTGGCTCTCACGTTATTGACGGAGAGAGCCACTGCTAAATTACGGGTTTCATAACCCAAAGGGAATGAATGAAAACCTATTATTTAGCAGTGGCTTCGTAGTCAATCACGTTTATTGCCCTCCCACCTTCCCCTTCCCATACGCATGCCCAACTTGATATACCAGTAGAGGTGGAACGGTGAGGGATGGCAACTGCGTATGGGAAACTAGCAGGATAACTTGAAGGACGCCAAGCGAAATGCGCGCGCTGTTCAAACTGATTTTATAATTATATATTTTTATTTTTTCACTTCTAGTGGCTCCGCAAGAATGACGTACAGTACCTTAGGAACGATTGAAAGGATACCCCCTAGGATGATTATGGTTCTCGACCGACAGTGGTAAGGTTAATCCAGTCTCCTAGGAGACCTGGAAAGAGGCCATATTTACATAAGGATCTCACATCATTGACTACAGAACCACTGCTAAATATTATTTCCTTCCTTCCCTTCGGGTTGTCAAACCCATACTTAAACCATACTGTAGTTGATGTTTAGCTTCTAATTACTATTTATTACAATATTAATACCTGTAACTGAATCATATTGCATTAAACTGCAAAGTAGGATCTCTATTATAATCTTTGTCTAAATCTGCAATAATATATATTACAGTACTTTAAAACAGGAATTTGTGTCAACTAAAACTATACAAATTTTCAACAGCTAGAGAATGTATAAAAATATTTTTAATATATACAGTAGACTCTTCATGAATCATAAGAATTTCAACTTACTACTGTAAATCTATGACAATTTCGTAAGTACATAACAGTATAACATATCCCCTTCAATATACAGTAATGGCATATTATAATTATGTTTTGGGCCGACATCAAAGGCTGGCTGGTTATAAATTTTCCCACCACCCCTCTCCGAGAGGGATCGTATCTTTTGTGTTCTTCACCTACAGTATTCATATCTCTGCAATTGTATGGCCTAACCTAGGTAAATAATGTCTTACATGTAGCACAAACCTTCATTTTGAGAATGTCAAAGACTAGAACCCGTGAGCATGATTTATCGGGTGGGGAAGGTTGGGTTGTTTGGTCTGGGATGGATGCAGGATATAAACGTAAGAAAAAGGAAGGGGTAGCTGTAGTTTTGTCAGATAGGTTGAGAGGAAGTGTGTGAAAAGCTATGGATGTTTAGATTTGAGAATTATGTAGTGTGAGTGCAAGATCAGAATAGATAGATATACTTGTGTGTGTGTATGCACCTGTCAAGAATAGGTGTGGAAGATATAAAGTTTTGGAATAAAGTCAGTGAATGTATATGAGAAAGGCAAGAATGTACAAATATAATTTTACTGGGTGACTTGAATGACATACTGTAAATGGAAATGAGGAGATAGAAGGTATAGTGGGTAAATGGGATGTGGAAGGTAAGAATATGAATGTTGACTTTCTTCTAGAAGTACGTGCAGAGAGAGAAATAGTTTTGGCTAACACATATTTTGAGCATTGTCACATTCATAGATACATATGGCACAGAGGTAAAGGTGAGCAGGAACAGAAATTTCTAATTGACTACGCCATGATTGATTCTGGGCTAAAAGTAAGGATTTTAGATTCAAAAGCTGTATGAGGTATGCTGACGGGATCAGACCACTATAAAGTGCTGACGAAAGTGGGGATAAGTAAGGAATGGAGATATGAGAGAAAACTGACAACAGAGAATAAATGTGAGAAAACTGACTGAAGAATGAAAAGCAACAAAATACAGGGATACGCTGAAAGAGACTGTAAAGGACATGGACGATATGATAGATTTAGGAAATATTGTAGACCAAATATCAGTTGCTGTTCGCTGATGACACAGCATTGGTGGCGGATTCTGATGAGAAACTGCAGCGGGTAGTCAAAGAGTTTGGTGTGGTTTGTGGAAGGAGGAAACTGAAGGTGAACGTCAATAAAAGTAAAGTAATGGTGTGTAATAGGGGAGAGCATAGGGTGAATCTAGATGTGAGGCTGGATGGGGAAATATTGGAACAAGTAGAGTGTTTTAAATATCTAGGAGGAACAATAAGCAGGAGTGGAGGTATGGAAGTGGAGGTAAAACAGAGAGTGTGTGAAGGAAGGAAGGTTTTCGGAGCAATGGGAAGTATGTGGAAGACGAGAAATCTCGGAGTGAAAGTAAAAAGTGCACTGTATCAAGGAATTGTTGTGCCAACAGTGATGTATGGGGCTGAGACATGGGCTCTGAAGAAAAAGGAGAAAAGAGGACTGGATGTGATGGAGATGAGCTGCTTGAGGAGTATGTGTGGAGTTACTCGTAGAGACAGATTGAGAAATGAAGAGATACGTAGGAGAGTGGGGCAGCAGGAACATTTGTCAGCCAGAGTGGACAGAAGGGTGCTGAGCTGGTATGGTCATGTTGAACGAATGGGAGATGAAAGGATTACAAAGAGAATATGTGAGTCAGGTACAAGGGGAGATAGAAGGGCAGGAAGACCCCCATTGAGATGGAGAGACTGTGTAAGAAAGGCTTTGGATGATAGAGGAATGACTATAGATCAGGCAGGGGAAGTGGTGGTGGACAGGAGTGAATGGAGAATGCTTGTGAATAGTTGAGTGAACACATGGTCATTTGGAGTAAGGGGTCGGGCGCAAGTTGGACTAGATAATAGTCCATCAGGCGCCTGGCCCGGGGAGACGATTAATATGAAGGGTGTGCCTGGAAGTGTGGTGGGAGGGCTTGTCGCTTTGGCTTCGCTGCATGTCTGCCTGCCGAGATCGGAACCTCTCCTGGTGGTCAGGGGCCGGGGGAGTGCTGGAGCGACCTTGGTAACCTTGGTCTTCTCCTGGGTGACCTGGATGTGTGAGAGTTTGTGTTTTTTATCTGTGTTTATTTTTTGTTTTATGTTGTTTTTGTGTTTTCCCTGTTCTTGCTCTGTCTTGAGTCTTGAGTCGGCTACCCCCAAAATGGGGATTGGGCCTGAGCATATAGATAGATAGATAGAAATATGGAAAAGTACAAGAGACTTCATGATTAACTCATAAACTGCAGTTATAAGTACTGTATGGAAAGGAATATGCCCTATGCGGCAGATTGAAGATTTTGATAGGGATTACAGAATTGAGTGAAATTACCATCAACGTCCTTGAAATGGAAGTCCGCATCTACCCTGTAAATTTTATCACTCTAGACAATCTGGTTTTCTCGTGGCATTGGCCAGAAGTTGTGGTTGGCCTGCATAAGCTCATCCCTAAAGATCCGCTTATATGCATATATGCTTTATAGCACCTCATTACAGTCATTACAATGTTTTTCCAAGGTAAATATGCTGCCTACGGAGTATTATAATGTAGGGGAGGATGTGTTGATGGCATAGGGATGTGTTGATGGCATAGGGATGTGATTATAGCCTGATATTAAGCAGAAATATGTGAAAGAGAAAGGGTAACAATATGCAGTGTGAGAAGGAGGAGGAGGAGGGAGGGAAAGATGAGAGTCAGTGGTGTGTATAGTCCTCCTTCCCCTTTCCCACGTATGTTGTGCTACTGAGGGGTGCTTGGGCAGTTGTGTGTGGCTCAGCGGCTGAAAAGGAGTGCACATTGTGCACGAAAAGCACGTTGTGCATCCCAGGCAGGCATATGTAGGTGGTGTTGCAGGAGTAGTGCTTCGTCCTCCAAACCACAATTGTTTTCCCCCTCGCGGTTCCCCACCCGCGTTCAATCTAATTCCCTCAACTCGCCCATCTCGTGGCCATCACCGGACATCTCTCCTCAATGTTTGCCAAGTAACTCATGGGTTTGGGAGATTCGTGGCTTGTGAAAGCTTTAGTTGCCTAGTGTCACTATGCGCCACCAAAGTATGGGGGCTGTGTGCACACTGGCGGGGTTTTTATTAGCCTGTAAAGTTTGTGTCTATGGATAGGATACTCGCAGCCCCTTATATAGGACTTTCAAAAGGATACACACAATTAAGAGGTTAAAGCAGCTGAAGAAAATATGGCAAGAAAAAAGTGGAAAAGTGGAAAAAGAAAGGTAATGCATGGTTCAGTGCAGAGATGTATTTATGTACAGTATGTATATACTCAGGCACATACCCCATAGCTGGGGGTGGCAGACTCGAGACAGAGCCCGAATACGGAAAACAAACAATAATAATAAAGTAGACGTGCCGTTTTGCCCAAAATCAAAACAGCACCATCATCACTACTAGTCACTATCACCATTACTATCATCAGCACTACTACTATTATAGGCATCAATACTACTCTTACCATCATCACTCCTACTCTAATCATCACTAAAATTTTCACCATAATCACTACTACTGTCACCATCATCACTACAAATATCATCATTACTTGTCACCATCTTCACTACTATTATGACCATCATCACTACTACTAGTACTATCACCATCATCACTACTACTAGTACTATCACCATCATCACTACTATTATCACCATCATCACTACTATAATATTACCATCATCCCCACTATTACTACCATCACTTCTATTGTCAACTTAACCTAACAGATACGGGGCGAGATGTTTTCGGCCCCAAAACTAATGCGTCCTATGTGTGAGCCCCTTCAGGGCGCACACACACAGAACGCCATCATTGCTGGGTGTGTGTGAGGGGAAGGCGGGCGGGGGTTGCGGGGGGGGAGGGGGGGAAACCATATTTTTGACCCAAAATCATAAATAATGCACAAATTATTATTATTTTTTTTAATTACCGTCGCATTCACGCACCGATTGTTCGTGTGAAGTTTAGTGAAAATCCGTCGAACGGTCTGGTCTAGGAGGAGTTTCCGGACAGACAGACAGACATACATACATTTCGGCCAGCATGTAGCACTATACGGGGGGCGATACCACTCTGCTTACGCAGAGTTGATAATTCTGTAATGTGTGTGCCCCTACGGGGCACACACACACACAGGGAATAGGTACAGGGTGGCGGGGGCAAAACCATTTTTTGGACCTAAGATCATAACTATTGCACAAATTATTATTATTTTTTTTTTAATTACCGTCGAATTCACGCACCGAAGGTTCGTGTGAAGTTTGGTGAAAATCCGTCAAACGGTCTAGGAGGAGTTCTCGGACGGACAGACAGACAGACAGGCATTTCGGCCGGCATGTACAGTACAGTACCACTATACGGGGGGCGATACCACTCTGCTTACACAGAGTTGATAAATATATATATATATTTTTTTTTACATTAGATACAATAGTGAAAAAGAAGAAAGTTGCAAAAGAGTATGCTGCAAAATAATATTTTTGCCAGACGCCGTAATTCCCGAGAAGGGGTGGCCATGAACCTTAGGCGTTTGTTGCGAATTGCTAGCTGGAAAGAATGCAATTGTATTTGGAAAGAGACTGATCTCGTCAACTCCTACTGAGTTGCCAACAGAAACCAGATTATTTTTGCCTGGCTTGAATTAATCTACGTTAATTCTCGGTTATTTTGTGACATATTCCATTAACTCGGGAACTGCGGGAAGACTCTTAAGAGTTCCCCCGGCGGACTGCGGGAAGACTCTTAAGAGTCAGGGGGAAAAAAAATCAATTTAAACCGAAAAAAAAAAAAAAAATTTGTTTTTATTTTTTTATTATTTTATTTGTTTTTTGCCCCTGGGCCATGCAAAATATCACTCCTCTACCTCCCCTCCTTCCCCACTTTCCTCCCCTCCTTCAGTTATCACCTAGTAATCAAAGTAAAACAAACCCGAAAGAATTCTATAGTTATATCAGAAAGAAAAAAGTAGTTACTTCAACTGTTGGACCGTTAGTCGATGAAAAAGGATAATACACCAAAGACGAAGTACAAATGAGTAATGCCCTCAATACCTTCTTTGCATCAGTTTTTACAACAGAAGACCTCAGTGATATCCCTACACCATCGCCGATTCAGATTGATAATTCATATGTTCTAAGCAATAACACCGTTACAGAGAGAGAAGTATTGAATTGTTTAGATAAACTCAAGGTAAATAAAATGCCAGGACCTGATACAATCTCGCCTAGAGTTCTAAAGGAAGCTAAGAATGAGCTCTCCAAACCACTGACATTACTATTCAATAAATTCTTGCAGTCTGGAACTATGCCTGATCAGTGGAAGCTAGCCAACGTAACACCGATATTAAAAAAAGGCAGCAAATCCCTACCCAGTAACTATCGTCCAATTAGCTTAACCTCAGGTGTATGTAAAATGCTAGAAACGGTCATACGAGACAGACTCGTAAATCACTTAGAGGAAAATAACATACTTAACCCTTAACTGTCGGCGAGCAACATAAGTCGAATTAAATAAAGCTGGACTATGTGGCGGCGCTCGACATAGGTCGTGTGGCAATTTCAGCACGTAATGTTGCTGAGAGAGAGAGACAAGTGGTGGCAGGAGAGTAGCGTTTATGACTGCTCCAGACCACCGCGGTGAACCTACTGACACGAATCCCACCTCCTCCCTCCCTCTCTCACTCGCTATATACGGAATTGTATGGGGAAAGTGCCTAATTACATGCTTTTTGCACTCGCGTTGCACGGTTATTGCAAGAAAACTAGCCATCATAAAAGGATCGTTATGGTGTCATTCGAAAGCTCTGTTTATGCCCTTTCAGGGATAGATACTTGTTTTACGTTCTGGGTCTTATTTAGGCATGAAAATGATCACGTAAACAGCCCTATTTTGGCTAAAAACACCCCGCTGGGCGGTACATATAAATAAACCGCATAGGCCGCTCGTAAGGTGTTAAAGATACTCAACACGGCTTTCGTAAAAAACGTTCCTGTTTAACAAACCTCTTAGACTTCTTCCACGATATCCTCAACCTCTACGATGAGAGTAAAGCTGTAGATATTATATACCTTGATTTTCAAAAGGCCTTTGACAAAGTTCCCCACAAACGTTTACTGCTAAAACTAAAAGCGCATGGAATACAAGACGGTGTGTTGAAATGGATAGAAAATTGGCTCAGCAACAGAAAGCAAAGGGTAGTCATAAACGGTAAGGCATCTAAATGGACCAATGTAAGTAGCGGGGTACCCCAGGGATCGGTACTAGGACCAATTCTCTTTCTAATTTACATCAACGACATAGATGAGGGTCTCACCTGCACAATCTCAAAATTTGCTGACGATACAAAAATTGCAAATAGCGTACTCTCAAAAGAACAAGTTGACGATATGCAACACAATCTAGATAAATTGTCATGTTGGGCCCAAATTTGGCAAATGAGTTTCAATGCGGATAAATGTAAAGTACTACATGTCGGATACCTAAATGAGAAAGCAAACTATTCGATGAATGGCACTCAGCTTAAGAATGTAAACAGAGAAACTGATCTGGGAGTAACAATATCGAGTAACCTAAAACCGAGTCAACAATGTTCAGAAGTTGTTAAGAAGGCAAACAAAATAATTGGCTTTATAGGCAGGTCATTTGAGCATAAATCCAAAGAAGTTATCCTAACCCTTTACAATTCCTTAGTCTCCGCCCTCTTCTGGAATACTGCGTTCAATCCTGGTGCCCTTATTACCAAAAAGATATAAACAAGCTAGAACGAGTTCAACGTAGAGTTACCAAAATGATACCTAGCCTAAAGAACAAACCATACGAAGAGCGTCTTAGAGAATTAAATCTATTTCCTTTAACCCAGCGCAGATTAAGAGGCGACTTAATTCAAGTGTTCAAAATCATCAAAGGAATCGACAATATGAACTGTAGTAAGTACTTCACTATCGACCAATCTAATTACACGCGGGGAAACGGTTGCAAAATTATTGGTAAATCTTTTAACTCGCACGAATCTAAGAATTTCTTCTTCAATCGAGTTGTCAACTTGTGGAATGGGCTTCCCCGAGACGTTATAGACTGCAGCACCGTTGATTCATTTAAATTCCGCCTAGACAAATATCTCGCATCAAACCCGCGACTGACTGCGTTTGTAAATGAATAACTTTATCCTCCCCTCAGTTACTAACCCATATGTCCCCTACTAACTTCCTAGTCCTGCCACGTTAGTGGCAGGGCAGTAGTTCCCTTTCCAATGTTCCCTTACCCACTCTAAACCACTGTTTGGACACTTGATCCTCAGTGTTTTGGAGGACAAGCAGCCTAGAAGGGTCACTAGATCTGTTGTTGCTTGATTTCCTTTGTACTCCTTTGTACCTATTTTCCCTGTTATTCCCTTATTCTGTGGTATATTTTCGTGCTAACATTAGCGAGTTGCAAGCAGGGCATTGTCATCACTGTTAGCAAGCGAGTACAAGAGAGAGAGAGAAAGAGTATCGATCGACAGTGTCTCTCCAGCCTTGGGGAAAATTGGCAGGAGAGGAGCTTGCCTCAGCCATACATTATGTAACTCCCGGCCTGTATCGCCGATTTTGACCATCCAAACGCTGTTTTCACTTGTTTTATTGTTGTAACAGGTTAATACCTTTATAATCAACCTATAATAGGCGCATATGAATAAGTATTAATGCTATTTATGGTAAAATAAATATTTTAGTGATGGAAACAGCTCAAATACATGCGCACAGGCAGAGGTGTTCATTACCCCCCATGCGCACTTCAGAGGTTAATACTTCGTCCACCGATGCATTATAATATTATCTAAGTGCCAATTACTATTTTGTGTCATATTATAAACTAGATGCGAGGACTCAAGAATATAAGAACTTGAAACAGAGTGAAGAGGACGATACAAGACGCTAAAAGGAAGGCAGATGACTAATATAGGAAGAAGATTATTGAACAATAATCAATATACAAACCAAAACAGGAACGGCACAATATAACGACAAAAGAACTAATCAAAATCACTATGTGGAAATAAAGATTTAACAAAATAAAAGAACACAAAATCACCATATAGAATGTACATCACTATATAAGTAAGTGAATTTAGGTCACAAGAAAGTATACTACAAAGCTATGAAAAAAGCCAGAGGGAGGAAGACCGAGTGTCTGAGGTGGCAGAATGGGGGACATGATTGGGGAGTTGGTGGAAGATGTGTGGAAAGGTCATTTTAGTAGCTTATCTGTAAAGAGTAGGGGGAATGGAGAGAGGTACAATAAACAGGGTAGATGAAAGACAGATAGATAAGCAAAGAAGTAAAAGAAGCAATAAATAGACTTAAAATGGGCAAAGCTGCTGGAATAGATACAGGTGCGATCAGTTTGCTTGGGAACCAGATTGACTTGCTCATGTAGTTGTTGTTCCCCAAGCTGCCTGGCCGAACAGCCCCAAGGCCCTGAGCAAGGCCAAGGCCATAACCGAGTGCCCCAACAGAACCCTCCCTGCCGACCACAATAAAGCCTGGGTGACCGAAGCCACTCCATGGCGGGGAGTTGAGGAGGGTGCGGAAACGCCCGGGAAACCAAAGCCCCACCCAGGGCCCTGTGCCCCTCAGCAATTATGAAGAGAAAGTTGAGGGGCAAAGGAAAAATGTGACGCTTTGGCTTCCAATCTTGGTAGATTGGGAGGTCAATCCACGGAAGAGACACCGTCACTTGAGATCTAGAAATATATAAGTAAAAGGAACAGTCAGAGTAAGCTATGGGTATGGCAGAGATTGCTCAGTTCTCACTCTGATAGACCAGCCCATCACCACTATTATTGCATTCCTCCAGTCCTCTGTTACTCTCTCCTTTTCCCATGTTAATTTACAAAACGTATACATTATGTCTACAGCTTCATCTCCTCCACCCATATCTCGGCATTTCACCTGGGATGTTATCTATTATAATGTAAAACTTGCAAAACAAACAAACCAAAACTGGGACGAAACTGCTCATGTAGTAGTGGTGGATTGTGTTCTTTTATTTCAAAATTTTATTTTATTAAGCGTTATTTCCACATAGCGATTTTGATTAGTTCTTTTGCATTTATCTTGTGTCGTCCCAGTTTTGGTTTGTTTGTTTTGCAAGTTTTACATTATAATAGATAACATCCCAGGTGAAATGCCGAGATATGGGTGGAGGAGATGAAGCTGTAGACATAATGCATAAGTTTTGTAAATTAACATGGGAAAAGGAGAGAGTACCAGAGGACTGGAGGAATGCAATAATAGTACCCTTATACAAAGGGAAGGGTAGTGAAGAGGAATGTAAGTGTTATAGGGGAATTAGCTTGCTTAGCATACCCAGAAAGGTATACTGTACGCAAGAGTAGTAACAGAGAGACTGCAGAAGATAACGGATGACAAAATAGGCGAAGATCAGGGAGGTTTCAGAAAGGGCTGCATTGACCAGATAGCCACAATGTGATTGTTGGTAGAGAATAGAAACCTCTATGCGGTGGCATAGTCAGTAGAGCATTGGCTACTGATCAAAAGGTCGGCGGATTGAGCCCGCACTGTCAAAATGTTATTGGTAGATGTCAAGCCCGGGCAACTTGACCTAGCGATTTGTGACAAACGCCTACTGTTCATGGCCACCCCTTCTCGGGAATTACGGCATCTAAAATAAAAAAAATAAAAAAAAAAATTGAAAAAAGCCTACGACAAAATAGATTGGGAGGGTCTGAGGGATGTGTTGGTGTTGTTGTTGTTGTTGTTGTTGTTGTTGTTGTTGTCTGGCTGAGCAGCCCCAGGTCCCGAGCGCCCCCACAGAACCCTACCAGCTTTACCACTAAAGAATGCCCGGGTGACCGAAGCCGCTCCCAGGCAAGGAGCTGAGGAGAGTGCGGAAATGCCCAGGACACTGAAGCCCCTCCCAGGGCACTGCAGTTATGAAGAGAAAGTTAAGGGGCAAGGGTAAAAAAATTAGATCTGTCTCTGAGAGGGCAGTGGGGGATGTGTTAACATTATATGGTGTGGGAAGGAAGTTGCTAATGGCAGGAAAAACAAATTATAGGAATGCAATGGCAAATGTGAAGGTAGGAGATAAGTTAAGTGAGAGTTTTGATGTCAATGTAGGAGTAAGATAGGGATGTGTCATGTCACCTTGGTTGTTTAATATAAATAGGGGAGGATCAATGGGTATAGGAGCTAGGCTGGAATCACAGGAAAGAGAGTGGAAGATTTTAACAAGCCTATATGTAGACGATGCAGTTCCTCTGGCGGAAAATGCGGAAGAACTTCAGAGGGTGGTCACAGACTTCAACAGGGTATGAAAAAAGAGGAAGTTTAAGGTAAATTTTTCTTAAAGAGCATAATAATAATAATAATAATAATAATAATAGTTCTTAAAGCTAGCGCATGCTAAGCTAGCTAAGGATAGCTCAATAAGGCCGATTAGGCGTATTTCCATTGGGGTCCTGTACTACTACCCCATCCCTTTGCTCATGAGGGATGGTAACGACTCAGTGCTTGTGAAAAATCTTTAATGCGCCGAGCGTGGGCGCGAACCCGGGCCTTCTGGGTGGAAGTCCGAGACGCTAGTCACTACACCAAGCAAGCCAAAAATCATATCCTGTTTTTGTCACTCTTCAAACTACAGTAGGGTCCCGCATAAAACGTGTTCGCATAAAACGAGTCGATTAAAACGACCGACCTAAAATATTAATATTTAATTTTCGATCAGAACGAATGTGATCACATAAAACGAGTCCGCCGCCAAAGTGGGGCAAATCCGAGAAGTTTTCATATAGAGCGCCGAAATATCGTACAAAACGTACGGAATATCGTTCGCTTTGTACGAAAATTTTCGCTTACAGTGAACATTGACGATATTGCGCCACCAAAATGCTGTGTTCACATAAAACGAAATCGCATAAAACGCCCTCGTTTATCGACCATAAACTCGTTTTATGTGAGACCCTACTGTATGTTAATTTGACAAATAATGCATATGTGTTCATATTCCTTATCATTTTTACTCTATAATAGTAAACAAATCCATACAAGATATTTTGATTTTAGGGGGTGATGACATCATGTAATAGCTCTGTCCAGTATATAGTACGCCAATATACAGGCCACTTCATAGTTTATTTTGAATTTTTGTCAACAGACTTACTAATGTTATATTCATTCTTGTTCCAATACTTGCTAAATTAGCTATTATTCTCTGTATAGCACCAGACATCTTTCCAAAACATCTAAATTACCATCAACTGTGGTGAATTCGGGCAAGTTTTGCGTATTTCTGTAGCATATAATATTGTTTGTATCTCAATGTAAGATCTTAAGTATTGTATGTGTAGCTGGTACATTGGGGTATACAGTCATAGCATTAAAGAAATAAAAATACATTACTTAAATTTTATATAAATATAATAACGGTGTCCGAAATTTCGGACACCTAGCCTGAATTCGGACATGGATATAAAATACATTCATAGGACTAACCAGTGATCCCAGTATAGATTCAGAACTATCAGGGGTCAATTCGGACATCTTTGAACATTTTAAAAGGGTCTTCTCACACTCCCTGAAAACGTAGAGACCATAAATAACATATCATAAGATACAATACTTTTGGGGCAAATTCGGACATATGTACCTGTATCTGTATTTATTGACCTATACTCTGGGTAGCAGTACAATATGACCCTGACAATGTAAAAATAATGATTATTATGACATAACTAAAAATTACCGTGTAAATTAAAACTATAAACCCCATTACACACAATATCCGAATCTGACAGGTTGTAGCTAAAGTTAGATTAAATAATACTACAGGTATTTATTTTATTCATTTTCATCCTGTCTGAATTCACCCCATTTTTACAGAAATTTCAAAAATATATCATTACCGGTAAATACCCAGTTACGGGAATAATATACAAAATTATGCCAATTAGTTATTTTGTACTTTCACACTAATTATGAAAGTACATCTTGGAACTAATAACTTTCCTGCATCTACTCATTATAATTTTTGTCAAAGAAAGTTTGCCATTGTTAAAAAAAAAAAAAAAATTATATACTGTACCTTATTTTGTTTTTTAATTGTTTTCTTATTACTAGTCAAATTATAATTAACGATCTTTACCCACAAAATTAATACAAAAGTATTTTGAAAAGCCTTGTGAAAACAGATTTATATGCTTATTCATTAACCCCCCAAAACGGGGCCGTTTGTAACATCAACTACCTGCCAGCTGGGCATATTTACCAAAAACGAGCTTCATTCCATGCTCTTTTTCATGCATAAACAAGAGCCAGAGCGTAATACAATTATGTATCCGTGATAGCTTTCCAATGAAACCTGAATCATCTTTGTATGACCACGGGTTATCCTGTAGCGATCGCGCAACCGGAGGTGAAAATTCCCTAAATAAGGTAATTTCCTTGTTTTTTTCCTTGTCTCGCGAGGCCGGGTGTGTGTAGGAAGGCGGCGGTGGTGCCGAGCGTTCAGAGCCCGCCTATCGTCCTCCCAACGCGCGGACTCTCTCTCAGAGCCCCTAATGTGCTCAAAATGCTGCCCGTCATGTGACGGGTACCGGAGGATAGTTTTATGTTCTTATGTTCTTATTTATCGCTCGCCCGTCATATGACGGGCACCGCGGTTTGAGTGTTAATTAGTAATTATATAAATATATATATTTTTTTTTGGCAATGATGTCCGAATTCACCCCAGTTGACTGTACCTATAATGTACCTTGATTTTGTCCCTGTCACTCTTTCAACCTTTGGGGGAGACACTTGTTACAGTCTGCTTTGCCTTATGACTCCTTCATACAAATAGATAAAATAAGAAAAAAGTATCTATCGATCTATTGCCTGACGCCGTGATCCCCGAAGGGGTGGCCACGAACGAACCACCCCAATGCACCTCTGTCCCCAGTCAGTCGACGCCCCTCCCCCCAACCAGCACCGCCTTCGTTCATGTACTTCCTCACTCCATCCTTCTACCTCTCCCCCTCTGTCCCTCCACCTCGCTCTCGTACACCCTCTTAGTCATTCTCTCGCTTTCCATACGTTCTATATGGCCGAACCATCTCAAGTTGTTCCTTTTCACACTTTCCAGCACATCTACCTCCACACCACACCTCCTTCTTACTTCATTAGTCTGTCTATCCCTCCATGTAACTCCGCACGCACTCCTTAAGTAATTCATTTCCACTGCTCTCACTCTTGGTCCGAGTCTCTCAACCAACGTCCATGCTTCGCTTCCGTAAGTCAGTATCAGGATTACCACACTGTCATGCAAGGACTTCTTCACTTCCATACTGACCACCCTATTTCTTGTTACTGCTTTTAGCGTTCCTACAACCCTCTTCCCCTGTTGTACCCTCTCCCGCACTTCTTCATCCATAGTCCCATCTTTACTCAACACACTACCCAGATACTTAAAAGAGTTGACGACCTCCATAGCCTGACCGTTCAGCTTCACCTCACACAATGTGACTTCACCCCTTTCGAAGACCATAACCTTGCTCTTCCCCGCATTTACCTTCATATTCCGTTTTTCGCACACTGTTCCAAACTCATTTACCAGACCCTGCAACTCCCATTCATTATCACTCATCAGAACTGTATCATCCGCAAACAGCAGTATAGGTAGCTTCCACTCAATTCCCTCCCTTTTCAGCGATACACCAACATCCACTGCTCTTGATAGTATTTCTTTCATGACTCCATCCATATATACAGTAAACAACCACGGGGACATCACACACCCCATCAAACCAACATTCAGGTCAAAGAACTCGCTCTGCTCACTCTTACAGTTTCTTACAGTTTCTTACAGTAGATCCTCTGGAAAAAGGCAAACTATGCCTGTGTATCCAGCTCAGTACCAGTACTTGCACTGCTGCGGTTATTCACGGTGTTGGCGGCGGCGGTAGCAGACGCAACATTTTTACTATTCTGTATTTTTGTTTTATAATCAAACTTCAAATCTTGTCTTCCCCATGCTTTATCAAGATTACTTTCAAACTCCCTTATTGATTCGGAATCGACTACATACTGGGGCAGTGCGTTCCACTCATTTACCACTCTATCACAAAATGAGTTCTTCGCCTTCTCAAGCCTATTTCTTTCTTTGTAAATTTTCTTAGAGTGTCCTCTCGTTCTTGTTCCCTCCCGCATCAAGAAGATACCTTCACACACATCCTCATCGTACTTTCCTGACACTATCTTAAAAGTCTCTATCATATCCCCTCTCTTTCTCCTATATGCCAGTGTCGGAAGTCCCAGTGTCCTCAACCTCTGCTCATAGCCCGCGTTCTTCAACGTTGGTACCAGCTTGCTAGCTCTTCTCTGCACTTTCTCCACTGCTTCTATATCCTTTACCATATATGGAGCCCACACCTGGTTTGCATATTCCAGGTGTGGCCTAACCAGCGCTGTATATAGATTCCTGAAGATTTCTTCGTCAAGTGACACAAATGTCCTCCTTATCAGCCCTACAATTCTATTGGCTTTGTTTATCTTTTCCACTAAATGTTCTGAGAAATTTAACTTATTATCTATCACTACTCCTATATCCTTTTCTGCACTCACTTCCTCCATCGCTTCATACATACTGTATCCTACCTTGTCTATCTTGCTTGTCCCAATCCGCATGTACTTGCATTTTTTTGGATGAAAAGGCATTAACCAATGCTCAGACCATCCCTTCATGCCCTCCACATCTCCTTGAAGCAAACCCATATCTTCCTTACCTTCCTTACTCCTCACTCTTCTATACAGTTTAGTGTCATCCGCATACAGGTATACCTCACTTCCATTAGTTATAACTTCAGGCAAGTCGTTGATAAATATAACGAACAGCAGTGGTCCCAACACAGATCCCTGAGGTACCCCACTTGTAATTTCCCTCCACCCCGAGCCTATTCCATTCACCAATACCCTCTGTCTCCGATCTTTCAGGAAGGCTTCTATCCATTTCACACATTTCTCCCCTATATTATAGCTTCTAACTTTCTCTATTAACCTTTTATGTGGGACCTTATCGAAGGCCTTCATAAAATCGCAATATACCACGTCTATTACATCACCATCTTCTAGAATTTGCATCCAATCATCTACCACCTTAATTAGCTGTAGTACCGTCGACCTCTCCGGCAAGAATCCGAACTGTCTCCCACTGAAAAGTTGGTTTGACTTCATATGATCCATTATTCCTTCTCTAATTACCGTTTCCATTAGTTTACACACAACACTTGTCAAACTGACTGGTCTATAATTCCCTGGGTCATTTCTCTTTCCCTTCTTAAATATAGCTGTTATGTTCGCCTCTCTCCAGTCCATCGGGATTTGTCCTGTATTAAACGATACCTCAAATAAATTTTCAATGGCTCTACTAACATCTCCCCTCCTTCCTTTATGATTCTTGGGTGTATCCCATCCGGTCCCGGTGACTTACTTCTGTTCATTTTTTCTATAGCCCTTCTTATTCTAGCATGGGAAAACTCTACTAGTTCCAGTGCTGGTGCCTGTTTGATGGGAATAGTAGGCACTGCATCCTCCGACTCCACTGTTAGTACCCCCCCAAAGTATTTCCCCAGCACCTCTGCTTTCTCCTTATCAGTCTCCGCTCTACTCCCATCATTCAACCCCCCCACCAGCTCTGGGATCCCTACTCTTCTTGTTAATTTTTCCTGAATGTACTTCCAGAATATTTTTGGATTATCCTTCACATTTCTAGCTATCTCTCTCTCCCTCTCCTTCACCCCCCTCCTTGTTTCCACTCTCCACACGTACTGCCGCCTTTGCACCCTCATACATGCTCTTCATTGCTTTCAGCAACTTGCCCTCTACTCCGTATATTCTAAGTAAGAAAAAAGTAAGTAAGGTTAATATATATTTTTTGTTTATCGAATGTGTATATGGTTGTGATTTAAAGCATCATAATGGGTAGGTCTATTAACAAAAATTATCATTAACAATATTGAAAATAATCTCAAATTTAAGTTTTCCTTCCCAAAAGCGCTTTAGTTACTACGGCTTGTGTAGGTACAGTACTGTACGAACAAGCCGTGTTGGTCATGGTAATGATATTATGCTAATTAAATTATCTCTTCAACATGTTGGCCTCATATAATTTTTATATTGGCTAACATTAGACAATTTTATTTACCTTTGAAAAGGCCTTTACAAATTAATAAGATAAGCATTAAACATTTTACCTCCAAAGGTCTTTCTTAAAATTTATAAAATATTTCAATGCTATCATCGTACTGACAAGATTAAAGCACCGAGATCTACAATTGAATACAGGTGGAATGTTATAATCAAACGGTTAGTTTACTACTGTATATAGCATTAAATATATTAAAACAACTCTAGTTTTCGCGTATTCGGGCTCTGTCTCGAGTCGGCCACCCCCAGCAATGGGTTATGTGCCTGAGTATATACATACATACACAGTTTTTAGTATCACAGCTTTTGCTATTTATACACAAACGAACGAAACTAAGGAGAAACCACATACCGAGGAACTTGATATAATTATAATGTAAAACTTGCAAAATAAACAAACCAAAACTTGCACGAACACATTAAAAATACGATAGAACTTATCAAAATCGCCATGTGGAAACAACGCTTAAGCAAAATAAATTTTAGAAATAAAAGAACACCATAACATTGTGGAATACAGTAAAGTATATATATTCTGAACACTTTCAAAATAATGTTCGGGTTAATTGGTAAAATAAAATATGTAGTCAGGTCTTCATATACGCGCATTTCGTATACTGTACACAGATTCGTTCAGACGCGTTAACCCCAAAAATTCCATGTCTACTAAAACACAGGAAAAATTTGTACATACATGGACAATTGCGGGCGACAGTGGTCCAGCTGCAACTCCGGGTCGGTGCCGGATCGCGCAGATTATAGCAGACGACCCACAACAGAAAGTGTGTTTTTTTTACGTTGCAGGATATTGCGGGCCTGACATGCAAATAGGTCAGTAGCAGGTCCAAAAAAGTTCTTATTGATGCTGTTATTGCCTGTCCGACACACTAATAAGTTTTTGTTGGTGGTATAATGTCGGCTTAACCCTCCAGCCCCGGCTATGTATTCCATATACAGTATATTCCCCGAAATCCGGGGGTTTTGGCCGAAAAACGTATACGCCTAGGCTACCGCATCTTTGTTATTTGGCTTGCTTCCGCATTTCCGCGCATCCCCAAGCGTAGATGTGTTTCGTACCTGTAGAATGGCGTTAAGTAGAGCTCTCTAAGTCAACTGGTTCAGTTGTGATGATGATTTCATTGGAGATAACTTTATGGCAAAAACAGCCACTTTACACTACTTTTCGATACTTAACAATAACATACAGGCACACACGAACAAGCGACACACTCCTTCTTGTGGCCGGAGATGCAGGGCGTCGGTCCAGCCGGCTGTTGTTTACATGCGTCGGACGTACGCCTTGCACACCAAGCTTACAGGCTTTGAGCTCATGGGTGTTTAAGAGCCCTTCCGGGTAGCTCGGGTGTGTTTTTTTATGGGTGTTTAAGAGCCCTTCCGGGTCTGAAGGGTTAAGGTAGGCTAAAGGCTCAAATAGGGGATTTTGGGAAATTGGCTGGAACAAATTAAATTAATTCCCATAAGGCCTGTCAATTCTAAGACCCGGACTGCCACATGTGTTTGTTAATTTCATTAATCGAGTTTAGGAGTAAAGTTGGTTAGTGGAGAGAACATAATAATACACGGTAGGTATACGGGACGAAATGACCAGAGGATTGGCTCAAAAGTGTAATAGTAAATATATACAAAGTAAAAGGGGATGCGCTAGATAGAGGAAATTATAGGGGCCTGAAAATGCTTGACCAAATCATGAAGGTCTGTGAGAGAGTCCTTGAGGGTTTGATCAGGCAAAGCATCTCTATTGATGATATGCAGTTTGGTTTTATGCCAGGACGGGGTACAACCGATGCTATCTTCATAGTCAGGCAGATACAGGAAAGATACTTACTAAAAGGCAAGGATCTTTACTTTGTGTTTATAGACCTGGAGAAGGCCTTTGATAGGGTGCCTAGAGATGTTGTGCAGTGGGCTATGAGGAAACTTGGTGTGGAAGAGTGGCTGGTGCGTGTGATAATGAAGATGTATGAGGATTCGCGAAGTGTGGTGAGGGTGAAGGGTGTACTGAGTGATGAGTTCGCAGTCCGTGTTGGAGTCCATTAGGGTTCAGTGTTAAGTGTTTATTATGGTCTTGGAGGCACTGTCTAGAGTTTTTAGAGGCGGACTCCAGTTGGAACTGTTTTATGCAGACGATTTAGTCCTAATAGCTGACAGTGTGCAAGATGCTGAGGCCAAATTCAGAGAGTGGAGAGAGGGCATGGCGAGCAAGGGTTTAAGAGTCAATATTAACAAAACCAAGGTTATGCATTGTAGATTGAGACGAGGCAATGTGGAAAAGAGCGGTGCATACCCATGTGCAGTGTGTGGAAAGGGAGTGGGCGCTAACTCAATTCAATGTAGCATCTGTCGATGTTGGGTACACCATGGGAGTAAGTAGCATCTGTCGACGTTGGGTACACCATGGGAGTAAGAACTGTAGTAGAATAAAGGGACCCCTGCCGAAGGATAAGTCAGAAATAGAGAAATTTGAGTGCGTAGTGTGCAAAGGCGAGCTTGTGTTAGGTGATGATCCTGTGGCTGTGAATTTTGGAAATGAGTCTCTGGAGCTGGTGAACAAGTTTTGTTACCTAGGAGATACCATCTCTGCCGGTGGTGGGGCCGAGGCTGCAACTGTTGCTAGAATTAGGTGTGGCTGGGGGAAGTTCAGAGAACTGATGCCAATCCTGACCATAAAAAGAATGCCTCATCCCCTGAAGGGAAAGGTGTATGCCTCAGGAACATGGTCCGTTAAAGTAGAGGATGTCAACAGAATGGAGCGTAATGAGATGAGAATGGTGAGATGGATGTGTGGGGCCAGGCTACAGGATAGAATAACAAATGTTGAGCTGAGGAGACGTTTAGGTATAAAGAGTATTAGCGAGGTGATGCGTACAAGTAGACTGGGATGGTATGGACATGTGGAGAGAATGGATGAACAAAATTGGGTGAAAAAATGCAGGTCTGTGATTGTGGAGGGAGCTGCACCAAGGGGTGGACCGAGGAAGACCTGGGATCGGACTATACGCGCTGATCTCAAATCCAAGAACTTGACAAGTGAAGCAGCCCTTAACAGGGTTGCCTGGAACGCCGCCATTAGGACAAGAGACTGAAACTGCACTTAAAATTTTATGTATGTATGTATGTATGTATATGGAGACCTGACTGTACAAATGATTATAATAAAAGCTATGACTGTACTTTTTGGAAGGCCGCTTGAGAGAGGATTTAGAGTTATACCATGATATGATATGATGGCTTCAAAATCTATCACATACAAAATATGGACTGAATAAAAACCTGACATTAATAGGAATGGCTAATATACTGTGGAATTCTTGTTGCATACATAATTTCTTTCTACTAAAACTTACAGGCCTAGTCACACACAATCAGCTTGAAAGTATGGTGCTCGAGTATGCCACTAATCAGTTTCTAATTTTGGTGATGATGCACCCTATTTGAGCAGGGCTAGTTCTTTAGTTTTCCTTATATACACGGTCAAGTTACAAGTACAGTACTCTCTGTTACCATACTAGAACACCACACTTGGACCCTGATTGTGTGGACAAGCCTTTAGATAGCTGTGTTTTTTTTGTTTTTTTTTTATATACAATTAGTTTAACCAGACCACCGAGTTCTCGGATAGAACTCCCATAGGGCTGGAGATAGCTGTGTTACCCCTCTAGGCTTGGATTCTGGTACTTAACCCCTTCTATACCGGCGACGTATGTTGTATATGATTTCATTAGACGATTTTATGAAGCTTAGGAAGAATATGTGGTAGCTAAAAGGATGGATTGAGATAGTCAGTACCCTTTTAAATTGTAGATGTCCTTCCTAAGCTGAATGATGTCTAATAGTTGCCGAAATAAAATTAAAAAGACGTCTCCGGTACAGAAGGGGTTAAGGTCATAAGTTACAACATAGTGAAAGTTGTAACAAACTAAGATGCCGCAACTTGTTATTTGCATGCTGTACTGCAAACTTACCCAGTCTCAGAAAAAAAAAGGCTACTTTGTGCTAGTATTTCCAGTTAAGGAGTGGTTTGGGTACTGTTGCCGGAAAGTTGCGAAGCCAGCTGTCAAGGTCCGATAGTCACAGGAAGATGCGACGCCATAAAAGTCTTGAGTATCTGGGCCCTGGTATCCACAGCCTTTACGAGTTCTGTAAGTATACAAATAATGGAATACTATATCCAAAACTGTTAAAATAATATAATTCCCACAAGAAAGCGATAGGGTAAATTTATGTTGCAATGTGCAGTGTTCACTACGAATTAACTTACTTCTTCAATACTTTTGGTCCACCGACATGGAATATAAGGTACATGGTCCTCGCTCAGCCATATTGTATGTTTCAAACCGCTTCCAGCTAAATGGGAGTTGGAGTCTTTGTAGAGTCAGACATGCAGATCATTATGCACAGGGAGAATTTCCAAAATTTACAACAGCGCGAGACAACACAAAAATTCAGAAAATGCTAAAAAAAAAATTGGATCTCACGTTGTCACTGATGTAACACTATGAAATAAACTAATACAGTAGTTTATACCGTACCGCCAAAATTCGAAACTCGCTAACTCCCGAACAGGCCATGAAATATTTAAAACAAAAATGTGAAAAACTGTCAAAATGCTTTAAATATCCCACACGCACATAAGTTTGGGGGGCCCTTTAGTTAACCGAGCGGCGATACAGAGCCGCGCGCATCGCTTGCCCCCTTGACCCACGCCGCCGACCCCAGCGACCCTCATTCAGTCTTTTATTCACCCTGACCGCAAACACAGTACAAGTGCACAATGGCGATCCTGTCTGATCCCGTTTTCGTAGCTTTCTTGGGGGTCCCGTTCCTCCTTGAACTACTCATACTAGTTTGTATAGTGAGCTTCGTTATGTGTATGGCACATCCACCACAAAACGACCTAGAAAAATCAATACAGTACTTTAGAAACTAAACGAGAAATACTTAAGTAAACTAAACGAGAAATACTGAGTCGTATCGATAATGGATGGTCGAACGCACATGTAATGCACCATTATCAACTCACTAAATCATCCATCTGTGACACTAAAAAATCCTGTGAAAAGATTATGGACTACACACAATAGTTTTCAGCCTACTCAAAGACTGGGAAAAAAGATGAAAGAAAAATTATGGCTAGGACTAAACATGACGAACTCGTCAGTGCGTAATGAAGTGGTATTTACAACGTGATAGTGGTGTTATGGTTCGAGGTGCAGAATTAAAAAAAGCAGCTGAAAAATTTGGAAAGAAACTTGGAATTGCAAACTGGAAGGCGTCTGAGGCCCCAGAGGTGGCTTTATCGCTTTAAATTGCGCTATGATTTGACCAAGCGAAAAAGCCCATGGTGAAACGTTGGAGGCTGTTGATGGGTTTATTGCAAAGTTTAAATTGTTTATAAACAAAGAAAACTGGGAAAGGTGCCAGAGTATATACATACATACATACATACATAAACAAAGAAGGACTGCTGCTCGAACAAATTTATAATGCTGATGAGACGGTACTGTACTACCGCTCAATTCCAGATAATACGCTAGCGAGTAAGAAAGAAAAACCTGTGCCTGGCAGAAAGTTGTGTAAAGCCCGTATCTCGGTTATGTGCTGTGCCAATGCTGCAGGGTCACCTAGCCTACAACCGATAATGGTTGGCAAGGCAAAGCAACCAAGGTGCCTACGTGGCATTATGGACTCCCTTCCCGTCATCTATGATAAGTCGATGAAGGCCTGGTCCACTGCCAGAATATTCAAGGACTGCTTTTTAAACCATACTGTTCCAGAGATCATCCGCTACCAGACCGAGGTCCTTAACCCCTTCTGTACCGGTGATGTACTTTTCATTATATGCTGGCCACTATTAGACGATTTTGTACAGATTAGGAAGGACGTCTCATCACCATCATCATCATCAATCTGATGCCCCACTTCCAGAGGAAGCACCCCAAAAGGGATGGCCATGGCAGAAACTGCTTCCAGGCTCCTAAACATGCCTCCACTGACCCACTCCAAATTACCATTTCCACTAAGTGGATTATGACCCTTAGTATTGAAGGAGCAGACCCAGAGCAGTCCCTCACCTGAATGGCAGTTCCACCACTGTTTTGCTATTTTATTTACCCCAGTGGCGCCCTGGCTGGAAGCATACCAAACACAGGAATCATACCAAGGGACATCTACTCATTAAAAGGCTACAGACTATCTTAATTAATCCTTTTAGCTACCATATAAGAGGGTGTACGAGAGCGAGATGGAGGGACAGAGAGGGAGAGGTAGACCGAATGAGAGGTGGAAGGATGGAGTGAGGAAGTACATGAACGAAGGCGGTGCTGGTTAGGGGGAGGGGCATCGACTGACTGGGAACAGAGGTGCATGGGGGCGGTTCGTTCGTGGCCACCTCTTCGGGGATCACGGCGTCAGGCAATAGATAGATAGATAGATAGCTACCATATATCCTTCCTCAGCTTCATAAAATCGTCTAAATGTAACTGAAATCAAATACAAAAGCCGACGCCGGTATAGAAGGGGTTAAGATAAGCCGCGACCGTGTTAGGGCTGTCCTACTTCTCTATAATGCCCCTCCACACACTCATGAATCAGAACTGGTTGCTGACCATGGGCGAATAAGAGTGATGGTTTTGCCACCAAACACCACATCACTAATTCAACCCATGGACCAGGGAGTTATCGTCGCGTTTTTAAGAGGCTGTACCGTAGGCGATTCCTTGAGAAGGTGATGGTCGTGAACAAGGAAGAGATGTGGGCAAGCTGACATTGGAGAATTTGAAAAAATATGAAGTCCACAACGCTAGCAAACGGTTGGAATAGGCTCTTTCATGATACCAACCCTGTGATAGATTTTGATGGGTTTGAGGCTGCGGACTTTCATCGTCAGTTTGTGAAGGCAGGAGAAAATACCACAGAGGAAGATATCCAAGACTTGCTTGAATGCGACGAGGGAGACCTTGGTGTACAGATGCTAACGGAGGACAAAATAACAGAGGACGTGTTAAACTCCGACCAGGTCAACTCCAACAATGACGACGAGGACGACCATATGCCATCAAGACCAAGAGTTTCAGTAGCGAGGGCAAGTTTGGAGGCAGCGCTGGAGTTTTTTTAAACACCCATTTACTCACCACCAGTTACAGGGTTACGCTCTTGTACTCCGTGAGATTCGCGATGCCTATATTCACACCCAATATACAAATGTCAGACAACTCTTGACTCCTTCTTCAAGCCTACTACTCTATCTCCTAACCCAACCCTCTTCACCAACACCAACCCTTTCAGCACCAGACCCTTCTTCAACCGACCCTGACTCACCTTCACCCCGGGCCCGGCCTGAGTCAGTGGATATCTCGTTGCCCAGCCTGAGCCCTGCAACATGATCGCCAACTCCCTCCCCAACCCAAGACTCCCTTCAAGATATCATGGAGGGGTTGAATGAGGATAACAACTAATGATCGGCCAACATACAGCCACTGGACCACACAGGATTATGAATAAGACCAGCTACTAATTATTCATAGCCTACACCTGGTGAGTAAAAAATAAAATAGCCTAGGCCTAATACAACAACTTTTATATTTGATCAATTTCGTAATTACTATTTTCTCGTGTGTTGAATGATACTGGTATAATAAGAGCAACATATTATGTAAATTTCTCAATTTACAGATTGGCAGCGGTAGATGTCAGGAAAATTGCGGCAGGCTTAGAAACGTTGAAGGCCATGTGAGTCAATAAACAAATGCAGCTTCGATATTTTATTATTCTCCTCAGTATTTTTATAATTTATTGGTAATATTAAAAGAAATCTTCCGATTTCATCAAAACATTCCCATTTAACTGATAATTCTTCTTCTTTGACCAATTAAATGGGAATATTTTGATTAAGTCAGAAGATCAGTGGCAGGGTTAGAAGAAAGTTACCTTACTTACAGTTTCTTACAGTAAACCCTCTGGAAAAAGGCAAACTAGGCCTGTGTATCCAGCTCAGTGCCAGTACTTGCACTGCTGCGGTCGTTCACGGTGTTGGCGGCGGCAGCAGCAGACGCAACATTATTACTATTCTGTATTTTTGCTTTGTAATCAAACTTCAAATCTTGTCGTCCCCATGCTTTATCAAGATTACTTTCAAACTTCCTTACTGATTCGGAATCGACTACATACTGGGGCAGTGCGTTCCACTCATTTACCACTCTTATCACAAAATGAGTTCTTTGCCTTTTCAAGCCTATTTCTTTCCTTGTAAATTTTCTTAGAGTGTCCTCTCGTTCTTGTTCCCTCCCGCATCAAGAAGATACCTTCACACACATCGCTCATCATACTTTCCTGACACTATCTTAAAAGTTGCTATCATATCCCCTCTCTTTCTCCTATATGCCAGTGTCGAAAGTCCCAGTGTCCTCAACCTCTGCTCATAGCCCGCGTTCTTCAACGTTGGTACCAGCTTGCTAGCTCTCCTCTGCTTCTATATCCTTTACCATATATGGAGCCCACACCTGGTTCGCATAGTCCAGGTGCGGCCTAACCAGCGCTGTATAGAAATTCCTGAAGATTTCTTCATCCATTGACACAAATGTCCTCCTTATCAGCCCTACAATTCTATTGGCTTTATTTATCTTTTCTGCTAAATGTTCTGAAAAATGTAACTTATTGTCTATCACTACTATATCCTTTTCTGCATTCACTTCCTCCATCGCTTCATACATACTGTATCCTACCTTGTCTGTCTTGCTTGTCCCAATCCGCATGTACTTGCATTTTTTTGGATGAAAAGGCATTAACCAATGTTCAGACCACCCTTCATGCCCTCCACATCTCCTTGAAGCAAACCCACATCTTCCTTACTCCTCACTCTTCTATACAGCTTGGTGTCATCCGCATAAAGGTATATCTCACTTCCATTAGTTATAACTTTAGGTAAGTCGTTGATAAACATAACGAACAGTAGTGGTCCCAACACAGATCCCTGAGGTACCCCAGTTGTAACTTCCCTCCACCCCGAGCCTATTCCATTCACCAGTACCCTCTGTCTCCGATCTTTCAGGAAGGCATCTATCCATTTCACTCATTTCTCTCCTATATTATAGCTTCTAACTTTCTCTATTAGCCTTTTATGTGGGACCTTATCGAAGGCCTTCATAAAATTGTAATATACCACGTCTATAACATCCCCGTCCTCCAGAATTTGCATCCAATCATCTACCACCTTAATTAGCTGTAGTACCGTCGACCTCCCCGACAAGAATACGAACTGTCTCCCACTGAAAAGTTGGTTTGATTTCATATGTTCCATTATTCCTTCTCTAATTACAGTTTCTATTAGTTTACACACAACACTTGTCAAACTGGCTGGTCTATAGTTTCCTGGGTAATTTCTCTTTCCCTTCTTAAAAATAGCTGTTATGTTTGCCTCTCTCCAGTCCGTCGGGATTTGTCCTGTATTAAAAGATACCTCAAATAACATTTTTAATGGCTCTACTAACATCTCACCTCCTTCCTTTATGATTCTTGGATGTATCCCATCCGGTCCCGGGGACTTACTTCTGTTCATTTTTCCTATAGCACTCTTTATTCTAGCATGGGAAAACTCTATTAGTTCTAGTGCTGGTGCCTGTTTGATGGGAATAGTAGGCACTGCATCATCCGACTCCACTGTAAGTACCTCCCCAAAGTATTTCCCCAGCACCTCTGCTTCCTCCTTATCAGTTTCTGCTCTATTCATATCATCCAAGTCTCCTATCAGTTCTGGGATACCTACTCTTCTTGTTAACTTTTCTTGAACATACTTCCAGAATATTTTTGGATTATCCTTCACATTTCTTGCTATCTCTCTTTCCCTCTCCTTCACCCCCCTCCTTGTCTCCCACCTTATGTTATTGTTTATTTGTCTGCGTTCCAAATCCACTTCTTTAGTTTCTATACTAGACCCATTGTTCTTTTTTAACAATTTTAGTCTTTCCCACAAATGTTTCTTTCTTCTTATCAATGTCCAAAGCTTTCTTTTCATTGGCAATTCTGGGTTCGTTCTTTTCCTCAATTTTGTTGTATCCTTATATTCTCTTACTGGTACACATTTGGATATACTGTAGCATTCTCCAGTTTGACTCTATCTTCCTCCACATTCCTTCAGCGTCTTCACCGTTCAAGTACTCCCCCCAGTCAATGTCCAAACACCGTCTCACCAGCTCATAATCTGCTCTATCATACATGTATATTTTATTTTTGCTTCTATTATCCCTCTCCGTTTTAATATTGCAACTAAAACTTATACAGGCATGGTCACTACGACCTATAGGGCTATCCACATTGACATCTTCCACTATATCCTCATTACTAAATATAAAATCAAGTACACTCCCCTGCGTCCCATCTCTATATCTTGTCATCTCTGTAATATGTTGCGTTAAAAAACAATCTCTCACTTTCTCTATGAACTTGTATTCCAGGCTACCCTGTCCCGCTGGAGTAGTATAATTTGCCCAGTTGATCCTTGGCAAATTGAAATCTCCAATCAATATCTTATATTTGTTCTCTCCATCATCTATTTCCTCCATTGCTTTCAGTAGGTTATCATCCTCTTCCCTACTATTATTTGGGCTTCTATATACAGTATAGAGGCAATTAGAATTGACCCTCTTGCACATTTTACTTCAATACCCAAATACTCATAATACTGCTGTCTCAAATCCACCTCATTTACCTTGAGCTCTTTTCTTACATAAATAAACAGTCCTCTTCCAACCTCTGCTCTAATAGCATTCCTCTCATACAACTCAAAACCCTCCAAACTATGCTCCACCAGTTCCCTTTCAATTCTAGCATTTTTTGGTCTTACTTCCTGTAAGGCTATGACATGTTTTTCCTCTTCATCCTGCAACCTACATATCAGTTCTCTTTTCTTGTCCTGGGTAAACACATCAACATTACTAAACATAATCCTTAATCTTTCTACCATTCCTTCAGCAACTACATCATCCCGCTCCTCCTGTCCGTACCCTACTCACCCCCTAGCACTACTGGGTCTGCAGCTTCGTCTCCTGTCTCTCCCCGAGACACCTCCACCCTGCTCTACCCCTCTGCCACAACTCCTATCACATTCTCTTCCCTCCCTGATATCCTTCTCCCTTCTATTCGTATAAACCACTTCTTCAATTTCCCGTCCCTCACTCTCCAGAAAAACTTCCTCTTATCCTCCTCACCCAACTTTCCATTATCTTCATCAGCCTTTTCCTGTAATTCCTTTATTTTTTTTCTTTGTTCTATGCTCAAATCCTTCTTTAGTCTTATATGTTTCAGTTCTTCATTTGTGTTTAGCCTCCAACTAAAATTTGTCACTGTCTCTGTCACTGCCCTGGTTTTAAACTGTACTCTTATAGGTCTCATCTCCCCCCTTCTATATCTACTTATCCTACTGACTTCCTCCACCTGCCCTTCCCATCCACAGCCATCCACATCCACACCTTTCATGACCTCCTTCACTTTCTCCATATCCCTCACTTTTCTCACTCCATTATCATTCATATGAGCCTCTATATCTTCATGCATGATTACACCCCTATCCCTGTCCATGGCCTTACGGTACTTGTACAACAAGTACAACTGGTGGAGTACAGAGTTTTCTTGTACAATACAGTATAATAATGACTGTAATGATGTACATTACTTTACTTTAGTATTGACTACTGGTATGAAGGTCAGTTACGAACTACAGTAAACTCTCGTTATCTCGGACTAATTGGGGGATGCTCACTTCCGAGATGTCCGAATTCCTGCTTATGTCCGACTACAAAGAGGGAAAATGTTCGAATAGGAAGGGGGAGTCAGCGCCACCATAGAAAACTGAGATCACCCTACCACTGCTACACTTTATATTTCATAATTGCATGTGAAATTCATCATATTAATGACAAATACGAACATTTATGTTTTCAAGGGCAGTACAGTACATAGTAATTAATATTAACACAATAATTAAAGGGCACAGGCTTCAATTCATCCTAAAACCACTTGAAACCGAGTGAGAGAACACTGTAAACCGGAAATAAATCCCGTCCAACTCAGAAATTGCCGAGATATACAGGGACATCTCCGAAAGACCGATGCCATACCGAGAAGTACGGGTTTCCGAGTAAAAAGAGTCTGAAATATCGGGGGTTTACTGTAAATAAAAACAAATATGAAATTTAAAAAAATTAAACCCACAGGTACTTGATCCATGGTTTTGGTCTACAGTAGTTGTTTTCCCAAATGTCTACATACATAACATTTTAAGACTGAGTGCGCCACACATACGTGCAGTTTCAGTCTCTTGTCCTAATGGCGGCGCTCCAGGCAACCCTATTAAGGGCTGCTTCACTTGTCAAGTTTTTGTATTTGAGATCGGCACGTATAGTCCGATCCCAGGTCTTCCGGTCCACCCCTTGGTGCAGCTCTCTCCACAATCACAGACCTGCATTTTTTCACCCAATTTTGTTCATCCATTCTCTCCACATGTCCATACCATCCCAATCTACTTGTACGCATCAACTCGCTAATACTCTTTATACCTAAACGTCTCCTCAACTCATCATTTGTTAATCTATCCTGCAGCCTGGCCCCACACATCCATCTCACCATTCTCATCTCATTACGTTCCATTCTGTTGACATCCTCTACTTTAACGGCCCATGTTTCTGAGGCATACGTCATTGCACTTCTAACACATGAGGCATACACTTTTCCATTCAGGGGGAGAGGCATTCTTTTCATGGTCAGAATTGGCAGCAGTTCTCTGAACTTTCCCCAGCCACATCTAATTCTAGTGACAGAGGCAGCCTCGGCCCCACCACCGGCAGAGATGGTATCTCCTAGGTAACAAAACTTGTCCACCAGCTCCAATGACTCATTTCCAAAGTTCACAGCCACAGGATCATCACTTAACACAAGCTCACCTTTGCACACACAGGGATCAGTGTTGGGTCCGATAATGTTCCTACTTTATGTAAACGACATGCCAGAAAACTTGAATAGTCATATGAATATGTTTGCGGATGACGCTAAGATCATGAAGAATGTCACCTGTATAGAAAGTTGTCAGGATCTTCAAAAGGACCTAGATGAGTTGCACAGATGGAGCTAAACCTGGAAAATGAGTTTCAATGCAGAAAAGTGTCATGTTTTGGAAGTGGGAACAAGTGAGATAAGGCCAAGCTGGGAGTACAAATTAGGAATTGAAATAATCGGCAAAACACGGCATGAGAAGGACCTTGGAGTGCTCATTGGTAGGTAGTAGGGGTAGGCAGCCCCGCCCAGGGAAGTACTACCGCCAAGGTTTCGGGAGACTCAGGGAATAGCCTGAATTCCATTTTCTCTCCCAGGCCTTGGTAGCTGGATACATATCTTTCTGCCTCACACATCAGGGGTATCAGGAAAACCCTCTTTATATAACATACACATCCAACTTCACGACATTGCCCTACATCGCTATCCTCTATCCATAAAATACTACTCTTCCCACTACATATCATACATGTAACACCATACACTTACCTTATAAATATGGCAGTACAATTGTTAAGAGCAAACCTGGTGGTCCCTCGGATATCCACCCCCGGCAGGGTTGGGTTATTGACACAGGGCCCTCCCGGTCGTCATCATGCGACTGTGTCAAGAGCATTGCAACGTCCCAAAGCTGCTTGTCAGTACAGCTATTTCTTTAGTAATATAAGGGGACTTCACTCTAACATCAATTCTGTACACCAATTTCTTCAAGCAGAATCCCCTACTCTCCTTTTTTTGACAGAGACTCAAGTAACATCCACATCTGACACATCTAGATTTAATTTTCCAGGTTATCAACTGCTCCAAAATTTCAGACCTAAAGGTGGTGTATGTTGCTTCGCAAAATCTGAAATTGCCCTGGAGGAGGTTACTAGTTTCAATTGTCCCTATTTTGATTATTCTATATACAAATTAATTTCTGCTGGTAAATTTAAATACATATGTTGCATCTACCGTTCCCCAAATACTCCTCCAGAGCAAAGTCTTTTTGATTCTCTGTCCTCACAACTCAGTGTCCTCAACTTAAATGCTTCTTCTGAAATCACTGTGTTGGGTGATTTTAATGTCCATAATGTTGAATGGCTCACTCATTCAGCCAGGACTGATGATGCTGGTCTTGAATGTGAGCTATTTGCAGACTCATTTAATCTCATTCAACTAGTCAACCAACCCACCCGTGTACCAGATAATCCTAATCATAATTCCCACCTACTGGACTTATTTTTAACAACCAATTCAGAAAATTATGATGTTACAGTGAGGTCCCCACTTGGATCTTCTGATCACTGTCTGATACAGGCCACCTGTCTATCACCTACCACACCTTCCCACTCTGAACCTGTTTTGGTGACTAAATGGCATTACGATAGGGCAGACTGGGAGGGTCTTCAAGGTTTCTTTATTGATATTCCCTGGACCTCTTTCTTTTCTAATGATGCACACTCCACCTTGAGCCACATACAAGATTTTGTAAAAATTGGAATGGAAACTTTTATTCCTCATCAAAAGTACAGTAAAAGATCTAATTCACCTAAATGGTTTGACCATAATTGTGCTAGAGTAACTGAACAAAAAGCAATAGCCTACAATGCATACACAAGATCAAAAACACATGAAGCCTTTAATTACTTTAGAAACATCAGAAATCATGCCAAAACTGTATTAAACCTAACTAAATCAAACTTTCTCCATAAGCAGGCAAATAAACTTCTAAATAATCCAAATGATAACAAAATATTTTGGTCTACTCTTAACTCATTCAAATCCAACTTCACTACTGCTTCATCCATTCCACCATTAAAATCTCCGACTGGCAATCTTGTAAGTGACCCACGAGGTAAAGCTAACCTTCTTGCAGATATTTTCTCCACCAACTCAACCTTAGATGAAATAAATCAAGATGTCCCTGTACTTAATTTTAATTCACCTGAAATTCCCTCACTTAAGATCCACACCAGACATGTCAAAACTATTTTGCAGAATCTCTCAGTAGATAAGGCTCCTGGTCCAGATGAAATTCCTCCAATAGTACTTAAGAATTGCTCCTTGGTGCTCGCTCCTGTATTGGCAAAATTTTTCCGTCTGTGTACTCATACCTCATGCTTCCCAGTACCCTGGAAAGAAGCAAACATCCATCCAGTTCCTAAAAAAGGTGCCTCTTCAGATCCATCAAACTACAGACCAATAGCTATAACTTCCACTTCCTGGTGATGGGCTGGTCTATCAGAGTGAGACCTGAGCGATCTCTGCCATACCCATAGCTTACTCTGACTGTTCCTTTTACTTATATATTTTCTAGATCTCATGTGATGGCGTCTCTTCCGTGGATTGACCTCCCAATCTACCAAGATTGGAAGCTAAAGCATCACATTATTCCTTTGCCCCTCAACTTTCTCTTCATAATTGCTGAGGGGCACAGGGCCCTGGGTGGGGCTTTGGTTTCCCGGGCGTTTACGCACCCTCTCAGCTCCCCGCCTTGGAGTGGCTTCGGTCACCCAGGCTTTATTGTGGTCGGCAGGGAGGGTTCTGTGGGGGCGCTCGTTTATGGCCTTGGCCTTACTCGGGGCCTTGGGGCTGTTCGGCCAGGCAGCTTGGGGAACAACAACAACAACAACAACAACTTCCACTCTTGGCAAAGTTTTTGAAATTATATTAAATAATCACATAATTAAGCATCTGGAGAATAATAAATTAATTAAAATGTAAAACTTGCAAACTAAACAAACCAAAATTGGGACAAGGACAATATAAAGTCAAATTAAATTATCAAAATCGCTATGTGGAAACAACGCTTACTAAAATGAAAATTATTAAATAAAAGAACACAATCCACCACATAGGGTGTACATCACTACATGAGCAAGTTAATCTGTTTCCCAAGCAAACCAATCGCACATATAACAACGCACTATCGTCACGTTAAAGGAAGTAGTCAAGTTTGGGAAGTCCGGGACGTTCTGGCAAATTTTACTAAACTCTGCATGAATAAAGAAACTACATGTTAAATGTCAAAATATTATTTAAAATCAAATTTGCAACATGACAAGACATTAACAATAGTAAAAAATACAAATATTGATAAGATATCTATACTATTACAAAATAATATATAAAATACAGTACAGCACTCACTAACGATAGTGCTATCGGGTAGGTACCTGTAAGCATAGCATGCCTCAAGTGACCCCTATCAATAACTACCCTACAAATAACCTACATTTATAGCACAAATAAACTAAGGAAATCGCAAAAGTAAGCAATTGATACTATCGACAATGAATACATATAATATAAAGAGAAATAATTGCAAAATATGAAGTAACAACAGATTTAAACAAAGAGTACTCTTTTAACAAGAACAATAAATTTAAAAAATCATCAATATTAATAATAATAATAATAATAATAATAATAATAGAAAAAGAAAAAGATAAACAATAAATACAGACAAAAAGTAAGCAGAGGTGATAGGCAATATGGTTTTAGACGATGTCGATCAACTGCAGACATTCTTTGCCTTCTTACGCATCAAATCAACCAAGCTACAGACCAACATGGTGAAACACATACAATAGCACTGGATATATCAAAGGCATTTGATAGAGTCTGGCATCAATCCTTATTGTCGAAGATGTCACACTACGGCCTTGCATCATTAGTTCCACTAATTTCTTCTTATCTTCATAACAGAAAAATACGTGTAATGGTAGATGGCCTTTATTCTCAATTTCACTCAATAAATGCTGGTGTTCCCCAGGGATCAGTTTTGGCCCCAACTCTGTTCCTCATTCATATCAATGATCTCATATCTACCACTCATAATCCAATACATTCCTACGCAGATGACTCAACACTCCACAGTTCCTTCACATTTACCAATTCTTTCACCCAACCCGATCTTATAAATTCAAAAATAAACACTGCAATTTCTCTGAACCAGGACCTTTCTAGAATTAATGAATGGGGACAAGAGAATCTAGTTTCCTTTAATGCACAGAAAACCAAGTACATTCAATTTTCTAACCGACAGAATCTCACTGACTCCCATATATTTTTTAATGATGTAAATATTCCCACTTCCCCTAGTATTGACATTCTCGGTGTAACATTAACTACTAACTTGAGCTGGACACATTATGTTAGAAGCATTGCTAAGAATGCCTCTAAAAAACTGGGACTCCTGTACAGAGTTCGAGAATTCTTCACTGACGAGCAGTTGGCCGTAATATATAAAAGTCATGTGCGCTCTCAGATGGATTACTGTTCACCTCTGTGGGGTGGAAGTGGAGTGGTTGCATTGAGGCAGTTGGACAAAATTCAAAATAAAGCTATTAGATTAATCAATAACCCTGCAATCACACAGGACCTTCCTACATTAGCCATACGAAGAAACGTTGCATCCCTTGCATTATTCTACAGATATTTTCACAGCAATTGTTCCGAGGAACTTGCTTCAATTGTGCCGCCTCTCCACATCTTTCCCCGTAGAACTAGGGCAGCTGAGAGCGCCCATGAATTTACACTTTCTCCTCCACAATGCAGAACTTCTGCTTATCAGAATTCATTTATCCCCAGAGCTACTACTCTTTGGAATTCACTTCCCTCGAATTGCTTTCCACAAACTTACAATCAACAAATGTTTAAATCCAGTTGTTACAAACATTTTATGAATGGAGGATGCCTTTAGGCACATGGACCTTTTTGTTTTATCTGTGTTTTTCCTTCCTCCGTTCATTGTCTCTTAAAAAAAAAAAAAAAAAAAAAAAAAAAAAAGTTGATCTATCCCCGGAGAAGCATATTAACATGATCATTGGAGGAGCATATGGAATAATAACCAATATGAGAGTGGCATTTAACTATTTGGATGAAGAAATGTTAAGAAAACTGATAATTACTATGATTAGACCAAGATTAGAATATGCAGCAGTGATATGGTCACCACATTTGAAAAAACATATAAACAAATTAGAGACAGTCCAAAGGATAGCAACAAAGATGATCCCAAGATTGAAGGAGTTGACATATGAGGAAAGACTTAAGACACTACAACTGCCTACCTTGAAAGAGAGAAGGGAACGAGGCGACTTAATAACGATGTTCAAGGGAGTAAAAAGTTTGGAACGAGTAGATAGGGAAGATCTATTCGTGAGGGATGATGGAAGGACAAGAGGACACGAGTTTAAACTGAGGAAGGGCAGATGTCGTAAGGACACAAAGAAATTCAGCTTCCCATATAGGAGTATAGAGACTAGGAACAACTTGGAGGAGGAGGTGGTGAGAGCGAGGAACATTAACATGTTCAAATCTAGGTTGGATAAAAGTAAATATGGAAATAGGGCAACATAAGTTATGATATGTTAGTCCAAAATACTGGGAACTGGGAATATCCATTACGATACTTGTCTAAGTAAAATGGATTGATTATAAAGTAACTAAGACAGGACAACACGAGCGCTGCTCAATTCCTGTAAACTACAAATAGGTAAATACAAATAGGTAAATACATTATGCACTCAAATTTCTCTATTTTTTACTTATCCTTCGGCAGGGGTCCTTTTATTCTACTACAGCGCTTACTCCCATGGTGTACCCAACATCGACAGATGCTATATCGAATCGAGTTAGCGCCCACACCCTTTCCACACACTGCACATGGGTATGCACCGCTCTTTTCCACATTGCCTCGTCTCAATCTGCAATGCATAACCTTGGTTTTGTTAATATTGACTCTTAAAACCCTTGCTCACCATACCCTCTCCATCTTCTGAATTTGGCCTCAGCATCTTCCATATTGTCAGCTATTAGGACTAAATCGTCTGCATAAAACAGTTCCTACGGGAGTCCGCCACTAAAAACTCTAGACAGTGCCTCCAGGACCATAATAAAGAGAAGGGGGCTTAACACTGAACCCTGATGAAATCCAACACGGACTGAAAACTCATCACTCAGTACACCTTTCACCCTCACCGCAGTTTGCGAATCCTCATACATCTTCATTATCACACGCACCAGCCACTCTTCCACACCAAGTTTCCTCATAGCCCACTGCACACCTCCTTCGACCTCCGAGCTGTCAACACCTCGCAGCTGCTCTCCGATAATGAGTTACCTTGTGTGAAGTTGATAGGAGTGTCTAAGTGTTGTCCCGGAAATTTATATGTGCATTTCAATAAGTAATTAGGTGTTTTATGAGCAATTCAGATGTAATTGGATATTCCAAGTAATTGAAAATATGGATTAAGTAAAACAGTTCCTGGAGTGAGATGGGATAGTGGGGCGATTGTTGTTTTTAGGCTGGCAGACGACCACCTCGCGATGGCGGGAAGGCGGGAAAGCCTAGCTGGGGATGAGGAGGAATATGAATTTGAAGGCTTTATCACCGAGGACAAGGATGATCAGTTGGCAAGTATGATAAAACAATTAATGGGTCTTGTGAGATGGAGGGGAGTGATGGAAAATTGGAGGAAGGAGTTAGGGGCTAAAGTAGAAGTTTTGTCCGATATGTGTGGCGTTACTAGCGGGGTGGATAGGCCTAGGCCAGTAAGTGACAGCCTAGAGGCAGTGATGGCCAGAGTAGACGAGTTAGCGTCGGAAAATGTGGCACTCAAGGCTCAGCTTAAGGAATATGAGGGCCACCTGAGTGAGGAAGTAAATGGAATTAGTGAGGTAAAAAATGAGTGGACAAGGGTAGAAAGTGCCACGATGGTAGCCCTTGAAGAAATTGTGAAGGAGCAGAAGGAAGAGAGAGAAAAGGAAAAGTAAGAGTTTGAAAAAAATGTAGTGCAAGTTTTAAAGAAGAAAGAGAAGGTAGTGAGAGAGACAATAGATAGAGGTAAGTGTGTAGTAATCTTTGGAGATGTGGAAGAGCACCTGGCAGATATGAAGGTAAGAAAGGAAAGGGATGTTGTGAAAGTCAAGGGGATACTGGATTACTTAGACGAGGGTTATGGATGGGTAAAAGAACTGGAGGAGGTGAGAAGGTTAGGAATATATAAGAAGGGCGAGATGAGACCACTAAGAGTGGAACTAAAGTTTAGATCAACAGCAGAAGCAGTAGCCAATGTGAGCTGGAAATTAAATTCGACAGAGCTGAATCATATAAGGGTAAAAAAGGACCTAAGTGTAGAAGAACGAGAACAGTTAAGGGAACTCCAAGCTAAGGCTGATGAAGAGAATGGAAAGTTGTCTGAAGAGCAAAAGAAGATTTTTTTTTGGAGAATAAGGGAAGGGCAAGTAAGGAAGTGGTACATCAGGAGCCACCAAGAACCGAAAGTAAGAGGAGTGATAGGGAAAGAGACAGAGAGACAAGTACGAAGTCAAAGCAAGGAGACGGAGCGAGAGATAATGCAGGGAGCAGGGGACCGGAGAGAGAGCCAGGATGTGGTGGAGAGGGTGGAACAGAGGGAGAGAGAGGGGGGAGGAGAATAGAATTAGTGGGGGAGGTGGAACTGGGTCAGGGAAGGGATGGAGGAGGAGGTGAACCTGGTAGGAGGCAGAGAGGGAAGAGAAACAAGGAGGTGGATTCAAATATACTGTGCTACTACACTAATATAGATGGAATAAACAGTAAAAAGGTTGTTGTTGTTTTTCCCCAAGCTGCCTGGCCGAACAGCCCCAAGGCCCCGAGCAAGGCCAAGGCCATAACCGAGCGCCCCCACAGAACCCTCCCTGCCGACCACAATAAAGCCTGGGTGACCGAAGCCACTCCATGGCGGGGAGCTGAGGAGGGTGCGGAAACGCCCGGGAAACCAAAGCCCCACCCAGGGCCCTGTGCCCCTCAGCAATTATGAAGAGAAAGTTGAGGGGCAAAGGAAAGATGTGACGCTTTGGCTTCCAATCTTGGTAGATTAGGAGGTCAATCCACGCAAGAAACGCCATCACTTGAGATCTAGAAAATATATAAGTAAAAGGAACAGTCAGAGTAAGCTATGGGTATGGCAGAGATCGCTCAGTTCTCACTCTGATAGACCAGCCCATCACCATCAGTAAAAAGGTAGAGTTAGATAATATATTAAGAAAAGATCAATAACAGATAGTCTGTTTGACAGAGACAAAGCTGAACCAGGACTTTGACAGCAACATAGTGTTTAGTGAAGGATATAATATATGGAGAAATGATAGAAAGGGTAAAAGGGGAGGTGGAGTGGCAGTATTAGTTAAGAACCCTATGACAGCAAAGCACGTGGAGTTAAATAATGACAAGGCAGAAATAATGGCAGTTGAACTCAATGATATAGAAGGAAAAAAGCTAGACATAGCAGTAGCTTACATGCCACCAAAGACCAGAGCATGGAGAGAGTTGGAGTTTGAGGAGATGGTAGAGGATATGATTCAGTCGTTGAGAAGATTGCTTTTAAGGAAGAATCGATTGATCTTGGTAGGAGATTTCAACTGTAGTGAGGTTGATTGGGAATCGGGAGATGCAGGGCCAAATCAGAGATCTTGGGGAAGTCGGCTAGTGGAGTTGGTTACGGAAAATGTACTTGCACAACATGTGAAGGAAAATACAAGAATGAGGGGTAATAACGAACCTTCTAAACTCGATCTGATTTTTACAAAAGATCCTCACGAAATTAGTGATATAAACTATCTATGTCCTGTAGGTAAAAGTGATCACCTATTACTAAAATGGAAGTTGACCTCGAGTAATGCCAATAGATTAGACAATAGCTACATAAATGACAGATTAAATTATAGTAAAGCTGATTATGTATCCTTGAAAAGATATTTAGAGGGAGTAAATTGGGATCTTATTTTGAAGGAACGGGACGTACAAGGTAAATATAATTCCTCGAAATTTATAGAGTAGGAACCAATCTGTTTGTCCCAAGATATAAAACTGGAAATTTTACTAAGCAGAAAGATTGGTTTAATTTGAAATGCAAAAGAGCTTTGGGTAGGCGTGATGCAGCTTGGGCTAGATTAAGAAGAAGGAACACTGAGAGTAATCGGAATAAATATAAACAGGAGAGGAATAGATATGTTAACATAATTAGGCAAGTTAAAATGAACTATGAGAAGAACATAGTAAATAAATGTGAAAGTGACCCTAGATTATTTTATAAATATATAAACAGTAAGTTGAAGGTAAAGAAACAAATTACTAAATTAAGAGTTGATGCTAGGACGTATGAAAATGTATCGGACATGTGTGAGGTAATGAATAACAAATTGGGGTCAGTTTTTACTAGAGAGGAAGGTTTTGACGAACCACAGGCGGGAGTACTGGAGAGTGGTCTTAGTAAGATTGAAATAACTAGAGATGAGCTGTTATCTGCGATGAGAGGACTTGAAGTAAGGAAAGCTATGGGACCAGATGAAGTGTCTGCCTGGGTTTTAAAGGAGTGTGCAGAGCAATTAGTGGAGCCAGTGAGGGACATAATTCAAGCTTCCTTAGATAAAGGACAGGTTCCTGTTGAATGGAAAAGAGCTAATATCATTCCGATATACAAGAATGGAAACCCTCAGGACCCTCTAAACTATAGACCAGTTTCACTTACTAGTATTGTATGCAAGATTTGTGAAAAGCTAATTAGGAAGAGATGGATGAAAATGTTGGAGAGAAAGAAGATAATAACCCCAAAGCAATTTGGATTCAGAGAAGGGACATCTTGTGTTACCAGTTTGCTATGTTATTACAGTAGGGTAATAGATGTACTCCAAGAAAGAGGCGGATGGGTGGACTGCGTCTACTTAGACCTTTCCAAAGCATTCGATAAGGTACCACATAAGAGATTGTTATCTAAGCTTGAGACGCTAGGATGTGTCAGGGGGAGTTTGCTGAAATGGATGGAGAGCTATTTAACAGATAGGGAAATGAGGACCAACATTAGAGGAACTTACTCATCGTGGCGGAAAGTTGAGAGTGGTGTGCCGCAGGGATCTGTGTTGGCACCTCTCATGTTCCTTATGTACGTGAATGACCTGCCGATAGGCATAAACTCTTACATGTCAATGTTTGCAGATGACGTAAAAATTATGAGACAAATAACAAATAAAAGTAGTTGTGAGGAGCTGCAAGGGGATTTAGATAAAATATACGAATGGAGCACCAAGTGGAAAATGAAATTTAATATAAGTAAATGCCATGTGTTAAATATGGGAAGAAGTGTGAATAGACCAAATTGGGAGTACAGGATGGGAGATAATATAATTAGCAAGGCCGAAAAAGAAAAAGATTTACGGTTGATTATAAAAGATAATTTGTCGCCAGAGAAAAATATTAACAAGCTCTTTAGCGGAATGTATGCAATGGCCGGGAATATGAAAGTTGCTCTGAACTACTTGGATGAGACCATGGTAGCGAAAATTATGAAGAGTATGATTAGACCAAGATTGGAGTATGCAGCAGTGGTGTGGTCCCCGCATCTAAAGAAGCATATTCACAAGTTAAAAAGAATCCAGAGAGCAGTCACTAGATTGGTTCCAAGTCTCAGAGAACTGCCATATGAAGGGAGGCTAGACAAATTAAATCTACCGAGTCTAAAAGAGAGGAGAGAGAGGGGAGACATGATAATGATGTACAAATGTGCCCGGGGGCTGGAGAGGCTGGATAGGGAGGATATATTAATTATGGATACAGGAATAACTAGAGGCCACAGCTACAAAGTAAAAAGACCTACCTGCAAGAACGATATCAGGAAGTTTAGCTTCCCCTATAGATGTATTGACAAATGGAATGGGCTGGAGGAGGAGGTGGTAGGGGCAAGGAACATCCATATTTTCAAGAAAAAATTGGATAAAAAGTAGACTGAGAGACGGGACAACACGAGCTTAGCTCAACTCCTGTAAACTACAATTAGGTAAATACAATTAGGTAAATACAATTAGGTAAATACAACATCTCTAGGCACCCTGTCAAAGGCCTTCTCCAGGTCTACAAACACAAAGTAAAGATCCCTGCCTTTTAGTAAGTATTTTTCCTGTATCTTCCTGACTATGAAGATAGCATCGGTTGTACCACATCCTGGCATAAAACCAAACTGCATATCATCAATGGAGATGCTTTACCTGATCAAACCCTCAAAGAGTCTCTCACAGACCTTCATGATTTGGTCAAGCATTTTCAGACCCCTATAATTACCTCTATCTAGCCTCTAGCGCATCCCCTTTTCCTTTGTATACATTTACTATTCACATTTTTGCCAATCCTCGGCAAAAAATATGTTTTGTAGTGGGATGCCCTAAAGGGAGCAGAGCTATGACTGGTCAAAATTGAAAGGGTAGATTTTTAACAAAAACTGAAAAACTCTGTTTCTATAATATGAATATTGATAATTTATTTTACTCTGTGTATGAAGGATACAAAAGGCAAAGCCATCTGTAATAAGTGTCTCTCAAATTTGAAAGAGAAAGAGTCACTATTGTAAACTTTTTCTTTTTTGGTGTATTGGAAAGAAGTGTGGTATGCTTGTTTAGTGTTATGAAATGAATAGGAGGAGGTGTTTGCAAGATATAACTGGATTGCTCTCTGTGTAGGTGAGACACAAACATAAACAGTGAGGGAAGCCATACAAATGAAACAGGAGTTCCAGCAACTCCTTATCACATGCTTATGAGGCCTCCCCTGGGTATTGCCCTGTTCATTTGATGATGATGCAGTTTTTACCACCATGCACTCCCTGCTTAATAGCTGGGCTAAGGTGGGTGCCGGGCTAAGGTGGGTGCCCTGATCATCAGGAACTTCAGTGAACAGTTGCCACACAATGCTAGACTGCGCTGTCCACTAAATAGCACACTGGCTGGCTCGAGACTCGAACCTTCGACCTCACGGTTTGCAGGCGAGTGCTCTACCAACCGCGCTACAGCCTGTGGCTGGTTTTAGTGTTAGTGGTTGAGTATTACATTCTGATTACAAATCTGAAGTCAGCTTTATCAATTTTATTCTAGTTATAAGTAAGAGACCAAAATAAAATTGGCTCTACTATGTAAATTGTATCGAATGAGCCTCACCTTGATCATGCAGCTGGTCTATGCTTAACAAAACTATTTTTGCTAAACATACCTGTCCTGTTATTCAACTACAATTCTTGAACGCAGATAATCCAGGATTTCACGAGTTCCTTTATCAAGAATTGCTCTCCGGGGAACTCGGAACGGGTTACCATGCAGCTGTATATTCCTGTAAACAAAAAGCTTAGTATTAAATTATTTCAATAATAATGAAATAGAATATAAGAATATATTACAATAATATGGTAAAGACCTACTAGCCCACACAGAGGCAAATTCCTATTACTGGTAGTTAGTAAGTCGGTAAGAGAGAGGTGAAGCTTAAACCTGATACTGTACCTTATCCAAAAGTCTTAGGCTTTCACATCTCCAGGAACTGAATAAATGGGGCTTTACTATATATTCACCTGAGTTGTGTCATGTTCCCCAACGGTGGCGGTACAAAGTCAATATTGTTGTTGTGAAGGTCCAGTGTAGCCAGGCGCTGCAACTTGCTAAGACCCTCCACGTACAGTAACTTGATCTGGTTGTCAGCCGCTAACAAAATTTCTAGCTGGGACATTTCATACACACATGCCGGCAACTGCTCAAATCTGTAAGATTTCCAGAATAAGGGGAAAGACACACAGGATCTCTAACATTTCATAAACACAAGCCACACACAGAACAGAATGGAACATAACAAAATGGAAATGGAGAGATGAATGTGTAGGGCCATATTGCAATATAGGATACCTAATGAGTAGGTACAGTATCAGGAGTATCAGCTTAGAGACATACAGTATATAAGCAGGCTTGGATGGTTTGGGCATGTTGGGGTATGAATGATGTACAGTACTGTATACTGCATTGGCTGAAAAGATGCAAGTCTATGAATGTGGAGGGAGCTGACCCGAGGTGTAGACCTAGAAAAACGTAAGATCATGTTGTACAATCTAATCTCAAATTTAAAGACCTCAACAGTGAGGCTAGAAGGTCGCCATTATAACATGAAACTGAAACCGCACCTCATGTGGCCCACTCGGTCTTTAACCCTCTAAGTACGGCATATTTGAACCTTCCCGCCTCCCAGGATACGGCTGAATCTGCGCATTTTCAGGATTTTGGGGTATTCAAGGTAATATGTGAATCAGGAGGCAGTACTCGTTGCTATCTTGCAAATAGTGAAGACTAGAACACTAGGCAAAGTAGTTCAGTTTTGATGGAGAAAATAAATGGGCTAGTTATGGCCTCCGCGAGCCTGAATCCTTGTGAATGCAGAGTTTCGGAATTTTCGGATATACAGTCAGGTCTCGATATACACGGTTAATTCATACCTTGTACATGCAGTGTATATCAAAACCGTGTGTTAGAAATAACAGGCCTCATGGGAATTAATTAAATTCGTTCCAGCCACTTTCCCAAAGTCCCCTATTTGAGCTTTTAGCCTACCTTAATACGACATTATACCACCAACAAAAACGGCTTGAAGGGTTAAATTATGTACGTAAGCCGGTGATAATTCGAAACTGTCGAGATTTACGGAATATAGAGGGATGATATCTTTGATCACTTTGCCTGGCACTTTTTATGCAGAAATTTTTGGTCTGGTAGCTACTGATATACTGAAGTTAAGATTTATAACAATTACTCCTCTTACAATAATCTAGTTGCTGGTATCGGTACAAAACAAAGTTCCAAAATTTTGCTAAATAAAGTTGCCGATAGGAAAATTTAAAGCTATCTATCTACCTATCTATTGCCGGACGCCGTGATCCCCAAAGGGGTAGCCACGAACGAAACGGCCCCATGCACCTCTGTCCTCAGTCAGTCGACGCCCCTCCTCCCATCCAGCACCGCCTTCACTCATATACTTCTTCACTCCATCCTTCCACCTCTCATTCGGTTTACTTCTCCCTCTCTGTCCTTCCACCTGACTCTCATACACTCTCTTAGTCATTCTCTCACTTCCAATACGTTCCACATGGCCGAACCATCTTAAGGTGTTCCTTTTCACACTTTCCAGCACATCTACATACACACCATACCTCTCTCGTACTTCCTCATTCGTCTGTCTATCCCTCCATGTAACTCCGCACGCACTTCTCAGGTAACTAATTTTCACCCCTCTCACTCTTGGTTTGAGTCTTCACCAACGTCCATGCTTCGCTTCCGTAAGTCAATGTCGGGATTACCACACTGTAATGCAAGGACTTCTTTACTTCCATGCTGACCACCCTATTTCTTGTTACTGCTTTCAGCGTTCCTACAACCCTCTTCCCCTGTTGCCCCCTCTCCCGCACTTCTTCATCCATACTCCCATCTTTACTCAACACACTGCCTAAATACTTATGAGCTGACATTCTCCATAACCTGACCGTTCAACTTCACCTCACACTCTGTGGCTGCACCCCACATTTACCCTCAGATTTTGTTTTTCAAACACTGTCCCAAACATTTTTACCAGCCCCTGCAACTCCCATTCACCATTGCTTATCAGAACTGTATTATCAGCAAATAGCAGTACTGTACAGGCAACTTCCACTCATTTCCCTCCCTTATCAGAGGTACACCAACATCCACTGCTCTTCCTTGTATTTTTTTCATGATTCCATCCATATATACAGTATATTGAACAACCATGGGGACATCACACACCCTTGCTTCAACCCAACATTCAGATCAAAGAACTCGCTCTGTTCATTCTCCACACGTACTGACGTCTTTGCACCCTCATACATGCTTTTCACTGCTTTCAGCAACTTGCCGTCTACTCCACATATTCTCAGTACCGGTATATACTTTCCACAAACCTTCTCTATCAACTCTGTCATAGGCCTTCTTGAAGTCCATAAAAGCAGCATACAACTAAAAGCACTACAGCATACAATTTAAACACTAGTGTGATTGTATCTTGAAAGCGATTCTGGAATTAGGTTCAGAAAAATATTATCTGAATAAACTGTAATTTTTATTTCTGTACAGCCACCCTTTAGTAGACTTTTCCCAGAGGGAAACGAGACATTGGAGATAATGAGGACAAACTACATACATAACTGTAACTGACCTGTTTGCAGTGATATTCAACTCCCTAAGGTAGAGCAGGGATGCAAGATCAGTGGGCAGGTCTGAGAGATGGTTCGCTTGTAGGTCCAGGAATTGTAATCGGTGAAACTTGCCCATCCACTGCGGCAGCGAGGCCAGGCGGTTCATCCCCAGCATAACCTCAGATGTATGTGGGGAGAGCATTTCTAACCTAAGAGAAAGGACAAAGGCAATACAAAAGTAATTTCAGAAACATATTAGATGAATATTTCTATTCTACATGATAGCCAGAATAAAATATGAAAAGGCATTAATCAACTCTACGTAAGTAGAGTGGTATCGGCCCCCCCGTATAGTGGTATATTGCCGGCCAAAATGGCTCGTCCGTCCGTCTGTCTGTCTGTCTGTCCGGAAACTCCTCCTAGACCGTTCGATGGATTTTCATCAAACTTCACACGAACAATTGGTGGATGAATGTGACGGTCAATCAAAAAAGATTTGTTCAATTTGTGCAATAGTTATGGTCCTAGGTAAGAAAAATGGTCAACTTATTTCCTACTCTGACACACACTATGCGCTCTTCATAAAAAATGTGACTACTCTTAACAAATTTCCTCCAATTTCGTAAACCCTTAGCACCTTCCATATTGCATCTCTATCCAAACGGTCATACGCTTTTTCCAAATCCATAAAAACCCAAAATACCTCTTAACTTTTCTCTTAAATACTTCTCGCACAGCTGTCTTACTGCAAAAATCTGATCCACACACCCTCTTCCCCTCCTAAAACTGCACTAATCTTCTATTGTACCTTCTGTACCCTTGACTACCCACTCTATCAATACCCTGTGTATTGAGCAGAGGTTATGAGCAGAGGTTGAGGACACTGGGACTCCCGTCACTGGCATATAGGAGGAAGAGAGGGGATATGATCTAGACAATTAAGATAGTGTCAGGAATGTATGATGAGGATGTGTGTGAAGATACCTTCTTGATGCGGGAGGGAACAAGAACGAGAGGACACTAAGAAAATTTACAAGGAAAGAACTAGGCTTGAAAAGACAAAGAACTCTTCTTGTGATAGAGTGGTAAATGAGTGGAACGCACTGCCCCAGTATGTGGTCGATTCCGAATCAATAAAGAAGTTTGAAAGTAATCTTGATAAAGCATGGGGAAGACAAGAGTTGAAGTTTGATTACAAAGCGAAAATACAGAATAGTAAAAATGTTGCGTCTGCTGCCGCCGCCGCCAACACCGTGAACATCCGCAGCAGTGCAAGTACTGGTACTGAGCTGGAAACACAGGCCTAGTTTGCCTTTTTTCCAGAGGATCTATTGTAAGATACTGTAAGATACAGCTTTCCAACAACTGATAATAAACTAATACCTATAACTTCAACACTCCTGCCGGTCTCCCTTCCCCTACAGAGGTTATAATAATAATAAATTGATATATAAATTTAATGTATGGGGCTGAGACATGGGCTCTGAAAGCAAAGGTAAGAAGAAAGCTGGATGTGATGGAGATGAGCTGCTTGAGGAGTACGTGTGGAGTGACTCATAGAGACAGATTGAGGAATGAAGAGATACGTAGGAGAGTGGGGCAGCAGGAACATTTGTCGGCCAGAGTGGACAGAAGGGTGTTGTGCTGGTATGGACATGTTGAGCAAATGGAAGAAAAAAGGCTTACTAAGAGAATATGTGAGTCAGATACAAGGGGAGATAGAGGGGCAGGAAGACCCCCATTGAGATGGAGAGACTGTGTAAGACAAGCTTTGGATGATAGAGGAATGACTATGGATCAGGCAAGGGAAGTGGTAATAAACAGGAATGAAAGGAGAATACTTGTGAATAGATGAGTGAAGACGTGGTCATTTGGGGGAAGGGGTTGGGCGCAAGTTGGGCTATATAATAGTCCATCAGGCGCCTGGGAGACGGTTTATATGAAGGGTGCGCCTGGAAGTGTGGTGGTATAGCTTCGCTGCATGTCTGCCTGCTGAGATCAGAACCTCTCCGGGTGGTCGGGAGCCAGGGGGAGTGCTTTTTTTTTTTTTTTTTATATGTGAGTGAGGGAGGCAAAATGTAGAACTGCCTGTAGCGAGTGCCTCCCCCAGAGTTGAAAAGAGTGACAGGGCCAAAATCAAAGGACGTTCGAGCAAAATGCCTGGACACACAGAGCTTGAAGCAATTTAAGTCATAGGACGAGGGAAAGATTGATTCTGGGAGAGAGTTCTAGAGCTCAGCAGTTGAATAGAAGAAAGTCTAAGAATAACGTTTCACTCTTGGGTTGGAGAGTTGCACAGAGTAGGGATGGGATTGTGTTGCAAAACGGGTACTACGTACCCTACGTAGAAGTGGTATACACTGGGAAAGCTCTGAGGTAGGCTACATTGATTATTATAGTAGCGATAGAATAGTGAGAGAGATGCAACATTGCGGCGAAGAGAGAGATTGCAGAGAGTTGGTGAGTTAATGATACGAAAGGCTTTCCTTTCTACTTTGTCTAGGAGTGCGGTGTGAGAGGATCCTCCCCACACACGTGAACAATACTCAATACAAGGACGCACTGTGCCCCTGTACAGAGCAAGAAGCTGTGCAGGGGTAAAGAACCCCTTGAGGTGGTTGAGCACACCCAGCTTCTGGCAGGCTGCCTTAGCAATACTGGTAATATGGTCCTTCCAAGTGAGAGCAGAAGAAAAAGAGACACCGAGAATATTGAGAAAAGATGAAGGATTGATTTTTGTATTGTTGAAGTTTAAGAGATAGTCCTCTGGGAGTTCTGAACGGGTAGTAAGATGAAGAAATTGGGTTTTGGAAGCATTAAAGGTAACAAGGTTTTCTTTGCCCCAATTGGAAATAGTACTGTAGTTAGATCAGAAGATAAGTGTTGCATGGCTTCATTACGTTGTCTTTGGGGGATTACTGGCTGGGGCGTTCAGGAAAACTAATTGAGTAGTATAAGGTAGAGTCGTCTGCGTATGAATGGATGGGACTGGAGGTACAGTTGAGATCATTTACAAAAATTAGAAAGAAAATGGGAGATAGGACAGAGCCCTGAGGAACACCGGAGTTGATAGGAAGAGGAAGTGAGCAATGGCCGTCCACAACCGCAGCTATGGAACGGCCGGAAAGGAAATTAGAGACAAAGGCATAGATGGAGGGATAGAAACCGAAGGAGGGTAGTTTAGAAATTAAAGATTTGTGCCAGACTCTATCGAAGGCCTTCGATATGTCTAGTGCAAAAGAAAAGGTCTCACCGTAGTCCCGAAAGGAGGATGACCAAGAGTTAGTAAGATATGAAAGAAGATCACCAGTAGAGCGACCTTTAACCCTCACAGACCATTCTCACCTTCTATAGGATAGCCCCGAAACCCGTGGGATCTGGCCGAAAAATGTCATAATAGACTAGCTCTATCTTTGTTATTTTAACTGCTAGAGAATTCACACACATCACAAAACGTAGCCCTGTTTCGTATCTGTAGACTGGCGTTGAGTAGAGCTCTCTAGATCAACTGGTTCAGTTGTGATGACGATTTCCGTGGAGAGAGTTTTGATGCAATGTCAGCAATAATCGGACAATAACATGACTAATTCTTGTTCTCCAAAACCATAACAACAAAAGTGCGACTTCTCCTTCTTGTTTTCGGAGGTGCGGTGTCGCAAAGACAGGCTTTGTTTACATGCGTCGGACGCACGGCTTTCAAAACACGCTTAATAGGCTTTCAAGCTTATGGTGCTCATGAGCCCATCCGGGTGCCGGGCCCTAGTTTGTTATGGGCTCCTCAGAGCCCAACCGGGAACCGAGGGTTAAGGAATCCATACTGGCGATCTGAGAGTAAATTATGAGAAGAGAAATGCTTCTTATGAAATTTGGAAGCAAGAATAGTTTAAAAAACTTTAAAGATACAAGAGATGACAGCAATTGGACGATAGTTGGAGGGTTGAGAGCTGGAGGGACCTTGGTGACCCTGGTCTCTGAGTCTTCTCCTGGATGACCTGGATGTGTGTGAATTTGTATTTTGTTTTTGAGTGTTCATATTTTTCTGTTGTGTTGTCCCTATTCGGGGAAAAAAATAAAAAAAATAGGAAAAGTGGGGATTACTTACATACATATATACAGTACATACAGGTTTAAATACTGCAACTGTCCACAGTGAATGTGGCTTCCATGGTACAATCACAGTACTGCACACAGTGCACATCAATCATAACACGGTGGCTACAGTCTTTACTGCAAAGTCTTGCCAGAACAACGTCCCATCATGTTATCACTGTGGCTGATGTTGGTATAGCGCTAACAGTGTCTCAGCAAAACTCAATGAAGTCCCCCTGAAGCACTTGCACCTGGCTTAATCTCACCACACCAGCCTTAACCGTGACAATAAGGCAGTAACAAGAAATCACCGTAACTGCTACAGAGGCTGACTGCACCACCGAAGTGGCAGGCGGTGAGGTCGCTGCATCCCTACGCCAGAAGACTGAGTATATACAGTACAGTACATACATACATACATGTATGTACAGGTACAGTGGGGCCGCACGGGTAGCGAATGTATTCGACTGGCGAAATTACCGCTATCCGCTGGGCAAACTTTTTACCTAAATAAATTTAATTAGTCAAAGACTTTTTCAAAAGTCCCCCTTTTTTCGTCTCTAAACCACATTTACCAAGTAAAATTGCAATATCAATAAAATAATCTTGTATTAGGCATGCAAGGTGGATATTTAAATTTACTTTATATTAATATTTAGCGTTATTCATTGAAGTTGGATGCGTATGTACCGGTATGCTGCTGGTCGACCTATCGCTTCTTGGCCTTTCCCACATATATTCTCTTGCCTGTTTCACTCGTTTCACACCTACTTTTCCTGGCCGTTTCTCTCCACCTCCACCACCATCTTCCCCACCGCTGGTACCTGTGCCAAAAGTCGAGGCCACAAAAAAGTAATAATGGAAGGTAGTGGCATCCTGCGAGGCTGCCACAAGTGACGGTCGGAATCCTAGACGATTCGCCACCAGGATGATTTGCCTAAGGTTCAATTCGCCCTACTGGCTGGATACGAGATTATTGGAGACTTGTATATAACTATATGTCGTTCCAATGATACCTAACAACCTGCCTGATAACCTTTCACAACGACAACACAAGCTTAACTGAGGTTATCCTCGTAAGGTTAGGCCTATTATTTTTTGTGATGCTAATGCAGGGCGTTCGTCTCCTAGCTTTCTCAATTCTATCCCTGCTTTCCCTGCCTTTTGTCTAGATGGCAAGCCATGTAATAAACTCACAGTCTTCGCCATTGGTAGACTAGGATAGTTCATACCAGGCGCCAGGGTCAGTGTGAATGCGTAAGTGTTAGGGTGACATATGAATAGGCCGATGAATATACTATATAATAGGATAAGTAAACAAAACCATTATTTCATTGACATTTACAATTATTAGGGTGAAAAGTCTTGCAGTAGGGGCGAATAGTCTACCTCAAGAGGGACGGAAATTCCAGCCTATATGGGGGCGAATCGTCCATATGCCAACGTTGTCGTTGCGCACTCATATCAGAGTTGCCAAGGTCCTGACGCTGGCAACTCTGCTTCGGCTAGTCGCTGCTGCCTGCTAATCTCGGCTATGCGGCTTTTCGCTACCCGCGGTTCCAGGTCGCTATGAGATCGTTTCTATCCTGTCGCTATCCGCGATATCGCTATGCTTAATTACGCTATCCGCGCGGCCCCACTGCATGTACACGGTTTTGATATACATGGCACATTCACGGTACGAATTAACCGTGTATATCTAGACCTGACTGTATATGAAACTGGACAACTTAAATTAAATGCATGCCGAACACAGCAAACAAAACATTAACTATAGTCTCAAAAAAAAAAAAAAAAAAAAAAAAAAAAAAAAAACAATCGCAGTACAGTATAGGTATTTCATATTGTTATAGGTTATAAGAGAAGCATAACAAGTTAAATATATATACTGTATGTATGTATATATACTGTGTATATATATATATACAGTACAGTATATATACCCCGCAATATACCCGATATATATACCCGCAACCCAACCGACGAAATCAAACGTACTGCCAACACCACCATCACCGCCATCAACGCCAAACAAGGAGGGGTCCACCTTAAAAAACTCGTCGGAGAATACACCCCTGGTTATGCGTACGGAATCATCAAAACACACAAACCTGGGAACCCCCTCCGCCCCATCATCTCCCAGATCCCCACTGCCACCTACCAGATCGCCAAGGCCCTGAACAACCTCCTCACCCCCTACGTGCCCTGCCAATACAACCTTAACTCAGCCCACGATTTCTTGGAAATTTTACGAGACGCCCCCCGGAACAACAACCACACAATCGCCTTCCTCGACGTAGAAAGCCTGTTCACCAACGTGCCAGTGGATAGGACCATTGACATGATTCTACATCGAATTTACCATTGCCCTGATACACCAACACTGGACATCCCAGAGAAGGCCCTGAAAACACTGCTGGAGCTATGTACCAAGGAGGCCCCCTTCCTTTGCCCCCGGGGCAACATGTACAAGCAGATAGACGGTGTGGCGATGGGCAGCCCCCTAGGAGTTCTTTTTGCGAACTTTTTTATGGGTACCATCGAGGAAGAGCTCCTAGCTGCCCAACGACCCGCCGTCTACTGTAGATACGTGGATGACATCTTCGTGCAAATCAAGGACCTCCACGAACTACAGGAGCTCCAGCGTCTCTTCATGACCTCCTCCGGACTTAACTTCACCTTTGAAAAATCAAACAATGGACAACTCCCCTTCCTCGACATCCTCGTAGCTCTGAACGACCATGGGTTCAAAACCACCGTCTACACTAAACCAACTAACACAGGACAATGCCTCAACGGCGATAGTGAATGCCCCCACCGTTATCTTCTATCCTCCATCTCCGCTTATGTAAGGAGAGCCATCACACACTGCTCTACCTGGGCCGACACCCACCAGGAACTAGAAAGACTATCCCAAGTTTTAGTGAATAATGGATACTCCAACTCCTCCAACTCCGACATCTCCAGCACCATCAACCACCATCTTGAAAAATGGTACACCCAAAGCCCTCCCAACATTGACCCCCCCCAATGAAATTAAGATCTTCTACCACAATTTTATGTCCTCTGAACACAAAAATGACGAGGCCGTCTTAAAAGAAATAATCTCAAAGTATGTCCACCCAACCAACCCGGAAAACAAAATAAAATTAATAATTTATTACAAATCCCCCAAGACCTCCAACCTCATTCTCCGCAACAAACCTGCTTCCACCAAGCTAAAGAGCCCGATGACCGACGATCACGTCATTTACCAACATACCTGTAATTATGAGGACTGTGGACCTCATTCCTATATTGGCATGACGCAGACTCGTCTTTCACGTCGGTTAACTCTTCACCTTCAGGCTGGAGCCATCAAAGACCACTATCTCACCCCTAACCACCCCCACCTCACACGCAACAAGTTAGAGAAACACACCACCATACTCGTTAAGAAAGTGACCCAAGGAGATTACCTATACTCGAAGCGTTATATATCCAAGCCTTACAAACATCAACAACCAAACTCTGGACCTTCAGATCCTTCCTTCTGCCAAAAGGCACTATCCTACAGGACCTAACGCCCCCCGGTGCCCTTGACGCAGCCCCCCGCGCTACCTCCTTCAGCTTCGTCTTCTGCCGGCGCCACACGTACTACGCAACTTAGGCCACGCCCCTCGACACGCAGCCAATCAGCTTCGACCCCGCCAACCGACCACCACCTTCCCGCATCCAGTGCGCATGCGTGACGCGGTCCTCTCTTTTTCTCTCCTAGAATACCCCTCCACCAATAGCAGACTTTTGCCCCTTGATTTTCGCCTCCTCTGATCCTCCACCCTCTATATATACCCTTCCTGTTTACCTTTTATATCATTCTATCCTTACTTGATAATGCTGGTTGTCCAGTGAAATGCGTTGTATATCCTGTATCATCATGTACATTAATGTAACCCTGTACCACCATGAATTTTGCTAATCTCATTCATCTACTTCCTGCCACCCAGCGAAAACTCATCAGAGACCTGGAAACTTTGAATAATAAAATTTCCAACGCAGAAATAGCCATTTCTTTCAACCTCGTATGTATTAAAGAAAATTTATTACCTGGCTTTACTAACATATATATATATATATACAGTCAGGACCCCCAATTAGCGAGAATAGGGGTGACAGGAGGCATCGCGTATTGTGAATTCGTGTATTGTGGAACTAACTTTAAATGGGAATAATTAGATTGGGTGACATCTCTCAATTATGGCCTATTTTCGACATTTTTGGCCCTATTTTCGACATTTTTGGCTCTACAGACAGTACAGTCTATATCTTATATATAAGAAGAACAATGAATAAAAATATGAAACCTTACCTTAAAATTAGTAGTAGATAGGCTAGGACTAGGACTGTAGGACTTCACGATTTTCTCCAACTTCTCCCTCCCTGACCAAATCGTACGAACAGTTTACTCTGACAAGCCTATTGCACAGTTTCCTTCTCCTTTTTTCTTGCGATCCAACACTTCCACCTTCATTTTGTGTTATCTTCTTATATTGGCGTGGCATGGCGAAAAAAATGGCAGGCACTACAAACGTTTGGTCACTCCGCACGGCTATGAGCGCTTGAGCGGGACTGTGGGAGGGAGGGAGGGAGGGTAAGCGGGAGGGAAGGCAGGCGTATGCCCGTCTTCTTCTCTTTTCGGAGCTACGCCTGGGCCTCGCGAAACGTAGACGTGCTCGCGTATCAAGCGGGAATAGCGGATTTGGCCCCTTCTTAGCTCTCGATTCGTGTATTGTGGTACCACCTCGCGTAATTAATGTTTAATTAATTAATGTTATTTTCGAGGGGTAACTCGTGTATTGGGGTTTTCGCGCATTGTGGAATCGTGTATTGGGGGTCCTGACTGTGTGTGTGTGTATATATATATATATATATATATATATATATATATATATATATATATATATATATATATATATATATATATAGTTATATACACAGTACTGTAAAAGTAAAAATATTTCCACACCAAAAGAAGTGTAGAAAATGATAGGTTCACTGTACAAATTTTAAAGATATATACAATCGGTCAATTATTATTAAATTTCAGAACTTGCTAGAAAATATCGTAGGAGTATTTAAAAAAAAAGTACAGTTGGTCCTCCGGTAACGCGGCTAATGTGTTCTGGTAACCTCCCGACCTCCGGTAACGCGGCTAATGTGTTCTGGTAACCTCCCGTGTTACCAAAAACCGCGTTACCGAACCCATATGTTTACATGTTATAGGTACCTTGGTGTTCTGGGGATTTCCACAAAGTCCACTTTTTCTCCATAGAAGCCTATGTTATAATATTTAAATCAATTATAAAGGTTATTTGACATGTGCAATGAGTTGATTTGCCCATTGCAACAACTCTTACCTCTGAATAAATATTTTGTTTAGGCTAGGCAGCTAGGCAGGCACAGCAGTAGCCGACATTTTTCGATCGAAGCTCTGAAATCCCGCCATCATATTTCTCACCTCACACAATAACTACACATTTTAGAATGGTCTATTCTTCACTCAACGCACATCAACGACCATATCTACCTCTGGTATGCATAACAAATTGGTTAGGCCATTTATTTGCAGAGATATGAGCATCGGTAAATGGCGAAAATCGTAACTTCGGAATTCCTGCATAACTCGCCGTCTTATTATTTCTCACCTCACACAATAACTACACAATGTAGGGTGTTCTAGTCTTCACCCAACGCACAGCAACGATCATATCTACCTCTGGCAGGCATAAACACTTGGTTAGGCCATTTATTTGCAGAGATATGAGCATCGGTAAATTATGAAAGTCGGGAGTAGATTCGGTGACCGAGATAGCCTAGCCATGTTTTCCACACAATGACAACACACACACACACACACACACACTCACTCGACAGCCAATCAATAACATAAGTGTGTTTCGGTAATTATTCTCACCTCACACATTAACTACACAATGTGGACTTCACCCAATGCACGGAAACGATCATATCTACCTCCGGTATGCATCAAAATTTGGTTAGGCCATATATTTGCAGAGATATGGGCATCGGTAAATGACGAAAATCGGAACTTCGGAATTTCCGCCTAACTCGCTGTCTTATATTTCTCACCTCACACAATAACTACACAAAGTAGGGTGTTCTAGTCTTCACCCAACACACAGCAACGATCATATCTACCTCTGGTAGGCATAAACACGTGGTTAGGCCATATATTTGCAGAGATATGAACATCGGTAAATTACGAAAGTCGGGAGTAAAGGTTCGGCGCCCAGCTGGACCCCGCGCCAGTGTTAGCCGTGTATTGACTGCGTTAGCAAAATTTTTGATATTTGGGGTGTACCGCGTGCCACCAAATCCGCGTTTCCAAAGTGCGCGTTACCGGAGGACCAACTGTACATCCGAGTATCCTTTTAGATGGCTCAAATTGTACGGTTTAAAATACAGATGTTGATATCATTTAAAATATAACATGCTTAAGGTTAGATTTTAAAAGAACACTGACTTTAAATGCCAGTGAAAGAAAAAAGGAAGTCCGAGTATCTTGTTGGACAGCTCGAACTGTAGGATTAAAATATAATAGCGTTTAATGCTAAATTTAAAATATTTCACAGACGTTTATTGTCAGTTAACCCGGGAACGGCGAGAAAGCTCTTACGAGGTTTTACTGGGTGACGGCGGCAAAGCTCATAAGAGGGAAGGCCTAAACAAAATATTTTAAAAGGCCCCAGTAGCACTTAAATTTTGTTTTTCTTTTCCCATACCTCATATTACTCCCCCCCCCCCCCGCCTTCAATTATCACCTATTTTCCCTGTTATTCCCTAATTCATTGGTATATTTTAATGTAAATATCTCCAACCCGATCTTAGTGTGTTCATGTGTCTGTTACGTAAGGTAGAGTCAGTGAGGGTGTGACTCAGTAGCTCAGTACTGCCTCAACCCTCGAGAGAGGAGGGTGTGTTGCCAGCTCTCTCACACTTCATGAATGAACCGCTCGCTTACCATTCGCAATTTTGACCAGAAAAATGATATTCCCACTTGTTTTATTGTTGTTACAGGTTGCTATCTTTATATTAAACGTAAAATAGGCGCATATGAATAAGTAATAACGATATTTATCGTAAAATTAAGATTTTAGGCGGGAAAGAGGCCTAATATTGCCGCCCAGAACTGTGGTGTTCACTACACCCTGCGTGCACTTTATAGGTTAAAATATATATATATATATATATATACAGTACAGTATATTTATATATATATATATACAGTATATACAGTAAACCCTCGCTATCTCGGATTAATTGTGGGGAGACCACTTCCGAGAAGCCCGATTTTCCGAGATGTCCGAAATCCGACTTATATCCGACTTAAGAGAGGGAAAATTCCTAATTAGAAGAGGAAAGTCCGCATCAGAGAAAATTGAGATTTTTCTATTTATCTATCTATCTATTGCCTGACGCCGTGATCCCCGAAGGGGTGGCCACGAACGAACCGCCCCCATGCACCTCTGTCCCTAGTCAGTCGACGCCCCTCCCCCCAACCAGCACCGCCTTCGTTCATATACTTCCTCACTCCATCCTTCCACCTCTCTTTCGGTCTACCTCTCCCTCTCTGTCCCTCCACCTCGCTCTCGTACACCCTCTTAGTCATTCTCTCGCTTTCCATACGTTCCATATGGCCGAACCATCTCAAGTTATTCCTTTTCACACTTTCCAGCACATCTACCTCCACATCACACCTCCTTCTTACTTCCTCATTAGTCTGTCTATCCCTCCATGTAACTCTGCACATACTTTTCAAGTAATTTATTTCCACTGCTCTGAGATTTTTTTTTTTTTTTTTTTTTAACATGTGAAATTCATCATATTAATGACAAATACGAACCTTATTATGTTTTCAGGGACAGTACAGTACATAGTAATTAATATTAACACAATAATTAAAAGGCACAGGCTTCAATTCATCCTAAAATCACTTAAAACCGAGTGAGAGAACATTGTAAACCGGACACAAATCCCGTCCAACTCTGAAATTACCGAGATATACAGGGACATCTCCGAGAGGCCTATGCCATTCCGAGAAGTGCGGGTGTCCGAGTAAAAAGAGTCCGAAATATCCGGGGTTTACTGTGTGTGTGTGTGTATATATATATATATATATATATATATATATATATATATATATATATATATATTAGTCACAGGCCGTAGCTCGATTGGTAGAGCGTTCGCCTGCTAACCGTGAGGTTGACGGTTCGAGCCTCGGGCCAGCCAGTGTGTGTTGGTGAACGGTGCGGTCTAGCAATCTGTGGCAACTATTCACTAAGTCCCTTATTCATCAGGGCACCCACCCTAGCCTTGCTATTCATCAGGGAGTGTATGGTGGTAAAAACTGCATCATCGTATAATTATACTATATATATACTGTATATACTGTATACAGGTACAGTATATATATATATTGTTTTTTTTTTTTTTTTTTTTTTGTAAGACTCAGGTATTTTGGTGAGAGCCCTTATGCTTAGGTAGAGTTTTTTCTTATTATTTGTACATGCAGGAAAGCATTGTATTAATTAATGCTTGCCTATTTGCAAATTCTGGAGGATGGTGATGTTATAGACGTGGTATATTGCGATTTTATGAAGGCCTTCGATAAGGTGCCACATAAAAGGTTGATAGAGAAAGTTAGAAGCTATAATATAAAGGAGAAATGTGTGAAATGGATAGAAGCCTTCCTGAAAGATCGGAGACAGAGGGTACTGGTGAATGGAATAGGCTCGGGGTGGAGGGAAATTACAAGTGGGGTACCTCAGGGATCTGTGTTGGGACCACTACTGTTCGTTATATTTATCAACGACTTACCTGAAGTTATAACTAATGGAAGTGAGATATACCTGTATGCGGATGACACTAAGCTGTATTAAAATGTAAAACTTGCAAACTAAACAAACCAAAATTGGGACAAGGACAATATAAAGTCAAATTAATATAGAAGAGTGAGGAGTAAGGAAGATGTGGGTTTCCTTCAAGGAGATGTGGAGGGCATGAAGGGATGGTCTGAGCATTGGTTAATGCCTTTTCATCCAAAAAAATGCAAGTACATGCAGATTGGGACAAGCAAGATAGACAAGGTAGGATACAGTATGTATGAAGCGATGGAGGAAGTTATTGCAGAAAAGGATATAGGAGTAGTGATAGACAATAAGTTAAATTTCTCAGAACATTTAGCGGAAAAGATAAACAAAGCCAATAGAATTGTAGGGCTGATAAGGAGGACATTTGTGTCACTTGACGAAGAAATATTCAGGAATCTCTATACAGCGCTGGTTAGGCCGCACCTGGAATATGCGAACTAGGTGTGGGCTCCATATATGGTAAAGGATATAGAAGCAGTGGAGAAAGTGCAGAGGAGAGCTAGCAAGCTAGTACCAACGTTGAAGAACGCGGGCTATGAGCAGAGGTTGAGGACACTGGCATATAGGAGAAAGAGAGGGGATATGATAAGAGACTTTTAAGATAGTGTCAGGAATGTATGATGAGGATGTGTGTGAAGGTATCTTCTTGATGCGGGAGGGAACAAGAACGAGAGGACACTCTAAGAAAATTTAAAAAGAAAGAAATAGGCTTGAAAAGGCAAAGAACTCATTTTGTGATAGAGTGGTAAATGAGTGGAACGCACTGCCCCAGTATGTAGTCGATTCCGAATCAATAAGGAAGTTTGAAAGTAATCTTGATAAAGAATGGGGAAGACAAGATTTGAAGTTTGATTATAAAGCAAAAATACAGAATAGTAAAAATGTTGCGTCTGCTACTGCCGCCGCCAACACCGTGAACGACCGCAGCAGTGCAAGTACTGGCACTGAGCTGGATGCACAGGCCTAGTTTGCCTTTTTCCAGAGGATCTACTGTAAGAATTTGACTCGGACAAAAGGTTAGTAGGACTGTACTATAATAATAATAATAATAATAGTTCTTAACCCCTCTTTGGCGGCACCCGGCTATAGTCGGACAAGAGAACCCCAACCTAAAGAGCGGGGCCCGGCTATAGTCGCATGCAATTTTGAGCACGTAATGTGCTCTGAGAGAGAGCCGAGCGGTCGGAGGAGCATAGGTTCCCTCTGACCGGTCGACACGGCTCCCGCGCGACAACTGAGGCCCCCTCCACACTCATCCTTACTCACTACCTCACTACACAGGGAATTATGTAAGGAAATTACCGTATTTTAGGGATTTTGCCTTCGTCTTGCACGATCGTTGCAAGAGAACGTGTGGTCGTAGAAGGATGGTTCTGGTGTCATTGGAAAGCTCAATTATCGCCCTTTCAGGGATACATAATTGTATTACGCTCTGGCTCTTGCTTATGCATGAAAAAGAGCACGGAAATAAGCTCGTTTAGGGTAAAACCCCCCGCTTGGCAGGTAGTAGAAGTTACCGCCTAGGCCGCTCGTAAGGTGATAAAGCCAGTGCATGCTAAGCCAGCTAAGGATAGCCCAATAAGGCCGATTAGGCGTATTTCCATTGGGGTCCTGTACTACTACCCCATCCCCTTGCTCATGAGGGATGGTAATGACTCTGTGCTTGTGAAAAATCTTAAATGCGCCGAGCGTGGGCGCGATCCCGGGCCTTCTGGGTGGAAGTCCGAGACGCTAGTCACTACACCAGCGCGGTCACTGTCACCTCTACTTACATCTTCAAATAACCTGAAGTTAGGCAGGCCCTAACGAGAGTAACATCAAAAGTGGAATACTGTACTTGCTACAGGAAATTATTCATTCTTGTTTAGCCTATTTCTCATTTAAGGAGAGGAAATATCCAGTTCTAAGACCTCGTGAGGCTATAGATTCCGATGTCTTAACCCTTCAACCCCGGGTGGTACACGTGTGTACCATTGCTTGAAAGCCTGTGAGCTTCGTGTGCGAGGCGTCGGTCCGACGCATGTAAACAACAGCCGGCTGGACCGACGCCCCGCATCTCCGGCCACAAGAAGGAGAGCGTCGCTTGTTCGTGTGTGCCTGTATGTTGTTGTTAAGTATCGAAAAGTAGTGTAAAGTGGCTGTTTTGGCCATAAAGTTATCTCCAATGAAATCATCATCACAAATCAAGCACTTGACTTAGAGAGCTCTACTTAACACCATTCTACAGGTAAATAACACAGCTACGCTTGGGGTGCGCGGGAATGCGGGAAGCAGTCAGCATAACAATGATACGGTAGCCTAGCCTAGACGTTTTTCGGCCAAAACACCCATATTTCGGGGAATATTTATGTAATGCGTAGCCGGGGCGGGAGGGTTAAGTATAGCAAGGTCGTGTTAATTCATACAGGAAATTATTGTGAATAAAGAGTCTTGTTTATGACTGACTGTCTCATATCCACCTAACATTAATTACTTCAAATATAATAGGTGATGATACATTATTAAAATAAAAATCAAACGCTCCTTACTTCTCAGGCACTTCTGTCAGTTGATTTTTGGCGAGATCAACTGTCCTGACTTTAGCTTCCGAGGCATTCTCAAAGAGCAGGTCGGGGACTTGTGTGGCCTTCTCATTGTAAGCCATTGTCTGGGTGTTACGCATCTGGTACTTGTCCGGGATTGAACGGTTCTCTAGCAACAGGTTGGTGTCCGCTGGGGTGTTCTCAAAACCTGTCAGAACAACAAAAAGTATGAGTAAAGAAATTACATTATGAAGTTAAAATATCTCCAGTAACGAGTTTCATTCAAACCTAAACACCTGGAATATTAGCCAAGGGTATCTCACTACCTTTTAAAATGTAGTTCCTGTAATTTAAACAGTGACCCCTCCATCAATGACGTACAGTACTGCCAATATTCATAATTGGCGCCCTGCCAGCAGATAAGCCCTCTATAGGGACCCTCCGTTCACCAGAGATCCCAAATACTTTACATCATAGGCGGCATGATTAATTACCTCTGGGACATCCCTGTGTAGTCCTCTAAACTTAATATTATTCTCCAGGACCTCAAAGCTGACTAGACAAAGAAGGCCTGACCTGGGAAAGTGTTGATGGGTGCTGTGACTCGGGAGCGGAGGTACTTAAGCAATTGGACGGTGCCGCGCTGGATGATATCTCGTCGGATCAGCCTCATGGGGTTACCCTCCAGTGGCATCGACTTCAGGTGCGGCAGTAAGCCAATGTGGTACGGCAGCCTGACAATCAAAACCCATAGCATCAAGTACTTATTAATTGTATACTAAGTAAAGGGGGTATTATAAAAGAGCTATTATCATAAATTTTTGATGGCCAAAATGCTACCAGATTAACCAGATTAACTTGCTCATGTAGTGATGTACAATCGCGCTAAGAAGTCATGACTCGATTCCGAGTACCTTTCATTCAGAAAGTGCTATCTGGCAACAATTGAGGCTCACTATATTCATTTATTACACAATGGGGAGAACTGTATTTAAGGAAACAATACCAAAAACACGATTTATAAGTATTACAGCAATATATTTCTCTCATTATGTGAGAGCAAACCAAATAATACGAAAGTTGAGATTAACCCGAACGAAAGAATGTGAAACTTGTGGTATTTCGCTCACTAGATTCAGGATTAAAATGTGGAGGAGTCTCTTAATGCTTGTATTACTTTTTAAACCAACAATACTGGAAGAAAAGTACCTCATAAAATTAAAACCAACAGTTAAAAGTATTATTCAAACCACAAGTGTCTATCAATCACGTAAATATACATAACAGATTTTTCTTCTTCCAAATTTAATTCTCTAAGTGGGACAACAGTCTGATTGAAAAACAAAGCGTCTCCAGTATATTTTGGGAGAAAGCTTGAATACTCGAGAACAGCTTGTAATTTGTATAGACAGACGATGAATTTTCACTTTTAGAATAGTATTACTGTATTATGATACCTCCACCAACCGACTTTACTCCTAAACTCAATTAATGAAATCAACAAATACATGTATGGTGATGGGCTGGTCTATCAGAGTGAGACCTGAGCGATCTCTGCCATACACATAGCTTACTCTGACTGTTCCTTTTACTTATATATATTCTAGATCTCAAATGACGGTGTCTCTTCCGTGGATTGACCTCCCAATCTGGCATATTGGAAGCCAAAGCGTCACATTTTTCCTTTGCCCCTTAACTTTCTCTTCATAATTGCTGAGGGGCACAGGGCCCTGGTTGGGGCTTTGGTTTTCCGGGCATTTCCGCACCCTCCTCAGCTCCCCGCCATGGAGTGGCTTCGGTCACCCAGGCTTTATTGTGGTAGGCAGGGAGGGTTCTGTGGGGGAGCTCCGTTATGGCCTTGGCCTTGCTCAGGGCCTTGGGGCTGTTCGGCCAGGCAGCTTGGGGAACAGCAACAACAACAAATACATGTGGCAGTCCAGGGATTCGAACCTATAATAACCCATAGGGACACCCATATCAAGATGGAAAGGCAAGTGTTAAAGGACAAAGTGGATATAAAAGCAAGAAGATACATCCCCCTCATATCCTGACAATGACTGACTTGGTCGCTGAATATCCTCCGGGCCTGGGAGTTCAAGATGCTAGATCTATCTATCTATATGCTCAGGCCCAATCCCCACTTTTCCTACTTTTTAATTTTATTTTCCTTTATTTTATTATTATTATTATTTATTTTATTTTATTTTTTTCTTGGAGGTGGCCGACTCAAGACAGAGCAAGAACAGGAAAACACAAAACACAAGACAAAACAGCGAACAAACACAGACAAAACACAAAATTCACACACATCTAGGTCACCCAGGAGAATACCCAGAGACCAGGGTCACCAAGGTCGCTCCAGCACTCCCTCCGGCCCCTGACCACCCGGAGAGGCTCCGATCTCGGCAGGCAGACATGTAGCGGAACCAAAGCCACAAGCCCACCCACCACACTTCCAGGCGCACCCTTCATATTAATCGTCTCCCCGGGCCAGGCGCCTGATGGACTATTATCTAGTCCAACTTGCGCCCGACCCCTTCCCCCAAATGACCTCGACTATTCACAAGCATTCTCCATTCATTCCTGATTATTACCACTTCCTTTGCCTGATCTATAGTCATTCCTCTATCATCCAAAGCTTGTCTTACACCAGAGGTGGCCAACCAGTCGATCGCGATCGACTGGTCGATCACGAACTCTTCCCAAGTCGATCACAAGACTCAACAGCCTTAGGTCCTGATGTGGCGGCGTCTACGCCGTGGGGCCACCTCCCGAGGCTGCCGACCCTCCATGGCCGAAGACAAAATCAACGACCAGTGGAGGAAAACCGGATGCCGGCCGCGGGGAGCAGTTTCGGGAGCCAAACCGTCACAACCATCCCCTGCCCCCTCCCTGGGGGCACGGGTCCTTGGAGTGGCTTCGGTCGCGCCGGGAATTTCCACACCTCTCACACCACACACACACATCACACAGTTTTTCCTACACCGAGAAATGACTCTCCGGCTGTCATTTCTCGAAGACTTCTTCTAGCCGGAGACATTGAGAGCAACCCAGGACCCACGTACATATACATATGTCCAACTTGCTCAAAACCCATCACTTAGAGTCGCCATACTAAGGGTTCAGTTCTCTGCAATTCATGCGGGAACTGGACACACTTCACCTGCACAACACTTGCCTACCTGGACCTGTTCCTCATGCCCCTCCCTCTCCCAGTCAAATCCCTCACCTAAAACCCGTCCACCTCTCCTCCCCAACCCACCTAACCTTCCCATATCATCCACTCCCCCCCCCCCCCCTAAAACCCGTCCACCTCTCCTCCCTAACCCACCTAACCTTCCCATACCATCCACATCCTCAACTCAACACACCACACCCCATCCTAATCCATTCCAACCCCCATCTCCTGCTCCCCAATCCCCACCCCCACCTCACCCATCCCAACCTCCAGCCCCTCCCTCACCCCCCCCCCCCCCCCCTCCTCGTGCAGCAGCACCCAACATACATCGTGCACATAACATTAACATTCTTCAACTGAACATAGATGGCATCAACACAAAGAAACACCAACTCTCACACTTCATCAAACAACACAACATACACATTGCCATCTTACAAGAAACAAAACTCCGCACAACACAAAAAACACCCACATTTCATAATTTCACCACCATCAGACAAGACTGGGCTGTCGGCGGGGGCGGTGGACTCATCACCCTGGTACACAAAGAAATATCATACATAGTAACCAGTGTACAAACCAAATCCCTCCTCCCCCCAAATGATAACACAACAGAAATAGTCAATTAAAATACGCACTGGCAACAACTCCAACATAACCATCATAAACACATACATCCCTCCCCAAACATCCCCTACAGTACCAAATGAATACAGACCACACTTACAACACATCACAAACACCCCACACATCATCCTGGGTGGTGACTTCAACGCCAAGACGTCGGCCTGGTTTGTCGACAACCCCGACACAGACAGAGGGCTGGTACTACAAAACCAAACCGATAACCTCATCATCCTTAACGACATCCATCAACATACCCATATTCCTCACCAAGCCCTCTATAACCCATCATCTCCAGACATCACCTTTTGCTCCCCAGAACTTGCCCCCACAACATCCTGGAGGGAACCTTAGGCTCTGACCACCTCCCGATCATTATCACCACCAAAACCAGACTCACCCCAGCTAGCCACAAACACACATACAACAATTATAAAAGAGCTAACTGGGAAGCATTCACAAATGAGACAGAACAACACTTCACAACTCTAAACAGTACACCCATCACTAACATCAACAATGCTGTACACATACTCAATAAAACTATCCAAAACGCTGACAAGAAACACATTCCAAGAGGTAACAGAAAAAGACACAACCCCAACTTCACACCAGAAATTCAAAACCTCATCAGACAACGCGACATACTGAAACACTCCCCAGCACCCCACACACAAGACATCACACAACAAATTCAAGCACTCAACACCCAAACTAACAACAAAATACAAGAACAACAAAAACTAAATTGGAATAACTTCCTACAAACACTTGATCACAAAACAAACCCCAAAAAACTCTACAAAACACTAAACAGCATCACACTTTCCAACAGCAACACAACACAATCACATGCTGCAATCACAACAACAGACTCTACTCCTTCATGTAAACAACAAGCAAACACTCTCATCAATCACTTCTCATATGTCAGCCACCTAAAACCTCACAAAGACGACCGACGTGTCATCCGACGTAAGAGACAATTCCCCACAGACCCTGACTATACACCCTTCACCAATCACTAGACAAAGCATATCATCAACAATCTCAAGCACTCACCCGCCTGTGGCCTAGACAACATAAGCAACATACACCTCAGACACCTGGGACCACAAGGCATACAAGCACTCGCTAACATATCAAACTACAGCTATTCACACAACACAATACCAGACATTTGGAAGCATGGTATCATCATCACATTCCCCAAACCCAACAAAGACCCCACGCTACCCTCCTCGCACCGCCCCATCACACTCCTTTGCTCCCCCTCCAAAGTCATGGAACGCCTAGTATTACAACTAATTACACCTGACCTACCCCTAGCTCCAACACAACATGGCTTTAGGCCACTGCACTCCACAAACACTCTTCTCACAGACCTTACACAAAGAGCTTTCGACGGCATCAACTCAGCTAGACCACCACACAGATCACTATTAGCCACACTCGACATTAGTAAAGCCTTTGATGCCATCCCCCGCCACAACCTAACAAACAAAATCTACAACACAAACATGCACAACAACACAAAAAGGTGGCTGGCCAACTTCCTAGCAGGCAGATGTGCACACGTATCTTTTGCCGGTCAGTCATCTAAAATCAGAAACTTTCCAAACGGAGTCCCACAAGGATCCGTCCTATCGCCCGCACTCTTCAATCTGTACATGCACGATATAACTACACCCAATACGCCCCACATAAACTTAGCCTCCTATGCAGATGACATAACACTCACATGCACACACCATGACCCAAAAAGAGCAACAGATCTCCTTCAACCCTATCTCAACACACTACATGGTTGGTGCACTACAAACAGACTTAATCTAGCCCCAGCCAAATCCACCGCAACCCTGCTCACAATTTGGACAGGAGAACTCGAATACATCCCTCAACTCACCATAAACAACACACCCCTAACACATACACACACACCCAAAATCCTAGGAGTAACATATGATACTCATATGACATTCAAACAGCACACCACAAACATTAAAAAGAAACTGACACCCAGACTTAACGCCCTCAGGTCACTTGCTCACACAAAATTTGGACACAACAAAGAAACTACCACCACAGTATATAAACAATACATAAGATCAGTGATGGAATACGCAAGCCCAGCCTGGGCTTCTAACCTAGCTGAAACACATCATAAGACCTTACAGACTATTCAAAACAAAGCCCTGAAGATCATTACAGGCTGCACAGCTACTTCACCCACAGATCACCTACATCAAGAAACCAAAATTCTCAAAGTCAAAGACCATCTGGACATGAGAGGCACTCAATTCCTGGCAGCAGCCTCCACGAACCAAGACCACCCACTAAACTACATGGCAACACACCCACAGACACCAAGAAATATCAAAACAACACCCAGCACACGGTATCACACACAATTATTGTCCTCTCTCCCTCCCTGCCCACCCCGAACCAACTTCCAGAAGCACATCCATACTCATATCTCTCACCGATCCATCCACTCACTCACAGACAACACGCAGCTGCATGCACGACCTCCCGAAATCCATCCTTCCGAATCCTCCCTTCCTCGCGAGGACAGAGTCCACCTGGCCAGGCTGAGATGCGGACACCATCCAGCTCTCCTGAGCTATCAGAAGAGACTGGATGACTCCGTTGTCGACGCCTGCCCGGGATGTAACACAGCATCCCATACCATTAAACACATCATAGAAGACTGCATTTCACACAACCACTTACGCCAACAACACAATCTACACTCAATGAGAGCTCTGTGGGAAAGCCCGATCGTGGCCATGGCCTTTCTCAGGGACTCTGGGCTGTTCGGCCAGGCAGCTTAGGGAACAACAACAACAACAACAACTCACCATAAACAACACACCTCTAACACATACACACACACCCAAAATCCTAGGAGTAACATGTGATACTCATATGACATTCAAACAGCACACCACAAACATTAAAAAGAAACTGACACCCAGACTTAAACGCCCTCAGGTCACTTGCTCACACAAAATTTGGACACAACAAAGAAACTACCACCACAGTATATAAACAATACATAAGATCAGTGATGGAATACGCAAGCCCAGCCTGGGCTTCTAACCTAGCTGAAACACATCATAAGACCTTACAGACTATTCAAAACAAAGCCCTGAAGATCATTACAGGCTGCACAGCTACTGCACCCACAGATCACATACATCAAGAAACCAAAATCCTCAAAGTCAAAGACCATCTGGACATGAGAGGCACTCAATTCCTGGCAGCAGCCTCCACGAACCAAGACCACCCACTAAACTACATGGCAACACACCCACAGACACCAAGAAATATCAAAACAACACCCAGCACACGGTATCACACACAATTATTGTCCTCTCTCCCTCCCTGCCCACCCCGAACCAACTTCCAGAAGCACATCCATACTCATATCTCTCACCGATCCATCCACTGAGTCCACCTGGCCAGGCTGAGATGCGGACACCATCCAGCTCTCCTGAGCTATCAGAAGAGACTGGATGACTCCGTTGTCGACGCCTGCCCGGGACGTAACACAGCACCCCATACCATTAAACACATCATAGAAGACTGCATTTCACACAACCACTTACGCCAACAACACAATCTACACTCAATGAGAGCTCTGTGGGAAAGCCCGATCGTGGCCATGGCCTTCCTCAGGGACTCGGGGCAGTTCGGCCAGGCAGCTTAGGGAACAACAACAACAACAACAACAACAACAACAACAACAACAACAACAACAACAACAACAACAGCCTTAGTAAAATTAAATGATTTATCATACATAAGGTGATAACAAAAATAATGTTCAACTTAAATCATAATTATTGGCGTAATATTTTCAGATTAATTAAATAATGTTAATGGGATAATCTAGGATTCTAGGAATAGTTTCTCATGAAAACATCAGACTCATACATAGTTATATAATGTGCAGCGCCCCTCCGTCTGTGATGAACCTGACGGGAACCATTCAGGTCCGTCAGGACAGAGGTGCCGGCTAGATCCTTGCCAGGAAATTGATCAACAATTTTTCGCCAGTAATAAGCTAAAAACTAAACTAGTATATGTTTTTAAGACTGTGTTATTTGTTTAAGAATACGGGAAAATGGGTCTATTAATTAACTAGGCACTGATAGTTGAGACAATGTTGAGTATTTTCCAAATTAGAGATACCGGCAATCCTATCTGCCAACTGTACTTTCGAGTTTCGACTCTGCTCGGGCTGGTCCAGTCATCTGCTGTATTCGGAAGTGTGAGGAGTGTCTCTGGTATTAGAAAATACATTGACTGATATTAACCAGAATTAGTTAAACTTGACAGTACTGAAGGGGTTGAGAGTCTGTTCTCGTATGTACGTATGAAATATGGAAAAATACTACTCGTATTCATGTTCTTTTTTTCATTTTGTTTTTCAGTACAGGCATTAAGCAACCAATTGAATGAAAAATGAGTGCTGGACCAAGTACTAAAAAGTAGCCAAGTAGCCAAAATATACCATTTTCACAATGAATGGGAGGAAGATTATTTTTTTACCATGAAAAATATGAAGTGCGTGTGTCTGATCTGTCAAGCGTCTCCGGCTCTAGCCAAGAAAGGAAATCTTGAAAAGCTGTCACAAGCTTCCCACCAAAAAGTGAGTTAAGAACGAGGAAAGTTCATGAAATGAAATCACAGCCGACTGCAAAACAAAATCTTTTTACCGGCGCCAGATCAAAATCAAGGGTAGCAACCATTGCATCCTTCAGGGTGAGTAGGGTGATTGCAAAGCATAACAAACCAATTCAAGATGGAGAAATATTCAAAGAGGCATTTTTAAAAGCAGCAGAATCACTTTTTGAAAATAACAAAAATAAATCTGAAATACTGTCTTCTATTAAGGATCTTCAGTTATCAAGAAACACTGTTATGAGGCGCTGTGAAAATATGGCTGAGGAGCTTAGTGAACAGCTTGATAAAGACATATGTGAGTGTGTGTACTTTTCATTTCAATTCGATGAGTCTACTGATGTGGTTGATACAGCACAGCTATGCATTTTCATTAGAATGGTGTTTAAAGACATGAGAACCAAAGAGGAACTGCTGAAAATCCTACCATTAAAAGAAAAAACTAGGGGTGAAGATATATTTAAGACTTTCAGTGATTATGTTCAACGTACACAAATGTCTGTTAGTAAGCTTGTATCAATAACAACTGATGGAGCACCTGCAATGACTGGCCGAATCAGTGGGTTCGTTGCTCTATGCAAGAGTGATGATAGGTTTCCTGATTTTTTTAGTTATCATTGTATTATTCATCAACAAGTACTTTGTGGTCAAATGTTGAACATGAAAGAAGTCATGGATATTTCATTCAAAGTTGTGAATTCAGTTCGAGCCAGAAGTCTTCAGAAACGGTTGTTTCGATCTCAACTAGAAATGCATGAAGCTGAGCACTGTGACCTTTTGTTACATACTGATGTCAGGTGGTTAAGTAGAGGTAAATTTCTTCAGAGATTTAGAGATCTGCTGCCAGAAATAAGTGTTTTTGACCTCAAAAGACCAACCTTCTGATCGCATCAGTTGGAAAACTAAGTGTGGTTGCTAGATTTAGCTTTTTTGGTTGACTTTACTGCTATGCTAAATGTACTAAACTTAGATCTGCAAGGGAAAGACAAATCTATAGTTGACATGATTAGTGCTGTGACAGCTTTCAAGCAGAAACTAAAGCTGGTGTCTTCACAGCTGCAGCAACATCAGCTACGAAACTTCATAAATATGGTGTCTGAACTAGAAAAGCAAGGAAAAGACTGTGATCAGTTTGACAGTGCTCGATATATTGATCAAGTGACAAACGTTGCTTCAGATTTTGACAGACGGTTTCAAGACATAGCAGCAATAGAACCTGTTGCAACACATATGTGTTTTCCATTTGGTAAAGACTCAAATGTTGAAGTAATTGCATCTACAATGGCATCACAATTTCACATGGATGTATCTGAAGTAGAAAATGAGCTTCTGAAACTTCAAAATGATATTCAGATAAAATCAATGGCAACAGGAGGAAGTTTCTGGAACCTTCTCATTGAAGAAAAATACCCCAATGTGAGAAAATGTGCCATGTACCTAACAACTTTTTTGGGATCAACTTACCTGTGTGAATCGACATTTTCACACATGAAACACATAAAATCCAAACACCGATCAACAATGACAGATGACCACTTGAATGCTTGCTTAAGGCTAGCAGTCTCCACCTACACTCCTAACTACAACAAGCTGGCTGACAATCTGCAATGTCAATCATCTCATTAGTAAGCCTAATGTAAGTGTATGATTTGTCCTTTAAAAATATTGATGATAATGGTTGAAAAATATGTGCATAATTTTTCCTCTATATTCATATATAGTATTAGGCTTATTAGCCAATAGGATGGGGGTATTTTGGGTACATATGAGTCGAGTAGATCGCATAAGGTTAACTGTGGAAGAAGTAGATCACATCAGGCAAAATGTTGGCCACCCCTGTCTTAATTGCAGACTTATTCTTGCTTGCTTTAGAATTTAAATATATAAAAGACTTAGTTGACAGTAGCAAGAAAAATAAAATCCCAGAAAAATTAGCACTTGCTAAATTGTTAAGTAATAATAGTAGATATATTGATGATATTCTCGTTTGCAATTTGTTAAATTTTAATCAAGTTGCTAAACCTATTTACCCTAATTCTATTCCCCTCATACAATGTAACGTAAATTATAAAGTTGAAAATTTTCTTGATATAAATATAGAGATTGTTAATGAACAGTGCATACTTAAAGTATATCACAAAGTTGATGATTTTAATTTTAACGTAATAAACTTTCCTTTCCCTAGTAGTAATATCGATAGTAAAATAACTTATAATTGTTTTTATTCCCAGTTAATAAGATTTTGTAAAATCTGCACTAAAGTAGATGACTTTTGGGCTAGAGCTAGGTTACTATACAGACTCTTAGTAGACAGAGGTTTTGAGGCAAGTAAATTGTTCCATAACTTAATCTTTTTAGGGTCAATTATTGTGACTGTATTCTAAAATTTGACATCAATAATTTTAATCAAGCATTTTTAACTTGAAGTTTCTTGTATAACCTCTGCTTACTTTTTGTCTGTATTTATTGTTTATCTTTTTCTTTTTCTATTATTAATATTGATGATTTTTTAAATTGATTGGTCTTGTTAAAAGAGTACTCTTTGTTTAAATCTGTTGTTACTTCATATTTTGCAATTATTTGTCTTTATATTATATGTATTCATTGTCGATAGTATCAATTGCTTGCTTTTGCGATTTCCTTAGTTTACTTGTGCGATAAATGTAGGTTATTTGTAGGGTAGTTATTGATAGGGGTCACTTGAGGCATGCTATGCTTACAGGTACCTACCCGATAGCACTATCGTTAGTGAGTGCTGTACTGTATTTTATATATTATTTTGTAATTGTATAGATATCTTATCAATATTTGTATTTTGTACTATTGTTAATGTCTTGTCATGTTGCAAATTTGATTTTAAATAATATTTTGACATTTAACATGTAGTTTCTTTATTCATGCAGAGTTTAGTAAAATTTACCAGAACGTCCCGGACTTCCCAAACTTGACTAATTCCTTTAACGTGACGATAGTGCGTTGTTATATGTGCGATTAGTTTGCTTGGGAAACAGATTAACTTGCTCATGTAGTAATGTACACCCTATGTGGTGGATTGTGTTCTTTTATTTAATAATTTTAATTTTAGTAAGCGTTGTTTCCACATAGCGATTTTGATAATTTAATTTGACTTTATATTGTCCTTGTCCCAATTTTGGTTTGTTTAGTTTGCAAGTTTTACATTTTAATTACACAGTCTCTCCATCTCAATGGGGGTCTTCCTGCCCTTCTATCTCCCCTTGTATCTGACTCATATATTCTCTTTGTAAGCCTTTCATCTCCCATTCGCTCAACATGACCATACCAGCTCAGCACCCTTCTGTCCACTCTGGCTGACAAATGTTCCTGCTGCCCCACTCTCCTACGTATCTCTTCATTCCTCAATCCGTCTCTACGAGTAACTCCACACATACTCCTCAAGCAGCTCATCTCCATCACATCCAGCTTTCTTCTCTCCTTTTTCTTCATAGCCCATGTCTCAGCCCCATACATCAATGTTGGCACAACAATTCCTTGATGCATAGCACTTTTTACTTTCATTCCGAGATTTCTCGTCTTCCACATACAGTACTTCCCATTGCTCCGAAAACTTTCCTTCCTTCACACATTCTCTGTTTTACCTCCACTCCTGCTTATCGTTCCTCCTAGATATTTAAAACACTCTACTTGTTCCAATATTTCCCCATCCAGCCTCACATCTAGATTCACCCTATGATTAGGGATGTACCGATACCAAAAATTTTACCGATACCGATACCGATACCGATACATGTGCACCAGGAAAGTCTGTAAGACTGTTGTCCATGATCATGTAATTTTCTCCTTTATCAGCTTTGTTATTAAACTTAGGTAACATGTTACTAAAATCAACACTTGTATTATGTATATATGGGTAAAAACTTAAAAGTTACTAAAAACTAGAACGAGATGATACGGATTTAATGAAACATCTCGTACTTCTAGGTATCGGTAGTATCGGTAGAAAATCAGCCGATACCGATACTCTAAAAAAGGGCCGATACCACCGATACCGATACATCGGTACATCCCTACATATGATCACCCCTAGTATACACTATTACTTTACTTTAATTGACGTTCACCTTCAGTTTCCTCCTCCCGCAAACCACTCCAAACTCTTTGACTACCCACTACAATTTCTCCTCAGAATCCGCCACCAACGCTGTGTCATCAGCGAACAGCAACTGATTCAACTCCCAATCTCTACCATTCTTTCCTACTAAACCCAATCCTCTTCCCATAGTTCTCATTTTCACCTCCCTCACCACACCATCCATAAACATATTAAACAGCCATGGTGACAATACCTTTACCTTTGGATACCTTTGGATGTGTTCGCCGCTCCTCTAGCGGCACCAAGGAGCGCGACGCCCCTCGTTATGGGTGGTGATTTGGTGCAGTTGACTGTTGTTGTTGTTGTTGTTGTTGTTCCCCAGGCTGCCTGGCCGAACAGCCCCAAGGTCCCGAGCAAGGCCAAGGCCATAGATCGCCCCCACAAAACCCTCCCTGCTTACCACTAACAAAACCCAGGTGACCGAAGCCACTCTAAGGCAGGGAGCTGAGGAGGGCGCGGAAACGCCCGGAAAACCAAAGCCCACCCAAGGCCCTGTGCCCCTCAGCAATTATGAAGGGAAAGTTGAGGGGCAAGGGAAAAATGTGATGCTTTGGCTCCCAATCTGCCAACTTTTAGGTTGGCAGTAGGGAGGTCGATCCACGGAAAAGACGCCGTCACTTGAGATCTAGAAGATATATATGTAAAAGGAACAGTCAGAGTAAGCTATGGGTATGGCAGAGATCGCTCAGCTCTCACTCTGATAGACCAGCCCATCACCACATGACTGTTGACCAGTTGACTGTTTGAAGCGACAGCTCGCTCCCTTGCGAGGATGGGCTCGTCTGGCACTTTTTGCAGTTCGACATCTAGGGCTCTCTTGAAGTTGTCTAACGAGATGTCCCTCATGTCTCTTACTCGCCGTGGGAGTTTGTTGAAGAGACGTGTGCCTCTGTGTGATAACCAGCCCTCTCGCAGAGAGCCCATAGCACCCCTGTTATTCATCCGGGGGATTTCGCATTCCCAGCCTCTCCTATCACTGAATTTCATGACTATCGGAGTATGTAGGTTTGGTACTAAACCCTCTGCGATTTTCCATGTGTATATTATTAGGTAACGTTCTCTTCTACGTTCCAGTGAGTACAGATTCAGTGCTTTTAAACGCTCCCAATAGTGTAGATGTTTTATCGAACTTATATGCGAAGTGAAATTTCTTTGTACACTCTCTACGTCATTTATTTCACCTGCTTTGTATGGGGATGTTAATACGCTACAGTATTCAAGCCGCGGTAGCACTAGAGATTTGAAGAGCGTTATCATAGGCAATTCACCGCGTGTTTTAAAAGTACGCAGAATCCAACCCGTTAGACGTTTCGCAGCCGCCACTTTGACCTGGTTATGTACTTTGAAACCCATATTTTCAGACATTAATACCCCAAGGTCTTTCACACTGTCTTTCCGTTCTATTATGTGGTTAGATTCTGTTAAGTAATTTGTAATTTCTTTAACACCATTATTATCTCCGTACCGTATTAATTGGAATTTTTCCTCATTGAATTGCATGTTGTTTTCCCTGGTCCACTGGAACACTACATTCATGTCTTCCTGCAGTCGGCCCGTGTCCTCTTGTGTGTTTACTATCTTGCTTAATTTTGTGTCATCAGCAAAAGACGACACCGTACTGTGTCTGGTGTTGGTATCTATGTCGCAAATTAGTATGAGGAACGGAAGGGGCGCTAGCACTGTTCCTTGGGGCACTGAGCTTTTGACATCCGAAGGCTCAGAAGTGACTTGGTTTACTGCTACCGATTGTTTTCGGTTTACGAGGAAATTGTATATCCACCGTCCGATTTTCCCAGTTATACCTTTTGCTTTCAGTTTGTGGGCTATTATACCATGGTCACATTTATCAAATGCCTTAGCAAAATCGGTGTAAATGACATCCACGTTTTTCTTTTCTTCTAGCGCTTTAAGAATTTTGTCATAGTGTTCCAAAAGTTGTGAGAGACATGATCTTCCCGCTCTGAACCCATGTTGACCAGTGTTGTGTAGTTCATTTGCCTCCATGAATGTTGAAATTTTGCTTCGCAGGACTCGCTCGAAAACTTTAATGATGTGAGGTTAGAGTTACCGGGCGGTAGTTTTTTGGTAGTGCTTTACTCCCTCCTTTATGCAGTGGGGCAATTATTGCATTTTTCAAGCTATCTGGTATGTCACCAGTGTCTAGACTCCTTCTCCACATTATAGCCAGGGGTTTTGAGAGGTTTTCCTTACAGTTTTTCATTAGGATCGAATTGCATGAGTCCGGGCCTGGTGCCGAGTGGGATGGCATGTTGGAAATGGCCTCTTCTATGTCTTTTGGACCGAAATCAATATCCAGCATCTGAGGGGTTTCCGTGGGGGAGGTTTCCATGAAAAATATATTTTGGTCTCTGATGACTTTTGTTTCATCAGGCTCACTGAATGCCATTTCATACTGCCTGCTTAAGAGTTCGCTCATTTCCTTTTTGTCCCCTGTGAAAGAGCCGTCCCCTTTGCTCAGTGGGCCGATGTTTGATGTTGTTTTAGCCTTTTGTTTGGCGTATGAAAAGAAGTATTTGGAATTTTCCTTTATACCTGCAATAGCTTTCCTCTCCTCTTCCATATGTTGTAGTTCATATGATATTCTTAGCCTTTGTTCAATTTCCACAATTTCTCTATCTATTTCGACCTCTTGCCTATCCTGTAGATTTTGATGTGTGCTTCTTTGTGTGAGTAATTTTCTCTACACACAACCCTGTCGCAAACCTACCTTTACCTCAAACCATTCACTCAACTCACCATTTCCTACTCTAACACATGCTCTGCTCCCTTCATAAAAACTCTTAACTGCTTCCAACAAATTTCCTCCAATTTCATAAATCCTTAACACCTTCCACATTGCTTCACGATCCACACGATCATACACTTTTTCCAAATCCATAAAAGCCCAAAATATCTCCTTATGCTTCTCTAAATACTTCTCGCATAACTGTCTTACTGCAAACATCTGATCCACGCACCCTCTTCCCCTCCTAAAACCACACTGTTCTTCTCCTATTGCAACTTCCGTACATTTTATTATCCGCTCTATCAACACCCTGCCATACAGCTTTCCAACCACTGATAATAAACTAATACCTCTATAACTTGAACACTCCTGCCGATCTCCCTTCCCCTTGTATAACGGCACAATACATGCACTCTTCCAGTCTATTGGTACCCTTGACATCACAAAGCACACATTGAAAAGTCTCACCAACCAATCTATTATCACATCTCCACCCTTCTTTACACACTCCACAGCAATACCATCCAAACCTTCTGCTTTTCCCGCTATAGCGCATGTAAATTAATTACTCTGATTATTCTATAAAGAAAATGAAAACAAACATTACTTATATTTATTCAAACTACAACATGAATCAAATTTAGAGGGCATAAATAGGTTAATTTTGTCAGTAGGCCAATTATTGGCATTATCCAAAGCCCTATACACTGTAGTTTAAAATTAGGAAATGTCCGGGCTCCTAGTAGCAGTGAAGAGTTGCCAGCGGTAGCCAGATTTGGGGACTTTGGTCTCAGAGTTAAAAAAATTGAGTCATGACTTCTTAGCACGATTGTACACCCTATGTGGTGGATTGTGTTCTTTTATTTCTAAATTTTATTTTATTAAGCGTTATTTCCACATCGCGATTTTTATTAGTTCTTTTGCATTTATCTTGTGTCGTCCCAGTTTTGGTTTGTTTATTTTGCAAATTTTACAATTTAATTTAACATACCTGGGATGATATTATGTAAAACTTGCAAAATAAACAAACCAAAACGTATACGAACACAGTAAAAAGACAAAATAACTAATCAAAATCGCTATGTGGAAACAACGCTAAGTAAAATAATAATCTATAAATAAAAGAAAACAATCCACCACGTAGGGTGTAGCCTACATTACTACATGTGCAAGTTAATCTGTTCCCAAGCAAACTAATCGCACACATAACAACGCACTGTCGTCACGTTCAAGGAATTAGTCGGATACTAAACTAAAAGTAGCTTATTTCAAATTACTGTACTGAATTTTCATACAACTTTAATTTAGATTCTGTGAAACAAGACAGGAAAAGGACTTCTTTTTACCACTCCTATATGGAGTGATTCTTCTAAGCTAGCAGCTTCTGAATTGCATAGTGCCTAAAGCATCTTATCTTATATTCTGTCTTCATAGCGCAATGGATAAATGCACTGAATTTCGGTGTGAGCATCCTAGGTTCGAATCCCTGGACTGCCACATGTATTTGTTGATTTCATTAATTGAGTTTAGGAGTAAAGTCGGATGGTGGAGGTAACATAATAATCACAATAGCTCAATTAATCATGGTTTTACATTAGTTTCTAATATTTCCAAGATCTCAACATTATTACTGGTACAATACCACTGTGAGAATTATAGTTAAAACATTAGTGGTCTACTTAAAGGATTCAATAATTTTATAATAATAAATTTCAAAGTTAGCATAACCTTAACTGTCACTATGCTTCCAGGCGCACTCTTCATTACCACCGGCTCCCCGGGCCAGGTGCCTGATGGACTACTAACACTAACTACCAACTGGCGCATGACCCGCTCTCCCAAACAACCGCGTTTACATTCATAGTCACAAGCATTCTCCATTTATTCAAGTGAAAAAATTACTTGAAAATTATGAATGGTTGATTTACTTGAGGCTGTTTCAGTTTAATTCATATTTTCCAGTAACCAAACAAAAACCTAAAGTTTTGCTTAAAATAATGGGCATTGGTTTTATGACTACTGTACATACGTGGACATATTATTGTTGGTGAGGTCTAGTCTCTCGAGGGCCTGCAGGCGAGTGATCTGGTCAGGTAGAGTATCTAGCTGGTTGTCTCTCAGGTCCAGTACACTCAGACCACTCAGGTACTCCAGTTGGTTCTCCTCTAGCTCCTGGGAAAAAAATAAGGTGATTGGTAATGGAAAACTTTAGCAGTAGCTCGCTTTTTTTTACTTAAGTACAGATTTATTTATGTATATTTGTACCGGTAGGTAGTCAGTCCCCCCAATCCGCCCCTATATGGGCGGCATTACACGACGTGTATTGGGAATTCGCGCATTGGGAATAACATAACTTATGGAGAAAAATACATATGGGCGGCAGCCCGCATTTCCACACACATTTGACGGTAATTTTTGATCAAAATCAATACTAATTGGACAACCAAGCATACACAATAATAGAAACATAAACAAGTCATTCCTTACATTAAAATTAAATGCTATAAGTAGGTGAGAAGAGTGGGGGCTCCGAGGCAGACCCCCCGCGACAGGGCGAGTTCATGAAT
>CM064483.1:61018279-61128279 GCA_032716605.1 Paralithodes platypus | reverse complement strand
TCATCTGCAAACATATTCATATATGCATTTATATCCTTTGGCATGTCGTTAATGTATATTAGAAACATTATGGGAGCCAGCACTGCTCCCTGCGGAACTCCACTTGTGACATCTTTCCACGTAGAAAATTTATCTCTGATAGTAGTCCTCATCTGTCTCCCTGAAAGATAGTCCTCCATCCAATTTAACAAACTACCCTGAATCCCTCCATACTCTTATAATTTCCACTTCAGCCTGCTATGTGATACTCTGTCAAAAGCTTTCTTCATGTCAATATATACGCAATCCACCCATCCATCTCTCTCTTGTAATATGTCAACCACTCTGTCATAAAAACTGAGTAGATTTGTAACACATGAGGTACCCTCCCAGAATCCAAATTGCCTGTTAGATAGTAGATTATTCTTTTCCAAGTAAATCATCCATCTTTTCTTAATTATTTTCTCACAGATTTTGCACACTATACTAGTAAGTGACACAGGTCGATAATTCAATGGATGTTCCCTGTTCCCACCTTTATAAATCGGTACAATGTTGGCTCTCTTCCAGTCCATTGGTAATTTTCCCACTTCCAGAGAGTATTTCATTATCTCATATAAGGGTTTCACTAGTTCGTCATCACATTCTTTCAAAATCCATCCCGCTACATTGTCAGGTCCCACTGCTTTTTTCACATCTAGTCCTTTCATTATTTCTACTAGCTCCTCTGGGAGAAAATTAATCTCTCCCAGTTTATCACCAATTTCACCTACCGGTACTTCTTCAAAGTTATCACCTTTAGTATATACTGAGTGTAGTGTATTGTTCATAATTTCACACATATTCTGGTCGTCATCATAAGTGGTCCCTTCAACCTTCAACCTCACTATTCTATCCCTTACCTTCATTTTACTATTTATAAACCTATAGAACAGCTTAGGATCACTCTTACATTTTTTCACAATGTTCTTCTCATATTCTCTGGCTTCTTGTCTCCTGATTGTAGCATATACATTTCTTAATCTCTTATATCTGTTCCAAGTTTCTCTATTACACCTTTTTCTAGCTGCCTTCCACGCTTGGTCTCTCTTTTCCTTGGCTTTCCTACATTTTTCATTAAACCAATCCTTTTCCTTCACTGACCTATTACCTTGTTTAGGGACATATTTATTAACTCCTTCTTCATATATTGTTTTAAATACTCCATACTTCTCGTCTACACTATTTCTCTGATGTATTTCACTCCAGTCAACATCTCTAAAGTATTGTCTCAGTGATTGGTAGTCTCCTTTTGCATAGTCAAACCTAGTTTCCTTGTGCTCCTCCCTCTCCTCCATATTGGAATAACCCAATAGGATTTCTATGTCCATTACAACGTGATCGCTCTTGCCTAAAGGTGGTAAGTATTTTATATCAGAAATTACATCTGGGTCTCTAGTAAACATTAGGTCCAATCTGGATGCTTCATCATTTCCCCTTCTTGTATTTTCCTTTATATTTTGAACCAATAAATTTTCTGTTACCATATCCAGTAGCCTATACCCCCACGAGTTCACGTTGCTACCAGCTTCTCTCTGCTCCCAATCCACCTCTTTACAGTTGAAGTCCCCTACTATAATTAATTCATTGTTTCTACGAGTTAATTTTTCAATACAAATAATCATCTCATCTTTGATAAATTTGTATTCCTCCTCTTCCCAAGCCCCTGTGTAGGGCGGCATGTAGGCCACTACAATATCCGCCTTTTGATTGTCATCATCTGTCAATTCTACTGCTAATATTTCCACTTTACTATTATTCAGATCAATCATTCTTGTTTTCAATTTATTATGTGTAAGAATTAGCACCCCTCCCCCCATCTTGTCTTCTCTATCCCTTCTCCAGATATTATAGTTGTTCCATCCCATTCCCTCCAAACTTATCCCTTTATTTAGTTTAGTTTCACATAGACACAATATTAAGGGCTCTTCCTGTCTGATGTAATCATTTATTTCTAATTTCTTTGATAGCAGCCCATCCACATTGCTATAGACCATCTTGCACCTGTTGCTTTTACCATTATGATTGATATTCCCTGTCTTTATCCTACTATTTCCCCTTCCTGTTGCACCTCTCCCTCCAATCCTTCTTCCTGTACCACCACTTCTTTTCTCCCCCCCTCCGCCCCTATCCTCTCCCCCTTCTTCAGGTACCACTTCCTTACTTTCCCATCCATGTTTCTGTAGAAAAAAGCCCTTCTCCACTTCTGATCTATTATCGTTCTTTTCTTTGACTTCTCTATTTATTTCTCTAAATTTTTCCCTCTCTTCCGCATTTAGATCTTTCCTTAGTTTAACATTTCTGTATTCCCCCTCCTGACTTAACTTCCAGCTGGATCTGAGTACCTCCTCTGCTACTTTGGTTGACTTAAATCTAATCTTCATTGGCCTCATTCCTCCTTTCTTGTATTTCCCTAGTCTCCAACAATCCTCTACCTCTCTCTTCCATCCCTCCTTATCTTGTCTATCTATCACATCAATCATCTTCTCAACTTTCTTCATCTCCACACCCTTTCTCGTATTTCTATCTAATATTTCCCCTTCTACATCTCCAAACATAATTACACATCTCTTCTTATCAATAATATCACGGACCTGTTTCTCATTTTGTCTGATGGCATTAACTACCCTCTTGTTCAGGTTCTCCTCCTGCTGTCCCTTTTGCTCCTCAATAATTGCTTTTAGTTGTACCTCTGCTTCACCCACTCGATCACCCCAGACATTTTTCATTTGAGATACCTCTTCCTCCATTTTTTGTGTCCTGTCCTGATTTGTTTCCACTCCTTGTTTTAGCCTAGCATTCTCCTCCCTCAATTCACGAATCTCTCTCTCAGCCCTCTCCATATACCCATCATCTATCTCTTTCACTCTCTCATTTAAATGTTCTTTGTATTCCTTAATCTGTTCTTTGAAAGCCACATTCTCAGATACCAATTCGTTGACCCTAGCAGTTAGATCATTTAAACCCTCCCCCGGGACACAGCTCTCTTCCACTACAGTCCCAATGGTCTTCCTCCACCCCTCCATTTCCTTTCTCCACTTTATCAGCCCCATCAGATTCCTGTTCAGGAATGTGTGTGTGTGTGTGCGTGCGTGCGTGCGTGCGTGTACTTACACTAGTTGTATTTGCAGGAGTGAGCATGCTCGTTAATTCCCGCCTCCTAAGATATGTTTGTCATACCGTGCTTTGAAACTATGCACTGATGGTGCAGACACTACTTCGGCTGGCAATTTGTTCCACCCACTAATCGAGTTGGTAGGAAATCTTTTACTTTTCAGATCAGATTTACTATTAAGCACTTTTAGTTTGTAGCTGTGACCTCTTGTTCTCTCACCTCCATCCCTCTCTATGAAGTTTTCTTGGTCGATTTTGTCAATACCTATAACACATTTGTATACTGAATTTGCTGTCCTTGTTTCCTTCTCTGTTCCAGTGTAGGTAGATTCAATCTCTCGAGCCTCTCTTGGTACTCCAAATTTTCCAAACCTGGGATCATCCTCGTAGCTGCTCTCTGTACCCTCTCAATTTTGTGGATATGTTTCTTCATGTGAGGGGACCACACTACAGATGCATATTCCATCCTGGGTCTTATTATTGCCGTTATTATTTGTTTCATGGTGTTTTCATTAAGATAATTGAAAGACATCCTGATATTTGCCAATAGTGCTAGTGATTCTCTCACTATCTTATTTACGTGGCTTTCTGGAGACATGTTATCCTTAAATTCTATCCCCAAGTCTTTTTCTTTTTCTGCTTTGGGAATCACTTCGTTTCCTAATTTATAATCTTTTCTAGGTCTGTACTTGCTTTTACCCATTTCTAGAGTCTTACATTTCCCTGCATTGAACTCCATATTCCATTTGATGCTCCATTCATGGATCTTTTGCAAATCTGCTTGGAGCTCAAGGCAATCCTCCTGGGTTCTGATCGTTTTAAGCAGCTTAGCATCGTCCGCAAACATGCTCATGTAGCTTGTTAGTCCCTCAGGGAAGTCATTTACAAATATTAGAAACATGATTGGGGCTAGGACAGATCCTTGTGGTACTCCACTCGTAATTTGAGTCTAGTTTGACGATTTCCCCCTTACTGTTGTTCTCATCTGTCTTCCGCTAAGGTAGCTCTCCATCCATTTCAGCAGTTTGTCTCCTACTTTTCCCTCATGTTTTAATTTCCACAGCAATCTCTTGTGTGGAACTTTGTCAAATGCCTTTTTAAAGTCTAGGTAGGCACAGTCTACCCATCCTTCCCTCTTGTCCACTGTGTCTATTACTCTAGAGTAAAAACTCAACAAGTTGCTTACACATGATCTGCCTCCTCTGAATCCAAATTGTCAGTCAGTAATTAATCTTTTGGATTCCAGGTAGTTCACCCATTTGTCCCTTATTAATCCTTCCAGAATCTTCATGAGGATGCTCAATAGTGATACAGGTCTATAGTTCAGTGGTTTATCTCTGCTTCCTCCCTTAAATATAGGAATAATGTTTGCTCTTTTCCATTCTGTAGGTACTATCCCTGTGTCCAATGATTTGGTCATTATATCATATAACGGTATACTCAGTTCCTTGGCATTTTCTTTAATAATCCAGCCTGATACTCCGTCCGGTCCGGCGGCTTTGTTTGGATCCACCTTACTCATTTTGTCTATGAGCTCTGCTCTGTAAAATGTGACTTCCGGCATTTCCTCTGTACCTATCTCATTGGTTTCTGGTGCAATGAATTCTCCTTCTTTTGTAAATACTGATGCAAAATTTCTATTTAGTTCTTCCGCAATTTCTGTATCCTCTTCTATGATTCTGTTTCCACTTTTAATCTTTACGATTGTGGCTTTTATCTTCCTTTTGCCGTTTACAAATTTGAAAAACATTTTTGGATTCTTTTCATAGTTCTCCACTATCCCTTTCTCATGGTTTGCCTCTGACCTCCTCCTCATTTCTGTGTATTTGTTTCTCTCCTCTTTATACTTTTGCCTGTTATCTTCCGAATCCCAGTTTCTCATCTTTTTCCAGGCTTTGTTTTTTTGCTTCCTGTGCTTGCCTACATTCGCGGTTAATCCATTCTTTGCGATTTCCTTTTTTCCTGTTATTAATGTACTTTGGGACAAAAGTTTTTATACAAGTATCATAGATCTCCATGAATGCCTTGAGGTTTTTTTCTACCTCACTTTCAGATAACACCTGATCCCAATTTTGTGACTTGAAAAAATCCCGTAGTCCTGCGAAATCGGTTCTGGAATACATCCAGTGATTTTCCTTGTGCTTTTCCCTTTCATTGGGTAGATTATGCTTCAATAGTAGGTCTATGTCTAGAACTGCATGGTCGCTTTTTCCTAGTGGGCATAGGTACTGAATACTTTGAACCTCCTCCTCCCTTCTTGTGAATAGAAGGTCCAATCTAGCTGGTTGATCACTTCCCCTTACTCTTGTTGACTCTTTTACATGTTGGTATATAGAATTTTCCATGGCCATACTTAAAAATTCATAGCCCCAACTTTCCTCCCCTGTTCCGGGTTCAAGTTCTTCCCAATTCACTTCCTTGCAGTTAAAGTCCCCACACATGACTATTTCATCCTTTGAAGCCAAGATATTTTCTAGCACACTAATTGTTTCCTTACGCATTAGGCTATGCTCCTCCTTACTCCATGTCTTCGTCATGGGAGGTACATACGCTACTATCACCACTATTTTTTCGTTTCCACCAATTTCTAGTGCTAAAACTTCTGCTGTTGAAGTTTCTAGTTTTATCTCAGACACAATCAAATCTTTCCTAGTAAGGATGCACACTCCACCTCCATGTCGAAATTTTCTGTCCCTCCTCCAAATCCTGTATTCAGACCATCCTAGCAGATTTATATCAAGTTCCTCTCTTAGTTTTATCTCAGTGAGACATACTATTTCTGGTTTCTTAGTATTGAGTAAGTCTGTTAGTTCTAGTTTCTTAGAGATTAGCCCATCGACATTGCTATATAGAATCCTTATACTTTCTAGTCCCCCATTACCTGCTCCAAGTGCCTTATCTGCAGCGGTCTGTTCCCTACCCTCTTTTTCTTTTAGTTTCTCTTTACCGAAAGTTTCATAATCTTCCCCTTTCTTACTCCGTAAAAAAACTTATTCTTTTCTTGTTCTGTCCTCTTCCTATTTTCCTCTTTGGTGGTTTTCCTTAGTTCAGCCTCCTTCTTTCTCTCTTCTTCTGGTATGTCCCGCCTGATGTAGATTTTGTCCTTACCCTCTAACCCTTTTAGCCTAGCTGCTACTGCCATGATTTCATCACATGCCCTTCTTGCTTTAAATTCGATTTTTACCAGTCTATTGTATTCCTTTGTATATTTTCCCAGCCTAAACATGTCTGATATTTCCTCCTTCCAGGTGTCCTCCTCATCCTTAATAGATTCCAGAATCTTGTTGATGCGACCTTCATCCTTCTCTCTTCGTTTTGTCCAGTCTAGTTCCTCCTTTTCTTCCACCCCTGATATTATGAGGCAGTTAGCCCTACGACTTTCTTCCTGGATGGCCTGAGAGTTTTCGTGGATGCCTTGCTTAACCATACTTTTTACCTGGTCCTTTATCCTAACATCTTGCTGTTTCTGTTCATCCAATATCTTCCTGAATTCGTCACTGTTTGCCTTCCTTACACTGTCTAAATCTTTTACCACTTGGTCTCTAGTCATGCCCCAAGCATTTTTACCTTCAGAGATACTGGTGTCTACCCTAGTCATTATCACTGCCTTTTCTCTCTCCACTAACTCCAACCTGTTCTTCAACTCACCATTCTCTGTAACAATTTCCTTCTTAACTATCTCCAAGCCGGTCACTCGGTCCTCCAAGTTCTTTATTTTGTTTTTTGAAGTTGGAACCAAATATCTTGCCTCTTGTGCTGGGTAATACACTTACATAGGACATATACTTTTACCCACCATACTGAGCCGAGAACTTCCCGCGCCGAAACAACAATATTGTGCGGTCTCTTCCGATGATTCACTCACACCCTCTAGTATTAGTCACTAATTTCCCACTTGCCAGCCGAAGTTTACTTTTTTTTATCACCATCCTTATCCCTGAAGTCCCCTTTACATATGAATAAGAGATAGATTATAGCTCACTCCCGCCTGCAACCATGTAAGTAGAAATCAGCTGGAGCCTGTGGACCGCTTCCTCTCGAGTCAGCTGGTGTCTGTGTGTCTGTATTTACCTAATTGCCTAATTGTATTTACCTAATTGTAGTTTACAGGAGTTGAGCTAAGCTCGTGTTGTCCCGTCTCTCAGTCTACTTTTTATCCAATTTTTTCTTGAAAATATGGATGTTCCTTGCCCCTACCACCTCCTCCTACAGCCCATTCCATTTGTCAATACATCTATAGGGGAAGCTAAACTTCCTGATATCGTTCTTGCAGGTAGGTCTTTTTACTTTGTAGCTGTGGCCTCTAGTTATTCCTGTATCCATAATTAACATATCCTCCCTATCCAGCCTCTCCAGCCCCCGGGTGCATTTGTACATCATTATCATGTCTCCCCTCTCTCTCCTCTCTTTTAAACTTGGTAGATTTAATTTGTCTAGCCTCCCTTCATATGGCAGTTCTCTGAGACTTGGAACCAATCTAGTAACTGCTCTCTGGATTCTTTCTAACTTGTGAATATGCTTCTTTAGATGCGGGGACCACACCACTGCTGCATACTCCAATCTTGGTCTAATCATACTCTTCATAATTTTCGCTACCATGGTCTCATCCAAGTAGTTCAGAGCAACTTTCATATTCCCGGCCATTGCATACATTCCGCTAAAGAGCTTGTTAACCTCTGAAGTGCGCATGGGGGTAATTGGAAACGTCCCCCTGTGCTGACGTATTTGAGGTGTTTCCGTCACTAAAATATTCATTGTGCCATTAATAGCATTAATACTTATCCATATGCGCCTATTATGGGTTGATTATAAAGGTATTAACCTGAAACAACAATAAAACGAGTGAAAACAGCGTTTGGATGGTCAAAATCGGAGATATAGCCCGCGAGTTCTATAATGTATGGGTGAGGCAAGCTACTTTCCCGCCAATTTCCCCCAAGGCCACTGAGACACAGTCGATCGATACTCTCTCTCTCTCTCTTGCACTCGCTTGCCATCAGTGATGACAACACCCTGCTTGCAACTCGCTAATGTTAGCACGAAAATATACCTCAGAATAAGGGAATAACAGGGAAAATAGGTGATAACTGAAGGAGAGGAGGAAAGTGGGGAAGGAGGGGAGGTAGAGGACTGAGAATTTTGCATGGCCCAGGGGCCAAAACAAAATAAAAAATAAAAAAATAAAAATACAAAAAATATATTTTTTTTGATGTCAAAAGTTGATTTTTTTTTTCACTCACTCATAAGAGTCTCCCCGCAGTCCGCCGGGGGAACTCTTAAGAGTCTCCCAGCAGTTCCCGGGTTAATATGTTTCTCTGGCGACAAATTATCTTGTATAATCAACCCTAAATCCTTTTCTTTTTCGGCCTTGCTAATTATATTATCTCCCATCCTGTACTCCCAATTTGGTCTATTCACACTTCTTCCCATATTTAACACATGGCATTTACTTATATTAAATTTAATTTTCCACTTGGTGCTCCATTCATATATTTTATCTAAATCCTCTTGCAGCTCCTCACAACTACTTTTATTTGTTATTTGTCTCATAATTTTTACGTCGTCTGCAAACATTGACATGTAGGAATTTATGCCTATCGGCAGGTCATTCACGTACATAAGGAATATGAGAGGTGCCAACACAGATCCCTGCGGCACACCACTCTCAACTTTCCGCCACGATGAGTAAGTTCCTCTAATGTTGGTCCTCATTTCCCTATCTGTTAGATAGCTCTCCATCCATTTCAGCAAACTCCCCCTGACACATCCTAGCATCTCAAGCTTAGATAACAATCTCTTATGTGGTACCTTATCGAATGCTTTGGAAAGGTCTAAGTAGACGCAGTCCACCCATCCGCCTCTTTCTTGGAGTACATCTATCACCCTACTGTAATAACATAGCAAACTGGTAACACAAGAAGTCCCTTCTCTGAATCCAAATTGCTTTGGGGTTATTATCTTCTTTCTCTCCAACATTTTCATCCATCTCTTCCTAATTAGCTTTTCACAAATCTTGCATACAATACTAGTAAGTGAAACTGATCTATAGTTTAGAGGGTCCTCAGGGTTTCCATTCTTGTATATCGGGATGATATTAGCTCTTTTCCATTCAACAGGAACCTGTCCTTTATCTAAGGAAGCTTGATTTATGTCCCTCACTGGCTCCACTAATTGCTCTGCACACTCCTTTAAAACCCAGGCAGACACTTCATCCGGTCCCATAGCTTTCCTTACTTCAAGTCCTCTCATCGCAGATAACAGCTCATCTCTAGTTATTTCAATCTTACTAAGACCACTCTCCAGTACTCCCGCCTATGGTTCGTCAAAACCTTCCTCTCTAGTAAAAACTGACCCCAATTTGTTATTAATTACCTCACACATGTCCGATACATTTTCATACGTCCTAGCATCAACTCTTAATTTAGTAATTTGTTTCTTTACCTTCAACTTACTGTTTATATATTTATAAAATAATCTAGGGTCACTTTCACATTTATTTACTATGTTCTTCTCATAGTTCATTTTAACTTGCCTAATTATGTTAACATATCTATTCCTCTCCTGTTTATATTTATTCCGATTACTCTCAGTGTTCCTTCTTCTTAATCTAGCCCAAGCTGCATCACGCCTACCCAAAGCTCTTTTGCATTTCAAATTAAACCAATCTTTCTGCTTAGTAAAATTTCCAGTTTAATATCTTGGGACAAACAGATTGGTTCCTACTCTATAAATTTCGAGGAATCTACTATATTTACCTTGTACGTCCTGTTCCTTCAAAATAAGATCCCAATCTACTCCCTCTAAATATCTTTTCAAGGATACATAATCAGCTTTACTATAATTTAATCTGTCATTTATGTAGCTATTGTCTAATCTATTGGCATTACTCGAGCTCAACTTCCATTTTAGTAATAGGTGATCACTTTTACCTACAGGACATAGATAGTTTATATCACTAATTTCGTGAGAATCTTTTGTAAAAATCAGATCGAGTTTAGGTTCGTTATTACCCCTCATTCTTGTATTTTCCTTCACATGTTGTGCAAGTACATTTTCCGTAACCAACTCCACTAGCCGACTTCCCCAAGATCTCTGATTTGGCCCTGCATCTCCCGATTCCCAATCAACCTCACTACAGTTGAAATCTCCTACCAAGATCAATCGATTCTTCCTTAAAAGCAATCTTCTCAACGACTGAATCATATCCTCTACCATCTCCTCAAACTCCAACTCCCTCCATGCTCTGGTCTTTGGTGGCATGTAAGCTACTGCTATGTCTAGCTTTTTTCCTTCTATATCATTGAGTTCAACTGCCATTATTTCTGCCTTGTCATTATTTAACTCCACGTGCTTTGCTGTCATAGGGTTCTTAACTAATACTGCCACTCCACCTCCCCTTTTACCCTTCCTATCATATCTCCATATATTATATCCTTCACTAAACACTATGTTGCTGTCAAAGTCCTGGTTCAGCTTTGTCTCCGTCAAACAGACTATCTGTGGTTGATCTTTTCTTAATATATCATCTAACTCTACCTTTTTACTGTTTATTCCATCTATATTAGTGTAGTAGCATAGTATATTTGAATCCACCTCCTTGTTTCTCTTCCCTCTCTGCCTCCTACCAGGTTCACCTCCTCCTCCATCCCTTCCCTGACCCAGTTCCACCTCCCCTGCTAATTCTATTCTCCTCCCTCCCCCTCTCTCTCCCTCTGTTCCACCTCCACCACATCCTGACTCTCTCTCCAGTCCCCTGCTCCCTGCATTATCTCTCGCTCCGTCTCCTTGCTTTGACTTCGTACTTGTCTCTCTGTCTCTTTCCCTATCACTCCTCTTACTTTCGGTTCTTGGTGGCTCCTGATGTACCACTTCCTTACTTGCCCTTCCCTTATTCTCCAAAAAAAAATCTTCTTTTGCTCTTCAGACAACTTTCCATTCTCTTCATCAGCCTTAGCTTGGAGTTCCCTTAACTGTTCTCGTTCTTCTACACTTAGGTCCTTTTTTACCCTTATATGATTCAGCTCTGTCGAATTTAATTTCCAGCTCACATTGGCTACTGCTTCTGCTGTTGATCTAAACTTTAGTTCCACTCTTAGTGGTCTCATCTCGCCCTTCTTATATTTTCCTAACCTTCTCACCTCCTCCAATTCTTTTACCCATCCATAACCCTCGTCTAAGTAATCCAGTATCCCCTTGACTTTCACATCACTTTCCTTTCTTACCTTCATATCTGCCAGGTGCTCTTCCACATCTCCAAAGATTACTACACACTTACCTCTATCTATTGTCTCTCTTTCTTCTTTAAAACTTGCACTACATTTTTTTCAAACTCTTTCTTTTCCTTTTCTCTCTCTTCCTTCTGCTCCTTCACAATTTCTTCAAGGGCTACCATCGTGGCACTCTCTACCCTTGTCCACTCATTTTTTACCTCACTAATTCCTTTTACTTCCTCACTCAGGTGGCCCTCATATACCTTAAGCTGAGCCTTGAGTGCCACATTTTCCGCCGCTAACTCGTCTACTCTGGCCATCACTACCTCTAGGCTGTCACTTACTGGCCTAGGCCTATCCACCCCGCTAGTAACGCCACACATATCGGACAAAACTTCTACTTTAGCCCCTAACTCCTTCCTCCAATTTTCCATCACTCCCCTCCATCTCACAAGACCCATCAATTGTTTTTTCATACTTGCCAACTGATCATCCTTGTCCTCGGTGATAAAGCCTTCAAATTCGTATTCCTCCTCATCCCCAGCTAGGCTTTCACGCCTTCCCGCCATCGCGAGGTGGTCGTCTGCCTAAAAACAACAATCGCCCCACTATCCCATCTCACTCCAGGAACTGTTTTACTTAATCCATATTTTCAATTACTTGGAATATCCAATTACATCTGAATTCTCATAAAAACACCTAATTACTTATGAAATGCACATATAAATTTCCGGGACAACACTTAGACACTCCTATCAACTTCACACAAGGTAACTCATTATCGGAGAGCAGCTGCGAGGTGTTGACAGCTCGGAGGTGATGATGATGATGATGATGATGATGTGTGTGTGTGTGTGTGTGTGTGTGCTTCCTTCTCAGTCCCAATATCCTTAAGTGTCCGTGCGCTGAGACTTGACCCATTTATTGTGTAACAACCGCCTTCCTACACCCTTCAACAACTTCAAAATGCCTAGGAAGAATAAACTGGTGAAGGCACTACTGCGATTGGGAAATCAATGGGTTTATCCTGGGCCGGGGATGGGGCCAGTGACAGTGTGTAACACTGACAATCCCAATGGGATCTTCAACCTAGCTAGGCGAGTTAAAAATGACAGTAGGGATATTATAGGTGAACAGTGTGTTAGAGATGATAATGGGAAGATTGTGTATGCAGAAAATGAAATCAGAGAAGCATGGAAGGTACACTATGAACGATTGCTAAATGTAGAGTTTGAATGGGATAAGGAACAGCTTAGTATCGAAAAAACAATATCTGGGCCCCCTCCTTTGATAGCACCAGCTGTAGTGAGCGACGCAATCAATAAAATGAAGGACGGTAAAGCTCCAGGTTGCTCCGACATTGTCGCTGAGATGATAAAAGCCTCAGGGGAGATTGGTGTAAACTTAGTCACTGAGTTGATAAACACCATTATTAAAGATGAGAAAATCCCAGAGGATTGGCTCAAAGTGTAATAGTAAATATATACAAAGGAAAAGGGGATGCGCTAGATAGAGGAAATTATAGGGGCCTGAAAATGCTTGACCAAATCATGAAGGTCTGTGAGAGAGTCCTTGAGGGTTTGATCAGGCAAAGCATCTCTATTGATGATATGCAGTTTGGTTTTATGCCAGGACGTGGTACAACCGATGCTATCTTCATAGTCAGGCAGATACAGGAAAGATACTTACTAAAAGGCAGGGATCTTTACTTTGTGTTTGTGGACCTGGAGAAGGCCTTTGATAGGGTACCTAGAGATGTTGTACAGTGGGCTATGAGGAAACTTGGTGTGGAAGAGTGGCTGGTGCGTGTGATAATGAAGATGTATGAGGATTCGCGAAGTTCGGTGAGGGTGAAGGGTGTACTGAGTGATGAGTTCGCAGTCCGTGTTGGAGTCCATCAGGGTTCAGTGTTAAGCCCCCTCCTCTTTATTATGGTCCTGGAGGCGCTGTCTAGAGTTTTTAGAGGCGGACTCCCGTTGGAACTGTTTTATGCAGACGATTTAGTCCTAATAGCTGACAGTATGCAGGATGCTGAGGCCAAATTCAGAGAGTGGAGAGAGGGCATGGCGAGCAAGGGTTTAAGAGTTAATATTAACAAAACCAAGGTTATGCATTGTAGTTTGAGACGAGGCAATGTGGAAAAGTGCGGTGCATACCCATGTGCAGTGTGTGGAAAGGGAGTGGGCGTTAACTCAATTCAATGTAGCATCTGTCGATGTTGGGTACACCATGGGAGTAAGCGCTGTAGTAGAATAAAGGGGCCCTGCCGAAGGATAAGTCAGAAATAGAGAAATTTGAGTGCGTAGTGTGCAAAGGCGAGCTTGTGTTAAGTGATGATCCTGTGGCTGTGAATTTTGGAAATGAGTCTTTGGAGCTGGTGAACAAGTTTTGTTACCTAGGAGATACCATCTCTGCCGGTGGTGGGGCCGAGGCTGCCACTGTTGCTAGAATTAGGTGTGGCTGGGGGAAGTTCAGAGAATTGATGCCAATCCTGACCATGAAAAGAATGCCGCTCTCCCTGAAGGGAAAGGTGTATGCCTCATGTGTTAGAAGTGCAATGACGTATGCCTCAGAAACATGGGCCGTTAAAGTAGAGGATGTCAACAGAATGGAGCGTAATGAGATGAGAATGGTGAGATGGATGTGTGGGGCCAGGCTACAGGATAGAATAACAAATGTTGAGCTGAGGAGACGTTTAGGTATAAAGAGTATTAGCGAGGTGATGCGTACAAGTAGACTGGGATGGTATGGACATGTGGAGAGAATGGATGAACAAAATTGGGTGAAAAAATGAAGGTCTGTGATTGTGGAGGGAGCTGCACCAAGGGGTGGACCGAGGAAGACCTGGGATCGGACTATACGCGCCGATCTCAAATCCAAGAACTTGACAAGTGAAGCAGCCCTTAACAGGGTTGCCTGGAATGCCGCCATTAGGACAAGAGACTGAAACTGCACTTATGTGTGGAACACTCAGTCTTAAAATTTTATTTATTATGTATGTAGTGGCGGGGCCGGGGAAGCCTAAGCCTCCGAGGGCCCGAGGGGTGTGCGCGCGGAGTAGGGAGGGGGGTGGCGCGGAATACAAAAAACAGCATTTTTACACCACTCTTCAACCGTGATTCGTGTTTTGTGGGGTCAATAAGTGTTTTAGGGATTATGAGTACTGTACCTGTTTTACCCCTCGGTGCGGAATAGGGTAAACGCGGACTGAGGATACGTGTATTAGGGGGACTGACTGTACTGTATTTCTTAGTGTACAGGTCCAACACATTTCTATCACTCAGGTGCTCCAGTTGGCTCTCCTCTAGCTCCTGGGGAAAATTTTAGACTGTCAGGGAAAATCAGTGATTATGAGGGATAATGTGTTTGTAGAGCCAGAGAAGGCATTTGATACGTAGTCATGCGGGCACTGTAGAAGGAATGGATTTGTAAAGGTGATTATGTAGAATGGATAAGAACATACACAAGAGTAAATGGTAATGAAATAGAGGAGTTCATAGTACAGTCAACCCTCGAATGTGCGGACTAATATGGGGGGACCCATGTCAGCACAATGAAAAAGTCTGTACATGGGAAATAGAGTAAATAGGCCTAGCTTATACAATTTTTTCTAACCTTAAAACTGTATCTACCATATATACCGGCGTATAAGACGCTCCGGGGTATAACACCAGTACTATAGTTATTTTCACCCTTGGGAATAGGTTCTAGTAATATAGCCTATTCGCCGTATAAGACCAGGCCTACTTTTAAACCCAATATGTAGGCTATCTATTTATTAGTCATTTATCTATTTATTTGTCAGTATTATTACGTTGGCAACATACCTTCATACTAGGGGTCAATAATATATCCAATTAAGACCATTGGTACTATGAAGTGCCATTTATTTGACACGATAACAATGCTGTGCATCTTTAGTAGAACAATAACAAACAAAACATGTCGTCGTCTGCAAGTGTGGCAGCTTCGCTACAAGGTCCTAAACTTGCCGACAATCTACCGCCTTCAGTAAAGTTACAGTTTAATGGATTTTTCTTTGGCTTTTACTATTATAAATATTATTTGGTAAAATTCAATTCAATTCCATAATAAAATTTTGTTGCATACAGAAATAACTCGGGTTTAGACTCCCTACTGATACAGCCGACATAGCCACACAAGAACAACACACACACACACCAACACACACACTTTTGAGGTGAGTACACACACACACACGAACCACCGACGAGACAACACCTCCGCACCCACGCTCCCGAAAATCAGCTGATCTAGCAAGCTGTTTACAGCGCTCGTCAAATAAACTCAGCTAAACTTGAGTATAAGGATATTTTGTGTTGTCCTGTATTATAATGCAGTATTAAAATAATTTGAGATTAAAATCAAGTGAGGATATTTCGAGTGATAAAAATAATTCAAGTGATTGTGAATGCGAGTGGATGTAAACAAATATGGCTGACTTTGATGGATTTGAAGTCGGTGAGACTGAGGGCATTCTAGGGAAAATTATACGTGAGCTGAATTACATTAAAAGGTGGAAGGAGGATATGCAGGAGTGGAAGGTGAGTGTTAGTTCACAGATTGAGGCTATATGTTCAATATGTGGTGCTCAGGCTGGGGACATCGAGCCTGGACAAGATTTGAGTCGGGCTAGCCTAAAAGAAATTCAAACTCATATGGGGCAACTCCAGGACGAAAATGAAGCTTTAAGATTGCAACTTGAAGAATACAAAGGGCAAACCAAGGAAATGAAAACACATGTGGAGGAGATTAAGGAGAAACACAATAAATGGGTTAATGACGAAGGAGGAAAAGTGAAGGAAGTGGCAATGAAGGAAATCATGGAGGAACAAAAGAAACAATCAGAAAGGGAAAATAAAGATTTAGAATCAGTGGTAGTAAAAGCTATGAGGAGAAATGAACAGGTCCTGCGTGAAACAATAGATAGAAATAAGTGTATTATTGTATTTGGGGATATAGAGGAGCACATTATTGAGAGGAAAGCTAGGGATAAGGAAGAAATTAATAAGGTAAAAACATTGATCAAGCATGTCGATAAAGAAGGAAACAAATGGAGAGATGATATTGAAGAAGTTAGGAGAATGGGTAAATATAGTAAGGGAAACACAAGGCCAATGAGAGTGCAGTTTAGGTCTAGGGTAACAGTGGATGCAATAATGAACGTAACATGGAGACTTAACTTGACCAGCAAGTTTAAGAAAATTACAATTAGAAAAGACATGAGTATTGAAGATCGAAACATAAGAAAGGAATTGCAAACCGAGGCAAATGTAAAGAATGGAGAAAGGACGAAAGAAGACGAAAAGAAGTTTTTCTGGAGAGTGTGGGAGGGAAAACTCAAGAAATGGTATATAAAGCGAAGGGACGAAGTAGGGAGGGAAAGGGAGATGGTGCGGGTGACGGGGGAGAAGGCAGAGAGAGGGGAGGTGGAGATAGAGAGAGAAATAGTCCAAGTGGAGGCAGAGGGAGGGGAGGTGGAAACGGAGCGAGAAACAGTCCAGGTGGAGACAAGAGGAGAGGAGACAAGCTAGGAAATAAATTGGGAGGGGTACGTACAAAAAAGAAAGGAACGGGCAGGGACGAGAACAATAGGGAAAATACTGGAAACGCTAAGTTCATGTATACAAATATTGATGGGTTAATTTCCAAAAAGATTGAGTTTGACGAATATGTAAAGAGAGAGAGGCCCGGGGTGGTATGTTTGACTGAAACTAAGCTTAACCAGGAGGTAGACACGAATATAATTAGTTGTGCAGGATACAGTACATGGAGAAGAGACAGGTTAGGAAAGCTAGGAGGAGGAGTGTTGATCATGGTAGATAATAAAATTACTGCTAAAGAATTAAAACTTGGTGATAGCATTGCTGAAGTGGTAGCAGTTGAAATTGAGGATAATGATAGGTCAAAATTGGACATTGTATCAATGTATTTACCTCCTAAGACTAAATCTTGGAGCAACGATGAATATAATGAATTAATTTTGGAAACCTTGCGTATGTTAGAAATTATTTGCAAAAGGAAAAATAGGCTTATTCTTGCAGGGGACTTTAATTGCGGGGAGGTGGATTGGGAATGTTTGGATGCGGGTTCAAATGAAAATACTTGGGGTAGCAAATTTCTTGAACTAACAATGGGGTATCTATTAACACAACACGTTACGGAAAATACAAGATTTAGAGGAGGTGATGAACCATCAAGACTTGACTTATTATTCACCAAAGACCCCCAAGAAATAAAGAACCTAACATATTTGAGTCCCATGGGAAAAAGCGATCATGCTGTGATTGAATTTGAATTGACAGTGGAATTTCTGGAAGGCAGAGGAGGAACATAGGGAATATAGACTAAATTATAGTAAGGCGGATTATGAATCATTACGAGGATACTTTGCAAATATAGATTGGTCATTTATTGAGCAAGAACAGAATATTCAGGTAAAATACACCATGTTACTAGACATTTACAGGGAGGGGGTAGATAAATATGTACCAACATTTAAGGATAGAAAGCTGGATAAGGAGAAAGAGTGGTTTAACATGCGATGTCACATTGCCCAGAACAAAAAGGACTCTGCATGGAATAAAGTAAGAAGGAGACACACTGAGGAAAAATGGGATGAGTATAAGAATGCTAGAAACAACTATGTCAAGACTATAAGAGAGGAGAAAAAGAACTTTGAAAAAGATATAGTAAACAAATGTAATAAAGAACCCAAACTGTTCTATAGTTATATCAACGGAAAAACTAAAATAAAGGACAAAACAACAAAGCTTAGGGTAGAGGGTCAATTATATGAAGACACAGTGGGTATGTGTGAAATTATGAATGATACATTAACATCCGTGTTTGTGGAGGAGGATGACTATGTAGAACCTGTGGTGGAATTGAACGAGATACAGGGACCAGAGTCGATAGAAGTCAACAAAGATGAACTAAAATCATTGTTGGAAGAATTGGACGTGAGAAAATCTATGGGCCCAGATAACATTGCTGGATGGGTATTAAGAGAATGTTCTGAACAACTAGTGAGACCTATTTTTAATATTGTTCAACACTCATTAAACAAGGGGGAACTTCCCTTAGAATGGAAACAAGCAAATATAACTCCAATATATAAAAGTGGAAATAAAGAAGACCCGCTAAATTATCGACCGGTATCCTTAACGAGTGTTATATGCAAGCTTTGTGAAAAGATTATTAGAAAAAGATGGGTGGGTATGTTGGAGGAGAGGGAAATAATTTCAAGCAAGCAGTTCGGGTTCAGAAAAGGTCATTCGTGTACCACAAATTTGTTGAGTTACTATGATAGGGTAATTGACATTGTACAAGGGAGGGAGGGGTGGGTAGATTGTATTTACTTAGATTTCAAGAAGGCATTTGATAAGGTGCCTCATAAGAGATTGTTGTGGAAGCTCAGGACTGTGGGGCGGGTTGAGGGAGTATTATTAAAGTGGATGGAAAACTATTTAATTGGGAGGGAAATGCGAACAGTAATAAAAGGAAAGTTCTCCTCGTGGAAAAGGGTAAAAAGTGGAGTGCCTCAAGGATCGGTGTTGGCCCCAATCATGTTTTTAGTTTTCATCAACGACCTTCAAATGGGAATAGGCTCATATATATCTATGTTTGCTGATGATGCAAAATTAATGAAGCATATTACAAGTAGGAGTAGTTGTGAAGAATTACAGAGAGACCTAGATAAGTTATATGAGTGGAGTCAAACTTGGAAAATGGAATTCAACACGAGTAAGTGTCAGGTTCTTGAGATGGGAAAAAGTAAATATAGACCTTCTTGGGGATATAAAATAGGAGATGAAATAATTAGTAAAGCTGTGAAAGCAAAAGACCTAGGGGTAGTTGTGGCAGACAGCTTGTCACCTGAACAGCATATAAATAAAATAACTGGTGAAACCTATGCAGTGTTGACTAACATGAGAATAGCTCTGAATTATTTAGATGAAGAGATGTTAGCAAAAATAATAGGGACAATAATACGACCAAGACTGGAGTATGCAGCAGTGGTGTGGTCTCCACACCTTATAAAACATAATAAAAAAATGGAAAGAGTTCAGAGAGTTGCCACTAAGATGATAGCTAGCCTTAGAGACCTGCCTTATGAGGAGAGATTGGAGAGGCTAAAGCTGCCAACGCTGAGGGAGAGGAGAGAGAGAGGTGACATGATCATGATGTTTAAGTGTGTGAAAGGTTTTGAGAAGATCGACAAGGGAGATTTTGTGGTGAGGGACGAGGGAAGAACCAGGGGTCATGATTGTAAGTTGAGGAAAGTTATATGTAAGTCTGATGTAAGAAAGTTCAGCTTCCCGTATAGAAGCATTGAGTGTTGGAATAAGTTGGATGGGGAGGTGGTGGGAGCAAGAAATATCCAAACTTTTAAAGCAAAATTGGATAAATGTAGAGAGAGAGACAGGACAACATGAGCTTAGGCTCAAATCCTGTATACTACAATTAGGTGAAATTAGGTGAGTACACACACAGCCCGTAGCCTAGTGGTAGAGCTCTCGTCTCACACACGAGGGGCCGGGGGTTCAATCCCCGGCCGGACAGAGACAAATTGGGCTTGTCTCCTTTCATGTGTTAGCCTCAGTTCACCTAGCTGTAAATAGGTACCTGGAATAAGTGGACGACGTTGTGACGTCCCATCTGGGATTGGCAAAAATGGTACAAGGCGAGATGGGTATCATATGGTTCACCTAAGCTGATGGCTACCTAAGCCTTCGGGCAAGACGGTACCGTCTATAGTGAGAATGGTACCATACAGATCCACCCTAAGCCTTCGTTTCCGATGTCGCCAATTGGCTAAAAATACAGACTACACACACATCCACAGCCATTCCAACGATACATATAACACCTACACATATAGGAGGCGGGAAATAACGAGCATGCTCACTCCCGCAATACAACTAGAGTAAGTACAAACTGACATAACAATAACACACACGTGTTTCGGTAATGGTACCGGTACACTGATTTTTCATTTGAACTTATAACTCGTTTTATATAAGTTTATTATGAAATATTATAAAGAATTAAGGTAAGTATATAAGAGATATATAGTACTTATATATAGTACGTGCCTTCTGCGTGTCGTAAGAGGCGACTAAAGAGGTTGGATCGGTGGGCTTGCGACCCCCACCCGGAAAAATATCTAAGCAAAGAAAAACGAACGAACAGCCTCGGATGCGGACGGAACCAACGTTGACGAACCACGACCGACTAAGGACATGCCTTCGGACATTCTGAGAATGGCTACGTGGAATGTTAGTGGCATGAATGATGGCACAAAAGAGAGAGAGGTTCTGGAAGTGTTAGTGAATGCCAGGCTGGATGTATGTGGAATGACAGAGACCAAATGGAAAGGTTCAGATGTGAGAGAGTGGGAGTGTGGAATGGGTGTGTGTGCTGGAGTGAGTGAAGGAACAGCGAGAGAAGGTGCATGTTTGTTTGTAAGTAGCAAATGGAAGGAATGTGTAATAGAGTATGGGTCTGTGGGTTCAAGGATTGTGTGGGTGAGAATTAAAGTAGGAATACAAACGTGGGTGATTGTATGCGTGTATGCCCCGACAGAGGATATACTTGAAAGAAAGAAAGAGGAGTTCTGGATGAATGTGGAGGCGTGCCTGGAGAAGTTTGACAAGAACGAAAGAATATTTCTGATTGGGGATATGAATGGTAAGGTGGGTGATAGGAAAGTTGAGGGAGTGGTGGGAGGGGGGGGGGTACCATCAGAGGTGAATGGGAATGGTAGTGCACTTGTGGACGTATGTGTGGGGAGGAGGCTGTGGATAGCCAACACCTTCTTCCGACACAGAATGATCCACAGGTACACGTGGAAACGGATGTTGACGATGAAGGATAAGACAGTGGTGGAACGAAAGTCATTGATTGATTATGTATGTGTGGATGAACGAATGAAGAAATCTGTGATGGATGCTAGGGTGTATAGGGGTATTGGAGGGGGTCTGTCTGATCATTATGTAGTGGTAGCTAAGGTTAGGATACAAAAGAAGTGGGTGAGGAGAGCTGGAGGGTGGAGGTTGCAGGAGGAGGAAGTCAGGGAGGAGTACAGGAGAGCAGTGGAAAGACGACTAGGTGGGTTCGACCTGGAAGTTATGGAGGAAGTGGAGGAGATGAGCAAGGTGTTTAAGGATGAGATCTGTGCAGCATGTGAGGAGGTGTGGAGTGAGGAGAAGAGGGAGGGGAGTGAAAGGTACAGCATGGTGGACAGAAGAGGTAAGAATAGCTGTGGAAGAAAAGAAGAAAGCATATAGAGAGTGGTTGGGTAGTAGAGGGAATGAAGATTCCGAGAGACAGAAACGAGCGAGGTACGTGGAGAGTAAGAGGGTGGTGAAGAGAGTAGTGAAGGAAAGTAAGAGAAGAGTAGATGAGGAATTTGGAAGGAATCTGAGTGTAAAATGGAGGGAGAGTAAGAAACTGTTCTGGAAAGAAGTCAAGAAAGTTAGGGAAGGTAGCAAGGGAAACAGTAAGGTGTGAAAGATAAGAATGGGAGAATGCTAGCCGAGAAGCAAGAGAGAGTCGAAAGATGGAGGGAGTACTTCAGTGAGTTGCTAAATGAAAGGAATGAAGAGCCAGCAAACATAGCTGGATATGGTATGGGAGGGAGAAGAAGAGAAGTAGTGGAGGAGGAGGTGGGGATCAGGAGGTCAGAAGTGTGGGAAGCCATGAAAAGAGTGAAGTTGGGGAAAGCACCAGGAACAGATGGAGTGTGTGGGGAAATGTTGAGGTATGGTGGTGAGATAGTGATAGAATGGGTATGGAAAATGTGCAAACTAGCATGGGAGAAGGGGAGTGCACCCGATGACTGGAAGACTGGCATAATAGTCCCCCTATATAAGGGCAAAGGGGAAAGAGGAGTGTGTGGTAACCACCGAGGAATATGTCTTCTAAGCGTAGTAGGGAAGGTATACAGTAGGGTAGTGATTGAGAGAGTGAGAACGGAGAAATATATAGGCGACGAGCAGGGAGGTTTTAGGAAGGGAAGAGGATGTGTAGATCAGATTTTTACCCTGAATTGTGTTGTGGAGAAGTATCTGGAGAAGAAACAAAAGGTGTATGTTGCCTTTATGGACTTGGAGAAGGCCTATGACAGAGTGGATAGAGAAGGTTTGTGGAAAGTACTTAGAATATACGGAGTAGAGGGCAAGTTGCTGAAAGCAGTGAAGAGCATGTATGAGGGTGCAAAGGCGGCAGTACGTGTGGAGAGTGAGCAGAGCGAGTTCTTTGACCTGAATGTTGGTTTGAAACAGGGGTGTGTGATGTCCCCGTGGTTGTTTACTGTATATATGGATGGAGTTATGAAAGAAATACTATCAAGAGCAGTGGATGTTGGTGTATCGCTGAAAAGGGAGGGAATTGAGTGGAAGCTGTTCAAGTGGGTTAGTGGGATTAACAAAGGGGACATGACAAATGTACTAAAGCTCAGTGATAGCGAAAGAACTCGTACCAATGGTTTCAAATTAGATAAATTTCGTTTCAGAAAAGATATAGGCAAATATTGGTTTGGTAACAGAGTTGTAGATGGGTGGAATAGGCTACCAAGTGATATAGTGGGATCAAGAACGATAGGGAGCTTTAAGAAAAAATTGGATAAGCATATGGACGAGAAGGGTTGGGTGTGAAGGGGGATCAGCCGGGTTGGGCCAATCAGCGCTCTGCAGACCCCCGTAATCCTGCGTTAATCTCTAACCGGTTTGGTAAGATGATCCTCAGGGTATTAGAGTGTTGAGCCTATAATTGGGCTTTGTAATTGGGGTTGTGTGGGACAGGGATCTGCCTTGCTTAGGCCAATCGGCTTTCTGCAGACTCCCATTTTCTTATATTCTTATGTTCTTATGTTCTTAAGCTACCTATACTGCTGTTTGCGGATGATACAGTTCTGATGAGTGATAATGAATGGGAGTTGCAGGGTCTGGTAAATGAGTTTGGAACAGTGTGCGAAAAACGGAATTTGAAGGTAAATACGGGGAAGAGCAAAGTTATGGTCTTCGAAAGGGGTGAAGTCACAGAGTGTGAGGTGAAGCTGAACGGTCAGGCTATGGAGATCGTCAACTCTTTTAAGTATCTGGGCAGTGTGTTGAGTAAAGATGGGACTATGGATGAAGAGGTGCGGGAGAGGGTACAACAGGGGAAGAGGGTTGTAGGAACGCTAAAAGCAGTAACAAGAAATAGGGTGGTCAGTATGGAAGTGAAGAAGTCCTTGCATGACAGTGTGGTAATCCCGACACTGACTTACGGAAGCGAAGCATGGACGTTGGTTGAGAGACTCAGACCAAGAGTGAGAGCAGTGGAAATGAATTACTTAAGGAGTGTGTGCGGAGTTACATGGAGGGATAGACAGACTAATGAGGAAGTAAGAAGGAGGTGTGGTGTGGAGGTAGATGTGCTGGAAAGTGTGAAAAGGAACAACTTGAGATGGTTCGGCCATATGGAACGTATGGAAAGCGAGAGAATGACTAAGAGGGTGTACGAGAGCGAGGTGGAGGGACAGAGGGGAAGAGGTAGACCGAATATGAGGTGGAAGGATGGAGTGAGGAACTACATGAACGAAGGCGGTGCTGGTTGGGGGGAGGGGCGTCGACTGACTGGGGACAGAGGTGCATGGGGGCGGTTCGTTCGTGGCCACCCCTTCGGGGATCACGGCGTCAGACAATAGATAGCTAGATAGATAGTACACTCTAACCTCCATTTAACGGATTCCGATTTAACGGATATCGGCAATAACGGTCAAAAAATGTAGGCCGGACAATGGACCCAGCAACGGACATAGTCCGTTGCTATAAAAAAGTTGGAGCAAAGTCCGTTGCTCTATCTATTTATCTCTCTAATGCACCTACCTAAATCCCTTATACATTAACATAACTATGTCTTATTTGGACTTTTTATAATCTTTGAATCATTTCTAATATGATGGAATTGAAAAATATAATATCCTTCCAGCACATAGATAAATAATAAATAAGATAGTCAACAAAATATTTCAACTCTCCCCTCCGTGCCAGCAGAGACGGAAGATTTACGTTTGATAGATTTTTTGTTTTGTTTTTTTCCCTCGATATACACACTCTTTCTATTTATCTATCTCTCTAATTCATCTACCTAAATCCCTTATACATTAACATAACTGTCTTATTTGGACTTTTTGTAATCTTTGAATAATTTCTAATGAGATGGAATTGAAAAATATAATATCCTTCCAGCACATAGATAAATAATAAATGAGATAGTCAAAAAAAGTTCAACCCTACCATCAGTCTAGACGCTGAGCTTCCGAGACGGAAGATTTACGTTTGATAGATTTTTTGTTTTGTTTTTTTCCCTCGATATACACACTCTTTCTATCTATCTATCTCTCTAATTCATCTACCTAAATCCCTTATACATTAACATAACTATGTCTTATTTGGACTTTTTGTAATCTTTGAATAATTTCTAGTGTGATGGAATTGAAAAATATAATATCCTTCCAGCACATAGATAAATAATAAATGAGATAGTCAACAAAATATTTCAACCCTCCCCTCCGTCTATGCGCCGAGCTTCCCAGACGGGAGATTTACGTTTGATAGATTTTTTTTTTTTTTTTGTTCCCACGGTATACACAAAATGATGGGGAAATATTATAACATGTTTTTAATTGACATTTGTGTCGTTTTTGCTGATTATGAGTTGGTGGAAAATAAAATCTTTAATTCTATCATATCGGAAATGATTCACAGATTATATAGAGACCAAATAATATACACTTTTAAGTGTGTTCAATAGTTTTGCATTATCAATAGGGTGTAGCACAAGGGATTACCAGGATTTATTTCAGGTACAGTAAAAAAAAGGATGCATAACAGTTAAATGTCACGATCCGGACACCTGTACTCCACACCAAATTTTTCTCAAGGAATTTCCGGATTACATCCGGACTGGACAGTATTTAGCAGCAACGGACATTTAGCAGGAACGGACAGGTGCTTGCACGCATTTGTCCGTTAAATGGAGGGTCTAGTGTACGGTACTTATGATTACATTATCGTATTTCGACGATTTCGGCGGGAAATTGCCTGCCCGTGTCACCGCCCGACCCGCCAAATACCGGACAACTTTTAAATTAACGGTCTTTTGCCCGATTTGTCTGGACTTTTGGGGGCTTGTCCGATATCGGCTGTTGGGTCCGCACAAACCGAAGTCCGGGCAACTGGGGTCCGCCCATGCGAGGGTCGACTGTACATACATACATAAAACATACATAACATTTTAAGACTGAGTGCTCCACACATATATGCAGTTTCAGTCTCTTGTCCTAAAGGGGGCGTTCCAGGCAACCCCGTTAAGGGCTGCTTCACTTGTCAAGTTTTTGTATTTGAGAACGGCACGTATAGTCCGATCCCAGGTCTTCCTCGGTCCACCCCTTGGTGCAGCTCCCTCCACAATCACAGACCTGCATCTTTTCACCTAATTTTTTTCATCCATTCTCTCCACATGCCCATACCATCCCAGTCTACTTGTATGCATCTCCTCGCTAATACTGTACTTTTTATACCTAAACGTCTCCTCAACTCATCTATCTATCTATCTATTGCCTGACGCCGTGATCCTCGAAGGGGTGGCCACGAATGAACTGCCCCCATGCACCTCTGTCCCCAGTCAGTCGACGCCCCTCCCCCCAACCAGCACCGCCTTCGTTCATATACTTCCTCACTCCATCCTTCCACCTCTCCCTCCCTCCCTCCCTTATGGTCTTGGCCTTGCTCGGGGCTGTTCGGCCAGGCAGCTTGGGGAACAACAACAACAACAACCTCTCCCTCTCTGTCCCTCCACCTCGCTCTCATACACCCTCTTAGTCATTCTCTCTCTTTCCATACGTTCCATATGGCCGAACCATCTCAAGTTGTTCCTTTTCACACTTTCCAGCACATCTACCTCCACACCACACCTCCTTCTTACTTCTTTCATTAGTCTATCTATCCCTCCATGTAACTCCGCACGCACTTCTTAAGTAATTCATTTCCATTGCTCTCACTCTTGGTCCGAGTCTCTCAACCAACTTCCATGCTTCGCTTCCGTAAGTCAGTGTCGTACTGCCGCCTTTGCACCCTCATACATGCTCTTCACTGCTTTCAGCAACTTGCCATCTACTCCGTATATTCTAAGTACTTTCCACAAACCTTCTCTATCCACTCTGTGGATATAAAGGCAACATACACCTTTTGTTTCTTCTCCAGATATTTCTCCACAACACAATTCAGGGTAAAAATCTGATCTACACATCCTCTTCCCTTCCTGAAACCTCCCTGCTCGTCGCCTATCCATTTCTCCGTTCTCACTCTCACTCTCTCAATCACTACCCTACTGTATACCTTCCCTACTACTCTTAGAAGACATATTCCTCGGTGGTTACCACACACTCCTCTTTCCCCTTTGCCCTTATATAGGGGGACTATTATGCCAGTCTTCCAGTCATCGGGTGCACTGCCCTTCTCCCATGCTAGTTTACACATTTTCCATACCCATTCGATCACTATCTCACCACCATACCTCAACATTTCCCCACACACTCCATCTGTTCCTGGTGCTTTCCCCAACTTCACTCTTTTCATAGCTTCCCACACTTCTGACCTCCTGATCCCACCTCCTCCTCCACTATGTCTGTCCCATCCCGTCTGTCACCGCCAGACGCTGCAGACGCTCTGTCAACGCTCTCACGATATCGATCATAATTTGAGTATTAACTACTCATCCTCTTCATTCTTGTGCATGAAATGTTGTTAAGAGCACGTTTAACCACCCTGTAGCTTAGTAAGTAACACTGCACGATATTTTGCTGTGTATTGACTGATAAACTTTGTGTTTATCACAAGACTCCTGCTCGGACAGGGCGCCACTAGTGCCATCTGTTGTTTTGTTTTGTTTTGTTTGTAAACAAACGCTCTCTTCTTATTTGATATAATATCGTAGCCCCTAATTTTACCCATTACCTACTGTAGTAAGTATCAATTTAACTGCCTTGTATGTAAGTAAAGCTTTGCATATTAATTTGCTAATAAACAATATTGTGTACTAACTAACCTGCCTACAGGAACGAACGCCGACGCCATTTTGTAAACAAATTTTTTTTTGGGGATTATACATATTAAATTCCAGCCAATTTTGTAGTAAATTTAAGTGCATTCATTTATCTTTTCCCCCTAGATATATTCTTGACTTTTTCTCCTCAGAGTGATTTTACTTTAAGCTAAGGGTGGTATTTGTACAAACTAACCTAGCCTAACCCAACCTGCCAAGCTTTTAACCTAATCCAAACCTAGCCTAGCCAGCCAATCTGTTGTTCTTATTAACTCTAGTAGATATTGTATTTAGTATCCTACTGTAGCTATACTGTAATATCTGTAATTTTAGTTGTTGCTTGCACGATCTTGTAGTAACCTTTGACTGATAAAAAAAAATAATAATTATCTAAAAAGAGTAGGCTACTGCTTTACTAGGCTACAGTGACACCAGGGCCATCTGTTGATACAGTATATTAACCCCTTGTGTGCAGTCACACTTTATTTTTATATAATCTCTATTTGGTGAATTGTATATTTAGTTACATATTCTGTTATATATATATATTTGTTTAAGGTTAGGTTATCACACCTGGTAGCCTATTTCTGCGTATTTCAATTTTATTATTTTCGGTTAGGCTATTCAACGCTGGTAGCCTATTGGTGCGTATTTCAATTTTTTAAAAACTTTTGGTTAGGCTATCGCCCCTGGAAGCCTAATTCTGCGTATCTCAAATTTTTGTTTTCGGTTAGGCTATCACCCCTGATAACCTATTGTTGTGTATTTCAACATATTTGTTTTCGGTTGAAGTGATTGAAGTGTTTCTAAAGTGAGTGAAGTGTTTTAAAGTGAGTTAAGTGTTTTAAAGTGAGTGAAGTGATCTGAAGAAACTAACTGTTACCATGCCTCGCACTTGTACGAACTGCGCCGGTAGGTTTGGTGAGTCCATGTTTGTTACTGTCGATCTTCAAGTCTGCCGTCTCTGCCAGCAAGAGAATTTGACAGTGAAATTAGATGAAGCCTACAACAAGATCAACGTCCTCACCATGAAGCTGGAATCACTCCAAGAGTTTGTAACACTCAACGTTGGAGTACCACAAACTTCAATTGTCACCGCAACTCCAGCAGCCACCAACGCCCCAACGTCAACTGCCAACAATTCAACGCCTGCAGTAGCCATTTCATCTGATGGTTCCGATACTCAAGAAACAAATAGTAACTCTCTTCCCCCTCAAGACAACTTCCGTGTCGTGAGGAACAACGTTTGCCCCAAGACCAGGAAACCCATACCGATTACCGAGTGTCAAAACCGCTTCCAGATACTCGCAGACTCAGATGACGAAGCGGAAATAGAAGAAGTCCGGCTCGTGGGAGACTCGATGATACGTGGTCAGCTCACAGAGTTTTGCGCCAGAGCACCTAAGACCAGGAAGCGTTTTTGTATCCCTGGTGGTGGTGTGGACAACGTAGTTGCTGCAGTTGACGAAGTATCTAAGCTGGCCCCTGCTAATACAATGTACGTCATCCACGTTGGATCCAACGATGTACAGCGAACCCGGTCGGAAGATTTGCTTTTAAAGTACCAGCAGCTGATCAAGTCGGTTAAGGAGAAGTCATCAAGGATCATCGTCTCAGGAATCGTCCCCCGGCTTGGTGTAGAGAGCCGATTTTACAACATAGCCACCAGCACAAATCGTTGTCTAGCAAACCTCTGCAGGAAGGAAAACGTGGGATTCGTCGACACCTGGGACAATTTCTACTACGATGACTATTTGTTTTCGGACGATGGAGTTCATCTGAACCAGGTGGGAGCAGCACGTTTTGGGCGTCTTCTCAACGATGCGGTGAAGGATTTTCGGAGAAGAAATCGACTCAGCACAGGACAACCAGGAAGGAGGACCGAAGACAGCGAGGGCGGCAACCTGCGAAGGAATTAAATGCTAATCTGTCAAGAACCGCGAATTTGAATAAAGCTCCACCAACACGACCCAAATTCAAAACCGCCAGGGATAACGACCGAGGACCGATGTCAGCCATGAATGTAAATGTAGATCCGACCAGAACCAAAAATTTGATTAAAGAACGTTCTGTGAGTTCTAAAACCGCAACTTTAAAGGTTTTCTATGCAAACGCTCGTAGCATACGCAATAAATTTTCAGATTTAGAGGAACTAGTGTTTACTGAAAATTATGATGTGATTGGTATAACAGAATCTTGGCTCAATACAGTAGATAGAGACTTTTTACCAGAGTATTCACTTCCCTGTTTGAGAAAAGCTGAATAAATAAAAATGGAGGTGGCGTTTTATTTTATATCAAAGAAAGTCTTAACCCGACCCTCTTGTCAAAACCTCAAAGAACGTCGACACATCTTTTGTGCTAATAAAGAATAAAGGTACAAATATAATACTTGCATTAATATACAGACCTCCAGCTCAATCAGTGCAAACTGACCGAGAAATTTATGAACAAATTACAGATGTAAGTAACTCACAAGATACCGTATTTTTTGGCGACTTTAATTTACCTGTGACCAAGTGGGGCGATACTCTTACTTCACACTCCGGACATGATTTGTATATGAACTTGCAAGAGAGTTCGCTTTATCAATTTGTTCGAACACCGACCCGTGGTAATAACGTTCTTGACATTGTACTTGCAACAAAAGAAGAATTAATAGAGAATTTGAATGTTGGTGATGAATTCAGTAACAGCGACCATCGTACGATAACTTTCACTTTAAACTTTACTAGTAACGAACCAAATAGTAGCATCGAAAAAGTCCCTAAATTCAAGAAAGCAAACTTTCATAAACTTAGAGCTATGTATAAAGAAACTGACTGGAGCTTTTTAATTAACAATAACGACATAAATACATCTTGGAAGTTATTCGAAACCACTTACCTAAAAGCAGTGCAAGACTGCATACCATCGAAAATACGGCGTCCAGGCCATAATAATAAGCCCAAATGGTGGAATAAAGATATTTCAAACTGCCTGCTTGCTAAAAAATTTGCTAATGATAGATTAAAATCCTCACAAAATGACGAAGAACGGGTGAAATTTGTAGAGCTACGACGCAAAGCCAAAAAGTTAATTAAGCAAAGTAAAAAGACCCTAGAGTTACATATTGCGAATCAAAGTAAAACAAACCCGAAAGAATTCTATAGTTATATCAGAAAGAAAAAAGTAGTTACTTCAACTGTTGGACCATTAGTCGATGAAAATGGAGAATACACCAAAGACGAAGTACAAATGAGTAATGCCCTCAATACCTTCTTTGCATCAGTTTTTACAACAGAAGACCTCAGTGATATCCCTACACCATCGCCGATTCAGATTGATAATTCAGATGTTCTAAGCAATATCACCGTTACAGAGAGAGAAGTATTGAATTGTTTAGATAAACTCAAGGTAAATAAAACGCCTGGACCTGATACAATCTCGCCTAGAGTTCTAAAGGAAGCTAAGGATGAGCTCTCCAAACCACTGACATTACTATTCAATAAATCCTTGCAGTCTGGAACTATGCCTGATCAGTGGAAGATAGCCAACGTAACACCGATATTCAAAAAAGGCAGCAAATCCCTACCCAGTAACTATCGTCCAATTAGCTTAACCTCAGTTGTATGTAAAATGCTAGAAACGGTCATAAGAGACAGACTCGTAAATCACTTAGAGGAAAATAACATACTTAAAGATACTCAACACGGCTTTCGTAAAAAACGTTCCTGTTTAACAAACCTCTTAGACTTCTTCCACGATATCCTCAACCTCTACGATGAGAGTAAAGCTGTAGATATTATATACCTTGATTTTCAAAAGGCCTTTGACAAAGTTCCCCACAAACGTTTACTGCTAAAACTAAAAGCGCATGGAATACAAGACGGTGTGTTGAAATGGATAGAAAATTGGCTCAGCGACAGAAAGCAAAGAGTAGTCATAAACGGTAAGGCATCTAAATGGACCAATGTAAGTAGCGGGGTACCCCAGGGATCGGTACTAGGACCAATTCTCTTTCTAATTTACATCAACGACATAGATGAGGGTCTCACCTGTACAATCTCAAAATTTGCTGACGATACAAAAATTGCAAATAGCGTACTCTCAAAAGATCAAGTTGACGATATGCAACACAATCTAGATAAATTGTCACATTGGGCCCAAATTTGGCAAATGAGTTTCAATGCGGATAAATGTAAAGTACTACATATCGGATATCTAAATGAGAAAGCAAACTATTCGATGAATGGCACTCAACTTAAGAATGTAAACAGAGAAACCGATCTGGGAGTAACAATATCGAGTAACCTAAAACCGAGTCAACAATGATCAGAAGTTGTTAAGAAGGCAAACAAAATAATTGGCTTTATAGGCAGGTCATTTGAGCATAAATCCAAAGACGTTATCCTAACCCTTTACAATTCCTTAGTCCGCCCTCTTCTGGAATACTGCGTTCAATGCTGGTGCCCTTATTACCAAAAAGACATAAACAAGCTAGAACGAGTTCAACGTAGAGTTACCAAAATTATACCTAGCCTAAAGAACAAACCATACGAAGAGCGTCTTAGAGAATTAAATCTATTTCCTTTAACCCAGCGCAGATTAAGAGGTGACTTAATTCAAGTGTTCAAAATCATCAAAGGCATCGACAATATGAACTGTAGTAAGTACTTCACTATCGACCAATCTAATTACACGCGGGGAAACGGTTGCAAAATTATTGGTAAATCTTTTAACTCACACGAATCTAAGAATTTCTTCTTCAATCGAGTTGTCAACTTGTGGAATGGGCTTCCCCGACGTTATAGACTGCAGCACCGTTGATTCATTTAAACTCCGCCTAGACAAATATCTCGCATCAAACCCGCGACTGACTGCGTTTGTAAATGAATAACTTTATTTTATCCTCCCCTCAGTTACTAACCCATATGTCCTCTACTAACTTCCTAGTCCTGCCACGGACATTAGTTCCAGGGCAGTAGTTCCCTTTCCAATGTTCCCTTACCCACTCTAAACCACTGTTTGGACACTTGATCCTCAGTGTTTTGGAGGACAAGCAGTCTAGAAGGGTCACTAGAACTGTTGTTGCTTGATTTCCTTTGTACTCCATTGTACTACTTCTCTTCTTCTCCCTCCCATACCATATCCAACTATGTTTGCTGGCTCTTCATTCCTTACATTTAGCAACTCATTGAAGTACTCCCTCCATCTTTCGACTCTCTCTTGCTTCTCGGCTAGCATTCTCCCATTCTTATCTTTCACACCCTTACTGTTTCCCTTGCTACCTTCCCTAACTTTCTTGACTTCTTTCCAGAACAGTTTCTTACCCTCCCTCCATTTTACACTCATATTCCTTCCAAATTCATCTACTCTTCTCTAACTTTCCTTCACCACCCTCTTTCTCTCCACGTACCTCGCTCGTTTCTGTCCCTCAAAATCTTCATTCCCTCAACCCAACCACTCTCTATATGCTTTCTTCTTTTCTTCCACAGCTATTTTTACCTCTTTTCTCCACCATGCTGTACCTTTCACTCCCCTCCCTCTTCTCCTCACTCCACACACCTCCTCACATGCTGCACAACTCATCATTTGTTATTATATCCTGCAGCCTGGTCCCACACATCCATCTCCCCATTCTCATCGCATTACGTTCCATTCTGTTGACATCCTCTACTTTAACGGCCCATGTTTCTGAGGCATACGTCATTGCATTTCTAACACATGAGGCATACACCTTTCCCTTCAGAGGGAGAGGCATTCTTTTCATAGTCAGAATTAGCAGCAGTTCTCTGAACTTCCCCTAGCCACATCTAATTCTAGCGACAGTGGCAGCCTCAGCCCCACCACCGACAGAGATGGTATCTCCTAGGTAACAAAACTTACTCACCAGCTCCAATGACTCATTTCCAAAATTCACAGCCACAGGATCATCATTAACCCCTTATTGGCGGCGCTCGACTTAAGTCGTGCACCAATTTGCAGGAAGTTAGGAGCATTATTAAGGCTTTTAAAGGGTTAAAATCGAGTGCAAATGGCCGGGAGCGCAGCGGGCCAGACAGCCGACTCCCAGGGCTTACCGCCGCCCATTAATTCATGTTCCCTGTGTTCTCGAGAGGCCGGCAGTGTAGCCAGTAGTGAGCATAGCTGGGAAAAATATACCGCTATACGCTAAACTCCCATGTTCGTGGCACCACTGCAAGAGAACCACGAGTGCTACGTAGCTCGTTCTGGTCTCATTTTGAAGCTTTTAGCGCCTAGTTTTTTGCTGAATACATTTCTTTTCATGCAAATACTTGATTGATCATTCAGGAGGGCCTGAATATGCCCAAATGAGCCCAAAACACCCCGCTAGACAAGGGTTAAACACAAGCTCGCCTTTGCACACTATGCACTCAAATTTCTCGATTTCTGACTTCTCCTTTGGCAGGGGTCCTTTTAGGGCTATTCTACTACAGCGCTTACTCCCATGGTGTACCCAACATCGACAGATGCTACATTGAATCGAGTTAGCACCCACACCCTTTCCACAAACTGCACATGGGTATGCACCGCTCTTTTCCACATTGCCTCGTCTCATCTACAATGCATAACCTTGGTTTTGTTAATATCGACTCTTAAACCCTTGCTCGCCATGCCCTCTCTCCATCTTCTGAATTTGGCCTCAGCATCTTGCACATTGTCAGCTATTAGGACTAAATCGTCTGCATAAAACAGTTCCGGAGTCCGGATCTAAAAACTCTAGACAGTGCTTCCAGGACCATAATAAAGAGGATGAACTCCAACACGGACTGTGAACTTCTCACTCACTACACCTTTCACCCTCACCGCAGTTCGCGAATCTTCGTACATCTTCATTATCCCACGCACCAGCCACTCTTCCACATCAAGTTTCCTCATAGCCCACTGCACAACATCTCTAGGCACCCTGTCAAAGGCCTTCTCCAGGCCTACAAACACAAAGTAAAGATCCCTGCCTTTTAGTAAGTATCTATCCTGTATCTGCCTGACTATGAAGATAGCATCGGTTGTACCACGTCCTAGCATAAAACCAAACTGCATATCATCAATGGAGATGCTTTGCCTGATCAAACCCTCAAAGACTCTCTCACAGACCTTCATAATTTGGTCAAGCATTTTCAGGCCCCTATAATTACCTCTATCTAGTGCATCCCTCTATCTATCTAGCGCAAAGGTGGGAGGCCACAAGGGGCTGGTGCCGAGTTACTTACTTTTCATAAGATCAAAAATGGCTGCCTTTGAAGTAAAGTAATTGTATGCTGATTGTTTGGTGCTTATTGCAGATAGTACCAGTATGGAGTGCTGTAGACATATTTAGAAATTGGAATGAGGGGTGGAAGGCAAGAGTTTAAGAATAAATGTAGGGAAAATATTAAAATAAAGGTAGAGATGAAAGGGGTGGGTAGTACCACTGCAGTGAAAGGTAGTATCTGCTCATGTGCTGTATGCAAGAGGTGTGTGAAATAACTCTATTCTATTTGGTAAGTGTGAAGCCTGGATATAAAGAGGTGCAGTACTGTAGTACCTCCTAGGAGATGGGGTCACTGCTGCAGAAGAGTAGAAAAATAGTCCCTCCAAGTCCTACTATGTGAGGAAGAGCACTTTATTGACAATGTTTCGTATAGAGCTTCATCAGGCCAATGCCATACACCAAAATATTTTACAACTCAACAATTTCCTTCAAGACGGGAAAGGGGGGGATGTAGGGCGGGTATAAAGATGTTGGGCCTATCTCCAAGGCGGTCAGGGATTACAAGCAGGATGCTGAACTAACTACTCCAGGTAATTTATGATCGAAAAGATGTAGGCTTGTTCACTAGGTTGGTCAATGAAATGAGAGGAGAGCCATTGGCGGTGGTGAACACTGAAATCCCATATTATGTAGGGGATTCTGAGAAAGGAGAGGTTTATAGGATGTGTTTCACTTTAGATAGAATTTAGATAGTCAAAGAATTTGGGAAAGTCAGTCAATTACAGGAAAAATAGACCACAGAAATATTTAATTTGAGTTACAGGAAAGTTTGAGCTGGAGTTGAGAATTCAGAGGTGAGGCTAGTTGGGTGAGGCATGTTAAAATAACATAAGTGGAGGGAAGGACAATAATCAGTAGAGTGAGGAAGACCTGGTAGGGTAAGACAGGAGGGTGGAGGAGTAGTGAAGAGGATAGAAGGGTTGCAGGAGGAAGGACATAGGAGATTTGACAGCAACTGTACAGCATGGAGGGTGGCAATTACTGTAAGAGACTGAACCAAACCTGTGCAAAACATGGAACTAGCCTTTTCAACCGATAGAGATACAGGGAGATAAATGAATGGTGACTGAACGAAGAAGCATAGCCTGCATTTGAATGGCATTAGTATGCAATTATAATGTAAAACTTGCAAAATAAACAAACCAAAACTGGGACGACACAAGATAAACACAAAAGAACTAATCAAAATCACTATGTGGAAATAACGCTTAATAAAATATATTTTTGAAATAAAAGAACACAATCCACCACATAGGGTGTACATCACTACATGGGCAAGTCAATCTGGTTCCCAAGCAAACTAATCACACATATAACAATGCACTATCGTCACATTCAAGGAATTAGTAAATTTGGGAAGAAACCAGAACGAGTTCAGACCTCAAAGTAAACTGAAGTTTTTAAGGCGATTTATATCTATTTCCCACAGTTCTATGTAATTTAACTTTCCCAATCAAAGAATTATATGCCAAGAGATTCTATTCTACCATCATAAAAAATATCAAATTCTAGATCCTTACTTTGATAAAATTATTGCCAAGGTGCAACTCCTTGAGGGCCGCACAGTTATGCAGCGGTGGTATGATTTGGATGGCATTGTGACGGAGGTACAGCTGCTCCAACTTGCGTAGGTTACCCAGAGAGTCTGGAACACTGCCCAGTTGGTTGCGGTTCAGGTCCAACTGTCCTAAGCCTGTGTGAGGAAAGGTGTTGACTGCCAATACTTATCAAGGTTTCAGTTTCTCAAAGAGGTTTTATGTTAGCGGTGAGTCATAATAGGCTTAAAGAGTAGAACTCATTCAAATCACTTCTTATTTTCGTTACTCTTCAAAGCATGTTAATTTGACCAATAATGCATATTTTATAATTTGTTATAATTTTTACTCAAAAATAGCAAACAAATCCATTCAAGAAACTTAAATTAGAAGAGGGTGATGATATCACAACAGGATGCTCTCGAGATACCGCGCCGACACAAAAGCCGTCTCTATTTGCATCTTTCACTGACTCTTCCCTCTTTTGTCCTCCGTTCCTTACTCTATTTACCTCCTACCAGAACATCTTTCATTCTTCAAAATTCTCACTCAACCTTTGACCCCACCTTTCGTTTGCATCTTTCTTTGCTTCTCTAATTTTCCGTTTTGCCTCTCTCTTTTTACCTCTCCCATACCTCTACACTACCATCCTGTAAAACCCTCTCAAAACACTGCCTCTTCTCCTCAACTGCCTTTCTCACCGTATCATTCCACCACTCACTTCACTTTGTGATACCTCTGCCTCCTACTTTCCTTTTACCGTAAATTACTACCTCTGCACTTGCTTTCACTCAGCCAAGGATACCCCTTTAATATTCCACGCAAAAAGGGCATGGTTCGCGGTTAATTTATGACCATATCCTTTCGCCCACTAAGTGATAAGTAGCGTGGGCGAAAGGGATGGTCATAAAATAACAGCGAACCAAGCCCCTTTTGTGCGGAATATTAAAGGGGTATCCTTGGCTGAGTGTTCAGGGACCTTTCCAGGAAACTGTACATGTTTGGGAGGACCTGTCATATTTAGTGAGTCTTTACCACTTTCATTCCTAGAGATCTTTCGTGAGCTTAGTAAAATCATCATGCAGTTGCATTCATAATATAAAAATATATGTCTGAATAAAGGGGTTAATGGAAACAAAGTATTACAGTAATAAATATGCAATAGGCTACAATATGCAACAAACATAATAACATGCAACATACCAAAACAATCGCCAAGCTCAACTGGAATTTCTTTTATTTCATTTTCTGAAGCATTAAGCTTAACCAGTCGCTGCAAATATCCAATGCCATAAGGTAGAGTTTTTAGAGAATTATTTGACACATCCTGAAAAGAAAAGACACTAATTAATTGTAAGGTAATTTTATAATTAATTTAAATGCCTGGACAACTCAACCAATAAACTATTTCAATCAGTAGATCTGTATGAATAAAGAAACTACAATTCAAGTTAAAGTTCTATCAAAATATATTGAACCAGTGGGAGTAGAGCTAAATTACACATTATTAAAATATGAATAAACATTATTACCATTATTCACAAATCTTGCAAGTGCAAATCTACAATAAAGCAATTTTCTGAAAATACTACATCTAAAGGCAAATTGGTATACAAAGTTGAAAAGTCGAAGCTATGTATTGAGGTAATCTTCAGCATGATACTAATTATATCAATAACTTTTATCAAATTGTCAATACTCGAATAATACTTAATGTGTGTCCTTTTCTTGATGGTATCACAATATAGTTTATGAGTACCTGTACTTTAAATTAATTTCAAGCAATGTACGACCTGTTCTGACAAAGTTTTAGGGGTAGCAAATGTTTTGCTCCGGCAATAAAGTGATGTACAGTATATTTATGGTCTTTTATGAAATTTAGGGACCATGTGTAATTTAGAAATACAGGGGTATACTTATTCTTTTCAGAAAGTTTTACATCAAACGCTTTGTTTTTAATAGTGTTCATTAATTAAGTTATTAATAATCCAATTATTTTGAATTTCATTAAGAGAATTACCACAAATATTTTTATGTAATATGTTACCACTAAAGCCTAATTATTTGTTTATATTTTCTAGATAAAATGTATTACATTTGAAGCTATAATTATTGCTGGCTGCGAGGCCGGTCTATATGATCTGTGCCCCATGAATATTCTTTCCTCTCACTTAAACAGCAGGCTACCATAGCGCGATTGGGTATATGAACAGGATTAGATTAATATCCAGTATTCGAGAATGTATATGTAGTCGTAGGTGTGTGCATAAACCTTTAACAGTCTTGGTGGTGTAATTGTTAGTGTTTAAAAATCTGTGTGTGATAACCCAGGTTCGAATCCCGGTGGATCACATTTATGCTTTCATTAATTTCATTGGAGGTGTTTCGTGTTGTGGTGAAATTAATAAAATATAGTTTATATAATGTAGTTATTACAAAATGTTTATGTAAATATATCAAATCAACATTAAGTTCATTATAATCATAATTTAGATCAAAATCAGAAAGATTAAATTTATTTTTTAAAGATTATATTGCAAAACTTGCAAAATAAACAAACCAAAACTTAGACGAACACAGTAAAAAGACAAAAGAACTTATCAAAATCGCTATGTGGATACAACGCTTTAGCAAAATAATATCATAAATAAAATAATACAATCCACCACATACTGTAGGGTGTACATTACTACATGAGCAAATTAATCTGTTTCCCAAGCAAACTAATCGCACATATAACAACGCACAATCGTCACGTTCAAGGAATTAGTCAATTTGGGAAGTCCGAGACGTTCTGGTAAATTTTAATCAATTCTGTATGAATAAAGAAACTATATTTAATATTTAAATTTTTTATTAATTAAACTAAATTTGCAATTAGACAATATAGTAAGCATAGCATGCCTCAAGTGACCCCTACCAATTACAGTGAACTCCCGTTATCCGCGATCCTTGCTATCCACGGACATCCCTAAATATCCCCTTACTTGTTATCCGCGCAAAAAATGCTCGTTATCTGCGGATTTCCACTCGATCGAGGAAGAAAGCAGTGCTGCCATTAATTATAATTAAAACTTGCAAAATAAACAAACCAAAAGTTATACAAACACAGCAAAAAGACAAAACTAATCATAATCGCTATGTGGAAACAACTCTTAAGTAAAATAATAATTTATAAATAAAAGAACACAATCCACCACATAGGGTGTGCATTACTACATGAGCAAGTCAATCTGGTTCCCAAGCAAACTAATCGCACAAACAACAACGCACCATCGTCACGTTCAAGGAATTAGTCAATTTGGGAAGAAAGGCGAAATATAAGAATATAAGAATATGGGAGACTGCAAACAGCCGATTGTCCCACACAAGGCAGATCCCTGTAACACAAGGCAGATCCCTGTAACACAAGGCAGATCCCTGTAACACAAAGCAGATCCCTGTAACACAAAGCAGATCCTTCTTACACAAGGCAAATCCCTCTCACACAAGGCAGATCCCTTGCGTGTGTGTTGGATAAGGGAGAAAAACGTAGTGCTACTGAACTGTATTTCATGTCATTTTCTTTTCCTTCTCATATTCATCTGGCTTAATGTGTTCTAAGTGGTTCTAAGAATGGTTCATTGGTTGATGATAAAGTGAAGAAAATAATGTTTAATAATTTTGTTTTAGATAAAACTTAAAAGTGCAAATAATCTTGCTTAATGTGTTATAAGTGGTTCTAAAAAGGGTTCTAAGAATGGTTCATAGGGGAGATGATGATATGGCACAAGTGACACTTGTGCTGTACTGTTATTGATGTCCACTGCTTTGGACTGTACCTAGAGATTAGTGGAGCAGTGGAACAGTTATTGTGGATCAAAGTGAGTATCCTTTAACCCTTAACTGGCGGGGCCCGCCTTAAGTCGGGCTCCAATTTGCAGCAAGTTAGGAGCATTATTAAGGCTTCTAAAGGGTTAAAATCGAGTGCAAATGGCCGGGAGCGCAGCAGGCCACACGCCCGACACCCAGGGCTTACCGCCGCCTACTGACTCACGCTCCCTCTGTTCTCGAGAGGCCGGCAGTGTTGCCAGTAGTGAGCGTAGCGTGAAAAAATATGCCGCTATACGCTAAACTCCCATGTTAGTGGTACCACTGCGTGAGAACGACGAGTGCTACGTAGCTCGTTCTGGTCTCATTTTTTTGCTCAATACATTTCTTTTCATGCAGATACTTGATTGATCATTCAGGAGGGCCTGAATATGCCCAAAATAGCCCAAAACCCCCCGCTAGACAAGGGTTAGTCATTGGGTACATATTAATGTCATTAGGTAGGTCAAAATAGTGTATTTGAGGATCCAAGATGGGTGAGCTTGGTACAACCTAAGTCTATTTCCCATTGAAACCTATGTTAAACACTGCCCACGTATCCGCGGAACCGCGTATAAGCGGAAAATACGCGGTACGTCTTAGGCGCGGATACAGGGAGTGCACTGTACTACCCTACAAATAAACTAAGGAAATCGCAAAAGCAAGTATTTGATACCATCAACAATGAATAGATACAATATTATCAAAATATTTGTTTTAATTATTTCAATAAAATATTCAGACCATGTATCTAGCTCCCTTGCATCACAGCAGACCTTATTTAATAATTTTTCTTTTAATCTATTAACTGAAAAAACAATATAATTTAAAATTGTTACCCGTGTTACTTACTGTCCCTCTAACTTCACTTCCATGCATTCTTTGATAATCGCATTCACAGTTAACACTTACGGTGCGGGCATATTTCCGCTATATATATTAGGGTTCATTCAGGCACTCCTGAATGATTGAGCAAGTGTCTGAATGAAATTAAATGTATTTAGCCGAAAACTAGAAGAAAATAGCTTTAACCCTCGGAATCCGTGAGGCCTCATATGAGGCAAACAAAAATATTGGCAGGAATCCGGGAGGCCTCATATGAGGCAAAATGCACGGCTAAAAATCGCCGCTAAAACCATCGTAACTCGGCAACCATGCGTAGTAGCGATGTCATCTCAACGGCAGTCTACAGACAACAAAAGTTCTACAATTTGCAAAAAAATTGACTGCTCTAGGTGGTCTCAATCAGTAGCTACTGATTTATGAAGCTTGACTGTACGAAAATGGCCCCGGACACAGCGATCGGGATCATATGAGGCCCCCCGGATCCGATGGGTTAAAATGACACCAGAACGAGGTTCGTAGCGCACGGGGTTGATCCGCAGCAATACCATAGACTTCGGCAAATATTCGCTAATACAGTACTGAGCGAATGTCGCTAATGTCACGCTACATTTGCCTTTGGCAGCGCTGCATATGTCTAGCGAGACATGGCTGATATCCCTCAGTGCCGCGGCCGCCTGGCTGGAGAGCAGACAGGGGACTGCTGCGCTCCCGCTCACTAGCACTCGTCTCCACAGGCTTTAACCCTTATATAGCGGGCTAGGCGGTATATTTGACCGTGCCGCCCAGCGTTTTTTTTTTACCATAAATGGGGTTGTTTCCGTGCTCTTTTTCATGCATAAACAAGACCCAGAGCGTAATACAAGTATGTATCCCTGAAAGGGCGTAAATTGAGCTTTCCAATGACACCCGAACCATCCTTCTACGATCACTGGTTGTCTTGCAACGATCGTGCAACCGAAGGGCAAAAATGGTAAAATACGGCAATTTCTTTATATAATTACGTATGTAGGGAGGCCGTGGCGAGCGGTCAGGAGGTAATCTACGCTCCTCCCACCGCTCCGCTCTCTCTCAGAGCACATTATGTGCTCAAAATTGCACTCGACAATAGCCGTGACCCGCCACATAGGCCATATTTATTTAACTCGACAATAGCCGGGTGCCGCCAGTTAAGGGTTAAGAGCCTGGAAATTGCTATAAATTGCCATGGCATTCCAGAACGGTCCCCGCAGCCAATGGGTTAACAAGCATTTAGGAATACACTGTATCACTCTCAAAGAGTTCTTAGACACACCATGGCTATATCTACCCAAAGTACACAAAAACATATAAAAATAGCAATATATACTGTATATATATATTTTTTTTCAATATTTAGTATCATGTAAGCAAGGTGAGCGAGCCTCTCGTTAAAAACTGCCTATAAAAATAATTAGTATTACTGTCTATCTATCTATTGCCTGACGCCGTGATCCCCGAAGGGGTGGCCACGAACGAACCGCCCCCATGCACCTCTGTCCCCAGTCAGTCGACGCCCCTCCCCCCAACCAGCACCGCCCTCGTTCATATACTTCCTCACTCCATCCTTCCACCTCTCCTTCGGTCTACCTCTCCCTCTCTGTCCCTCCACCTCGCTCTTGTACACCCTCCTAGTCATTCTCTCGCTTTCCATACGTTCCATATGGCCGAACCATCTCAAGTTGTTCCTTTTCACACTTTCCAGCACATCTACCTCCACACCACACCTCCTTCTTACTTCTTTATTAGTCTGTCTATCCCTCCATGTAACTCCGCACGCACTTCTTAAGTAATTCATTTCCACTGCTCTCACTCTTGATCTGAGTCTCTTCTCAAACGTCCATGCTTCGGTTCCGTAAGTCAGTGTCGGGATTACCACACTGTCATGCAAGGACGTCTTCACTTCCATACTGACCACCCTATTTCTTGTTACTGCTTTCAGCGTTCCTACAACCCTCTTCCCCTGTTGTACCCTCTCCCGCACTTCTTCATCCATAGTCCCATCTTTATTCAACACACTGCCCAGATACTTAAAAGAGTTGACGATCTCCATAGCCTGACCGTTCAGCTTCACCTCACACTCTGTGACTTCACCCTTTTCGAAGACCATAACCTTGCTCTTCCCCGCATTTACCTTCAAATTCCGTTTTTCGCACACTGTTCCAAACTCATTTACCAGACCCTGCAACTCCCATTCATTATCACTCATCAGAACTATCATCCGCAAACAGCAGTATAGGTAGCCTCCACTCATTTCCCTCCCTTTTCAGCGATACACCAACATCCACTGCTCTTGATAGTATTTCTTTCATGACTCCATCCATATATACAGTAAACAACCACGGGGACATCACACACCCCTGTTTCAAACCAACATTCAGGTCAAAGAACTCGCTCTGCTCACTCTCCACACGTACTGCCGCCTTTGCACCCTCATACATGCTCTTCACTGCTTTCAGCAACTTACCATCTACTCCGTATATTCTAAGTACTTTCCACAAAATATACAGTATTACTGTATAGCTGTAAAATCACTTGGTAATTAAAAATCAAAATGTCTTTATGGTGCAATGCATAAGTGTGTTGATTTTCGGTGTGAGCATCCTGAGTTCGAATCCCCGGACTGCCACATGTGTTTGTTAATTTCATTAATCGAGTTTAGGAGTAAAGTTGGTTACTGGAGAGAACATAATACAGTGGAGCCCCCATCTTGGCTCCTAATCGGTTCCGCAGAAATCGAGCTAAGATTGAAACAGCCAAAATCGGGGCACTGTTCTTATGGGGAAAATTCTAATCGGTTCCGTGCTCATTCTAAAAGTTGCACTTTTCCCAATTTTAGCCTATGAAAACATGTTTTTTGTCTAGGCTACATAAAGTAGCCTAGGCCTAAATCTTATGCATTGTAAATAATAATGTAGACATGGCTAAATAAGTCCTAACCATAAAACATAGGTGCATTATAAATACTGTAGATTGGGGGATTGTTTCTATCATGGGAAATTTTTTAGGCCTAGGCTAGGCCTAGGTTCTAAATTCGTCCAATCACCCCTCAAGTACCCATTTCGCCCCAAATACATCCCATAAATACATATTATGAGGAAAATATGTATAAATACATATTATGAGAAGATTACTTACCTCATAGACTTTATTTTAAATCATTATCATATTTAGCCTAGCCTTCGTCTAGGCATTTCAACTGCTTTCGTCCGACATGGGCTGGCCTTTCCTGTGTTTTGAGCATGAAATTCCTTCATTGCTACCACCAGGCCCACCATCCCTATCACCAGATGTACTAGAGGTTATAATAAACACTAGAGATAAGGGGTTCAGGCACAAAAAAATATTGCAAACGGTTGTTTTGTCAACACAGATACTAGGGCACTGTAAGCGTCTGCTTAGTGATGACGTCATACAAAGATGGCGGCATCTTGCCCATTTGACGATCGGATCTCGGATTCACTCGGATTTCGTCTCTAAACGGCAAGCACCTGGCAGATTCTTTTAGTTATGTTAAACTTTTGTATTGTTTTTGTTTGTTTTCTAGTTTTATGTTGAGTTTTTCATTATTTTTGCTCTTTTTTCGGGTTTCGACTGGGATTTTTGTGCGAAAATTGAAGTTATTTGAGCGAAAATGGAAATTGGGAATATTTGGTGTGTGCCGCAAAATTTGAAACAACGAAGACTGATGTGGCGAAAATGGGGACTCCACTGTACTGTACTGTACTTACCAGATACTCCAACACTGTGAGGTTGCCAATATCGTCTGAGAGCTGCGAGAGTTTGTTATGGTCCAGCTGTAGTGACCGTAGGTCAGGCAGAAGGTATGCCCCTGCTGGCAACTCCTCCAATTTGTTATGGCTGAGATTGAGGCGTTGAAGGCAGGTTAGCTCTCCTAGGGTGGATGGCAGGCTGCTCAGGCAGTTGTCCGATAGCTAGAAAGTTTAACAACTGTGTAAATAGCAAAAAAAAAAAAAAAAATGCACTGTACAGTAATAAAGACCTATTACAGTACATTAATAAAGATACATAACCATGCTAACAGATAAACTAAAAAATTATAATATCGATACTTGATTGAAAAGTAGATTATAACGGTCTGAACTGTCCCACGCTTTTCCTCTCTCTTTCCCCATCCCTTAAACTTACAACACTTAAAATCAACTTACTAAATTGTATTTGCAGTTAACTTCACAGTCAAAATCAATTGTTTGCCAACATCCTTCCCCATAAACTGTGTAAACTTCAACACTCAAGCCGCGGGTCCCGACAATTGTCGAGTGAGAGAACCATGGCCTAGCCAGCGGGTCCCGACAATATTCGGGTGGGATTTTGAGCACATTATCGGCTCCACGCGTTGGGAGGACGGCAGGCTGGCTCTGACCGCTCGGCATGGGCCGAGTGAGGCAACCGAGACCTCCGCCACACCCCTCTACATCCCTCACCTCGCGAGGACGAGGATATTCTGAGGAAATTACCTTATTTTAGGGTTTTTGCCCTCGTGTTGCAACATCGTTGCAAGACAACCCGTGGTCGTACAAGGATGATCCAGGTGTCATTGGAAAGCTCTATTATCGCCCTTTCACGGATACATAATTGTATTACGCTCTGGTTCTTGTTTATGCATGAAAAAGAGCATGGAATGAAGCACGTTTAGGGTCAATATGCCCGCCTGCCAGGTAGTAGAAGTTACAAATATCCCCGTCTGTAAGGGGTTAAATTACTATACACTTTTCTTTGACAGTTCTTATGTGTTTTCGATAGCCCATGACTGGTATTTATTGTTTCAAGATCTGGAAATATTGTGTTAATATCCCTCTCTCTACATTCCACGCAAATTATCAAGGTTTTTGGCAAACTACTGATTTTGGCTGTACAGAACATCTAATAATTATCTGCACCAAGAGGAGGTTAGTGATCTAGGGAGATATGGTGATAAATGTTAGCCAGAACTGAACTTAACAAAATTGAGTCCAAGGGGGGTCTTTTTGGATCTCACGTTTTGCGCCTATCTGATAGGGGTATTTTGGACCTCCTCTATTTCGCTCCATTAGTTTGGAGATTTTAAGGTGCTTCACCCCATTAGTTTGGCAATAATAGGATACTTCAACCCGTTTAGGTGTAATATATTATATATTTTTTTCTGGGCAAGAGATAACGAGCCTAGTATAGAAGCTAAAGAAGTGGATCTGGAACGCAGACAAATAAACAATAAAATAAGGTGGGAGACAAGGAGGGGGGGTGAAGGAGAGGGAGAGAGAGATTGCTAGAAATGTGAAGGATAATCCAAAAATATTCTGGAAGTACATTCAAGAAAAGTTAACAAGAAGAGTAGGGATCCCAGAGCTGGTAGGGGGGTTGGATGATGGGAGTAGAGCGGAGACTGATAAGGAGAAAGCAGAGGTGCTGGGGAAATACTTTGGGGGGTACTAACAGTGGAGTCGGATGATGCAGTGCCTACTATTCCAATCAAACAGGCACCGGCACTAGAACTAATAAGAGTTTTCCCATGCTAGAATAAGAAGGGCTATAGAAAAAATTAACCGAAGTAAGTCCCCGGGACCGGATGGGATACACCCAAGAATCATAAAGGAAGGAGGTGAGATGTTAGTAGAGCCATTGAAAATGTTATTTGAGGTATCGTTTAATACAGGACAAATCCCGATGGACTGGAGAGAGGCGAACATAACAGCTATATTTAAGAAGGGAAAGAGAAATGTCCCAGGAAATTATAGACCAGTCAGTTTGACAAGTGTTGTGTGTAAACTAATGGAAACGGTAATTAGAGAAGGAATAATGGAGCATATGAAATCAAACCAACTTTTCAGTGGGAGACAGTTCGGATTCTTGCCAGGGAGGTCGACGGTACTACAGCTAATTAAGGTGGTAGATGATTGGATGCAAATTCTAGAGGATGGTGATGTAATAGACGTGGTATATTGCGATTTTATGAAGGCCTTCGATAAGGTCCCACATAAAAGGTTAATAGAGAAAGTTAGAAGCTATAATATAGGGGAGAAATGTGTGAAATGGATAGAAGCCTTCCTGAAAGATCGGAGACAGAGGGTACTGGTGAATGGAATAGGCTCGGGGTGGAGGGAAATTACAAGTGGGGTACCTCAGGGATCTGTGTTGGGACCACTACTGTTCGTTATATTTATAAACGACATACCTGAAGTTATAACTAATGGAAGTGAGGTATACCTGTATGCGGATGACACTAAGCTGTATAGAAGAGTGAGGAGTAAGGAAGATATGGGTTTGCTTCAAGGAGATGTGGAGGGCATGAAGGGATGGTCTGAGCATTGGTTAATGCCTTTTCATCCAAAAAAATGCAAGTACATGCGGATGGGGACAAGCAAGATAGACAAGGTAGGATACAGTATGTATGAAGCGATGGAGGAAGTGAATGCAGAAAAGGATATACGAGTAGTGATAGACAATAAGTTAAATTTCTCAGAACATTTAGCGGAAAAGATAAACAAAGCCAATAGAATTGTAGGGCTGATAAGGAGGACATTTGTGTCACTTGACGAAGAAATCTTCAGGAATCTCTATACAGCGCTGGTTAGGCCGCACCTGGAATATGCGAACCAGGTGTGGGCTCCATATATGGTAAAGGATATAGAAGCAGTGGAAAAAGTGCAGAGGAGAGCTAGCAAGCTAGTACCAACGTTGAAGAACGCGGGCTATGAGCAGAGGTTGAGGACACTGAGGCTTCCGACACTGGCATATAGGAGAAAGAAAGGGGATATGATAAGAGACTTTTAAGATAGTGTCAGGAAAGTATGATGAGGATGTGTGTGAAGGTATCTTCTTGATGCGGGAGGGAACAAGAACGAGAGGACACTCTAAGAAAATTTACAAAGAAAGAAATAGGCTTGAGAAGGCAAAGAACTCATTTTATAATAGAGTGGTAAATGAGTGGAACGCACTGCCCCAGTATGTAGTCGATTCAAAATCAATAAGGGAGTTTGAAAGTAATCTTGATAAAGCATGGGGAAGACAAGATTTGAAGTTTGATTATAAAGCAAAAATACAGAATAGTAAAAATGTTGCGTCTGCTACCGTCGCCGCCAACACCGTGAACGACCGCAGCAGTGCAAGTGCTGGATACACAGGCCTAGTTTGCCTTTTTCCAGAGGATCTACTGTAAGAAACTGTAAGTAACTTGGAATAAATCGGCCTTTGGCTGGGATATATATTTAACAAAAAGCGCGCAAATTTAGCTTGAAGGGTGTTTGGATGGGTATTTTTTTTAGTTTGAAGGAAGTCTGGAAAATTCTTTTTGTTAGCCTAGGGAAAAAAACTAAACTATATTACTCACAAATAAGACAGAACAACACTTTGAAACCCTAAACAGCGCACCCATCACTATCATCATCAATGCTGTCCACACATTCAACACAACTATCCATAACGCTGACAAGAAACACATTCCAAGAGGTTACAGAAAAAGACACCCCCAACTTCTCACCAGAAATTCAAAACCTCATCAGACAAATCGACACACTGAAACACTCCCCACACACAAGAAATCACACAACAAATCCAAGCACTTAACACCCAGATCAACAACAAAATACAAGAACAAACACTAAACTGGAATAACTTCCTACAAACACTTGATCACAAAACAAACCCCAAAAAACTTTACAAAACACTAAACAGCATCACACTTTTCAACAGCAACACAACACAATCACATGCTGCAATCACAACAACAGACTCTACTCCTTCATGTAAACAACAAGCAAACACTCTCATTAATCACTTCTCTCATATCAGCCACCTAAAACCCCATAAAGACGACCGACGTGTCATCCGACGTAAGAGACAATTCCCCACAGACTCTGACTATGCACCCTTCACTAACTACCAGACAAAGCACATCATCTACAATCTCAAGCACTCACCCGCCTGTGGCCTAGACAACATAAGCAACATACACCTCAGCCACCTGGGACCACAAGGCATACAAGCACTCACTAACATATCAAACTACAGTTATTCACACAACACACTAAAAGACATCTGAAAGCATGGCATCATCATCACTTTCCCCAAACCCAACAAAGACCCCACGCTACCCTCCTCACACCGCCGTATCACACTCCTCTGCACCCCCTCCAAAGTCATAGAACACCTTGTACTACAACTAATTACACACGCCGTACCCCTAGCTCCAACACAACATGGATTCAGGCCACTGTACTCCACAAACACTCTTCTTACAGACCTTACACAAAGAGCTTTTGACGGCATCAACTCAGCCAGACCATACAGATCACTACTTGCCACACTCGACATTAGTAAAGCCTTCGATGCCATCCCCCGCCACAACCTAACAAAAAAAAATTACAACACAAACATGCACAACACAAAAAGGTGGCTGGCCAACTTCCTAGCAGGCAGATATGCACACATATCTTTTGCCGGTCAGTCATCTAGCATCAGAAATTTCCCAAACGGAGTCCCGCAAGGATCCGTCCTGTCACCCGCACTCTTTAATCTGTACATGCATTCCTCCTTTTCAATACTTATGTTAGATTCGGGCCTTACATTTTCAAACAAATATTAGGAATTCCTATGGGTGGAAATGCTACCCCTTTAATTGCAGATTTATTCTTGCTTGCTTTAGAATTGAAATATATAAAAGACTTAGTTGACAGTAGCAAGAAAAATAAAATCCCAGAAAAATTAGCACTTGCTAAATTGTTAAGTAATAATAGTAGATATATTGATGATATTCTCGTTTGCAATTTGTTAAATTTTAATCAAGTTGCTAAATATATTTATCCAAATTCTATTCCCCTCACACAAGGTAATGTAAATGAAGTTGAAAATTTTCTTGATATAATATAGAGATTGTTAATGAACAGTGCATACTTTAAGTATATCACAAAGTTGATGATTTTAATTTTAACGTAATAAACTTTCCTTTCCCTAGTAGTAATATCTATCTATCTATCTATCTATTGCCTGATGCCGTGATCCCCGAAGGGGTGGCCACAAACGAACCGCCCCCATGCACCTCTGTCCCCAGTCAGTCAACGCCCCTCCCCCCAACCAGCACCGTCTTCATTCATATACTTCCTCACTCCATCCTTCCACCTCTCCTTCGGTCTACCTCTCCCTCTCGCTCTCGTACACCCTCTTAGTCATTCTCTCGCTTTCCATACGTTACATATGGCCGAACCATCTCAAGTTGTTCCTTTTCACACTTTCCAGCACATCTACCTCCACACCACACCTCCTTCTTACTTCTTCATTAGTTTGTCTATCCCTCCATGTAACTCTGCATGCACTTCTTAACTTATTATTTTTTTTTATTCCTAGTTAATCAAAATTTGTAAAATTTGCACTAAAGTAGATGACTTTTGGGCTAGAGCTAGGTTACTATACAGACTCTTAGTAGACAGAGGTTTTGAGGCAAGTAAATTGTTACATAAATTTAATCTTTTTAGGGTCAATTATTGAGACTATTCTAAAATTTGACATCAATAATTTTAATCAAGCATTTTTAACTTTAAATTTCTTGTATAACCTCTACTTACTTTTTGTCTGTTTGTATTTATTGTTTTTCTTTTTCTATTATTATTATTGATGATTTATAAAAATTAATTGTTCTTGTTAAAAGAGTACTCTTTGTTTAAATCTGTTGTTGCTTCTTCATATTTTGCAATTATTTGTATTAATATTATATCTATTCATTGTCGATAATATCAATTGCTTGCTTTTGCGATTTCCTTAGTTTAATTGTACGATAAATGTAGGTTATTTGTAGGGTAGTTATTGATAGGGGTCACTTGAGGCATGCTATGCTTACAGGTACCTACCCGATAGCACTATCGTTAGCGAGTGCTGTATATTTTTTGTAATATTACAGATATCTTATCAATATTTGTATTTTGTGCTATTGTTAATGTCTTGTCAGGTTGCAAATTTGAATTTAATAGAAAATTTTGACACTAATTGTAGTTTCTTTATTCATGCAGAGTTTAGTAAAATTTGCCAGAACGTCCCGACTTCCCAAATTGACTAATTCCTTGAACGTGATGATAGTGCGTTGTTATGTGTGCGATTAGTTTGCTTGGGAAACAGATTAACTTGCTCGTGTAGTGATGTACACCCTATGTGGTGGATAATAATAATAATAATAATAATAGTTCTTAAAGCTAGCGCAAGCCAGCTAAGGATAGCTCAATAAGGCCGATTAGGCGTATTTCCATTGGGGTCCTGTACTACTATCCCATCCCCTTTGCTCATGAGGGATGGTAACGACTCAGTGCTTGTGAAAAATCTTTAATGCGCCGAGCGTGGGCGCGAACCCAGGCCTTCTGGGTGGAAGTCCGAGACGCTAGTCACTACACCAAGCGAGCCGCTTGTGTTCTTTTATTTCATAAATTTTATTTTAGTAAGCGTTGTTTCCACATAGCGATTTTGATAGGTTATTTTGACTTTGTATTGTCTTTGTCCCAGTTTTGGTTTGTTTAGTTTGCAAGTTTTACATATTAATCAGAACTGTATCATTGGCAAACAGCAGTACAGGTAGCTTCCACTTGATTCCCTCCCTTATCAGCGGTACACCAACATCCACTGCTTTTCCTTGTATCTCTTTCGTGACTCCATTGATATATATATTAAACTACCATGGGGACATCACACACCCTTGTTTCAATCCAACATTCAGATCAAAGAACTTGCTCTGCTCATGCTCCACACGTACTGGCGCCTTTGCACCCTCATACATGCTCTTCACTGCAAAGCTAGTACATGTCATAATTAAAGCATATTATGTTTTACCAACATTGTAAAATGCGAACTAAATAAACATTATTATTATTAGTTTCTCTTGAGGTAGAAAGGTTACATACTTAGTGAAGATGTAATTTAACTCTGATTCTTAAGTATATTGGTGGCTAGAATAAAATAATATAAAGCACTATCTGATGGAAGTGGTGCTAAACACATACACACTTACATCTAATATCTGCAGTGAGAGTAGGTTATTGATCTTGGGTGACAGGTTGACGAGTTGGTTTGAGGCCAGGTAGAGTCGGGTGAGATCATTTTGTTCCCACCAGCGGTCATCGTCGCTGCCGTCCATGGTCATCGTCATTGTCATCTTCTTGGCCTCGTCCGTATCAATCTCGTGGATGTGGAACACTTTGTCGGGAACTTGTTAGGGGAACATAGTAATTTTAGACATTTTCATATTATTAGTGGAAAGTTGGAAACCAAGTTAAAGTCTGCTACAATAAATTCTGCCTGTCAGAATTTAGCTTACTAATACACACAGTATGAATACAGTTAATGATTAAAGTTTGTATTATTTTTAACATCGTGCTTAACCTCTGAAGTGCGCATGGGGGGTATGAGACACCACACTCCTGTGCTGACGTATTTGAGCTGTTCCCATCACTAACATCGTTATTTTACCATAAATAGCATTAATACTTATCCATATGCGCCTATTATAGGTTGATTATAAAGGTATTAACCTGTTACAACAATAAAACAAGTGGAAACAGCGTTTGGATGGTCAAAATCGGCGATACAGGCCGGGAGTTACATAATGTATGGCTGAGGCAACCTCCTTTCCCGCCACTTTTCCCCACGTCTGGAGAGAGACTGTCGATCGATACTCTCTCTCTCTCTCTCTCTTGCACTCGCTTGCTAACAGTGATGACAATGCCCTGCTTGCAACTCGCTAATGTTAGCACGAAAATATACCACAGAATAAGGGAATAACAGGGAAAATAGGTGATAACTGAAGGAGGTGAGGAAAGTGGGGAAGGAGGGGAGGTGGAGGAGTGATATTTGGCATGGCCCAGGGGCAATAAAAAAAAAAAAAAAAAAAAAAAAAAAAAAAAAAAGTTTTGGTATGTATGGATTTTTTAATAGCCTTACTCTTAAGAGTCTTCCCGCAGTCCGCCGGGGGAACTCTTAAGAGTCTTCCCGTAGTTCCCGGGTTAACACTAATAACCCCCAAATGAAATTAATGAAAGTATTTGGAAAATTACTAGTGGAAGGAGTTCAAATGATGAAAAGTATGCTGAGTATTTTGAATCTTTGCTAAATATAAGAGATGGAAGGGAAGCAGTGATTGAAGCAGTGGTTGATGGAGATAGGTTACCCAGGCCACCCAGGTGGCAGGGAATGATGAAAGGATTGGGGAAAATTAGGTGAAAGAAGCAGTGAGACAAATGAGAGCGGGAAAAGCAGAAGGTATGGATGGTATTGCTGTGGAGTGTATTAAGAAGGGTGGAGATGTGATAATAGATTGGTTGGTGAGACTATACAATGTGTGCTTTGTTGTGTCAATGGAACATTTTTTTTTTTTTTTTTTTTTTAATATTAGTTTAACCAGACCACTGAGCTCTACAAAAGAACTCTCATAGGGCTGGCCCGAAGGATTCGATCAAGATATATAACTAAACGAGTCAAGATAGAGAGGGAAGGGCAGTAGGGGAACACATCGAGGAAGGTGAAGACACGCAGACATTTCTCGCCATTTCACCAGTTCAGCCGGACCACATGAGCTCCACATCAGAGCTCTTATAGGGCAGAGCCGAAGGATGAGGCAAGAACTGCTACACCGCAACACCAACCAAGAATTGATCAGGGCGAAGAATGAGAGATCAGGTCGAAGGTAGAAAAAATCACATCGAGAATAAAAAAATGCATTACCGAAGGGAATCAAGTCAGTCCGGCCACATCAGCAACCGAAGAGACAAATCAGGTCAGGAGTCTGCTACCTAGCCAGGCCAGGGAGACATGAGATATAGGCCGTCCGAGGACAGCCAAATGGGACAGAATAAGAATAGAAGGGGAAAAACATAGAATGAGGAATGAAAAACTACTCAAAATTAGTCAAGCTGAGGACGAAAGCTCGAGGGGAGAGAGGGAGGGAAAGAACCACAACCATCCCCCATCAAGCTCCAGTCGCCGGCCCCGAAGCCCCCCAACCGCGGAAAGGAGAGTAGTATCAGGGGGGAATGGAACCACTAGATTTTTTTTTTTTTTTTTTTTTTTTTCTATATTCCAACTTACTTCCTCTCGGGCATAGGCTGAGAGCCTTAACATTCACCGCTTTACAATGAACAGTGAAGCCTGTGAGGTCTTGTTCCAGTCTAGGGAGTGAGACATGTGAAGCACGTAGAGTACAACGAGCACCTGCCATTTTGCCTTCACATGAGGCACGGTGCTCACTCATGGCCCGAAACGACCCCATCTCTGAAGCCACCTCGTTCCCGTGCTTCACTGACTCACCCCCTACACTCGGACTCTCACACTTACACACACACAATGCCACCTGTTGAGCAGATAACTCAGATTGGAGGAGTGCATGTATTGTACAAGGAAGGGAGACGACAGGAGTGTTCAAGTTATACTGTAGAGGTATTAGTTTATTATTCGTTTTTGGAAAGCTGTATGGCAGGGTGTTGATAGAAAGGATAATAAAGGGTACAGAAGGTGCAATAGGAGAAGAGCAGTGCAGTTTTAGGAGGGGAAGAGGGTGTGTGAATCAGATTTTTGCAGTAAGATAGCTATGCGAGAAGTATTTAGAGAAGCATAAGGAGATATTTTGGGCTTTATGGATTTGGAAAAAACGTATGATCGCGTGGATCAAGAAGCAATGTGGAAGGTGCTAAGGATTTATGAAATTGGAGGAAATTTGTTAAGAGCACTTAAAGAGTTTTTATGAAGAGAGCAGAGCGTGTGTTAGAGTAGGAAATAATGAGTTGAGTGAATGGGTTGAGGTAAATGTAGGTTTGCGACAGGGTTGTGTAATGTCACCATGGCTGTTTAACCCTCCCGCCCCGGCTACGCATTACATAAATATTCCCCGAAATCCGGGTGTTTTGGCCGAAAAACGTCTAGGCTAGGCTACCGTATCATTGTTATGCTGACTGCTTCCCGCATTCCCGCGCATCTCCAAGCGTAGCTGTGTTATTTACCTGTAGAATGGCGTTAAGTAGAGCTCTCTAAGTCAAGTGCTTGATTTGTGATGATGATTGCATTGGAGATAACTTTATGGCCAAAACAGCCACTTTACACTACTTTTCGATACTTAACAACAACATACAGGCACACACGAACAAGCGACGCTCTCCTTCTTGTGGCCGGAGATGCGGGGCGTCGGTCCAGCCGGCTGTTGTTTACATGCGTCGGACCGACGCCTCGCACACGAAGCTCACAGGCTTTCAAGCAATGGTACAATGTTGTACCACCCGGGTTCCTCGGGGCAAAACTTAATGGTACACACGTGTACCATCCGAGTTTGAAGGGTTAATGTATATATGGCATCCAGGTCTCTGTTAAGCAAAGAATGTCCAAGTTAAACTTTACCAGTCTCTCATTAACCCGGCAACGTCGAGGGGCGGGTATTGAACTAGCTGCCCATGGGCGAGCATATTGGCGCCATTCAGGCCTATAATCGTCATTTTACGATAAATATCGTTATTACTTATTCATATGAGCCTATTTTACCTTCACTATGAAGATAGTAACCTGTAACAACAATAAAACAAGTGAAAATATAATTTTTCTGGTCAAAATCGCGAATATAGATGGACCAGCCCATTCATGAATTATGGAGAAAATTGAGGCAACCCCTCCCTCCACGAGGCCTCAAGCCACACTGAGCCTACTCATTTACACACTCAGTTGTATAACACACTCGCTAGGCACGTAAGCACATCCTCCACACATTTTGCTAAGGTTAGCACAAAAATATACCAACGAATTAGGGAATAACAGGGAAAATAGGTGATAATTGAAGGGGGAGGGGAAAAGGGGGAAGGAGGGGATGTGGAGGAGTGATATTAGGTATAGAAGAAAGAAAAAAAAAAAATTGTTTAGTGCTACTGGGGCCGTTTAACCCGTACAGCCCCAGCGACGCGCCTGACGCGTCAGCGATGTATGTAACGCACAGCCCCAGAGACGCGCCTGGCGCGTCACCCTAATTGCAACGACCGTAACCTCAGGTGTAGCCACTCAAGAGGGCTCAGATTTGTATGGGAACTGTGTACGTATCCCACGCAACCGTGCCGATGGTTGAAAACTCGCAAAGTCCACGTGAGTGCGCAATAACCTGTTTTTTTGGGGTAATTGCCTTCAATTTTTTACTCTTGTAAAATACGTTTTCGGGGGCTCTGTAGGACCATTCTTTAAGCTTTTTGAGCGTTTTTTCGTGGTTTTTCCTTCATTCCTAACCCATTCGCTATTGTTTCTGGAATAAACCATTTTTTGAAAACTGGGCGGGTTCTGGTGAACAAACATTACAAAACTAGCCGGGGCTGGACGGGTTAAATGTTTTTTTTTAGGCCTCCCTCTTAACACGGGAACTGCGGGGAGACTCTTAAGAGTTCCCCCGGCGGACTGCAGGAAGACTCTTAAGAGTTCCCCCGGCGGACTGCGGGAAGACTCTTAAGAGTAAAGGAAAAAAAATCCATTTAAAACACCCAAAACATTTTTTTTTTTTGCCCCTGGGCCATGCCAAATATCACTCCTCCACCTCCCCTCCTTCCCCACTTTCCTCCCCTCCTTCAGTTATCACCTATTTTCCCTGTTATTCCCTTATTCTGTGGTTAATTTTCGTGCTAACATTAGCGAGTTGGTAGCAGGGCGTTGTCATCACTGTGGGAAAGAGCGAGAGAGACTATTGCGGAACAGTGTCTCTGCAGACAAGGGGAGGGGTGGAGGGCAGGGAGGTTGCCTCAGCCATACATTATGTAACTCCCGGCCTGTATCGCCGATTTTGACCATCCAAACACTGTTTCCACTTGTTTAATTGTTGTAATAGGTTAATACCTTTATAATCAACCTATAATAGGCGCATATGGATAAGTATTAATGCTATTTATGGTAAAATAATGATGTTAGTGATGGGAACAGCTCAAATACGTCGGCACAGGAGTGTGGTGTCTCATACCCCCCATGCGCACTTCTTAGGTTAAGAGTCAGGGAAAAAAAAAAATCCATTTAAAACACCCAAATTTTTTTTTTGTTTTTTTTGCCCCTGGGCCATGCCAAATATCACTCCTCCACCTCCCCTCCTTCCCCACTTTCCTCCCCTCCTTCAGTTATCACCTATTTTCCCTGGTATTCCCTTATTCTGTGGTCTATTTTCGTGCTAACATTAGCGAGTTGGTAGCAGGGCGTTGTCATCACTGTTACCAAGCGTGGGAAAGAGCAAGAGAGAGACTATTGCGTAACAGTGTCTCTCCAGACAAGGGGAGGAGGGTTGCCTCAGCCATACATTATGTAACTCCCGGCCTGTATCGCCGATTTTGACCATCCAAACGCTGTTTCCACTTGTTTTATTGATGTAACAGGTTAATACCTTTATAATCAACCTATAATAGGCGCATATGGATAAGTATTAATGCTATTTATGGTAAAATAATGATGTTAGTGATGGGAACAGCTCAAATACGTCAGCACAGGAGTGTGGTGTCTCATACCCCCCGCACTTCTTAGGTTAAGAGCTTTGCCACCCTCGCCCAGTAAAACTTCTTATGAGCTTTGTTGCCGCCGTTCCCGGGTTAATAGATTCCATTATATTTCGGACAGAACGAGTTTAAAAGTCCTAAATTAATTTGAATCACTTTCTAGGTCAACCCCTACGTACAGCTCCCACCACGTTCATAGATTTGCATTTCTTCAGCAAGTTTTGATCATCCATTTTCTCCATGTGTCCAAACCAACCTAACCTATTTGTATGCATCACCTCACTAATACTTCAAATTCCCAGATGCCTTTTTAATTCCTCACTTGATACCCCATCTCTGGGGTTTACCCTATATAATTATACATCTCAGGACAGAGCACACTGGTGGAATGGGCAATCTGGTAAAACGTCTTAATCAGATGATTGCCAAGAAGCACCAACCCCAGAAAGACTTTTTCGCCTCTCCTCAAACTACCAAACTTCCCCGGTTTCAAACTCGGTGGGAAGTGACATTGGAGAGAGACCCGGACGTGTTCACAATAGATTGGAACAGATGTACGTTCAATTTATCTGTTTCCATCACCAGACATGTCACTTGTGTCGAGTAGTCAACAAACTGTGGACATACCAGGGTTTGGGGACCCTCATAGCATCAACCTGGCTGGCCCAAGCTTGGTTCAGCAAATTCAAGAAGTGGTGGAACAACCCGATACCGCTGGCGGAAAAGTCTTTTCACTTCGAGACGAGTGGTAACCTGCAAACCTCTCTATTTTCTTTGTTGGACATTTAGAATGCCAAGTGTCTAGACTTTTACGAGTACAGTGCAGCATTGCCAGGTGGATTTGGCTAAAATATCGTACCAAATATGTCAAAATTATCGTATTTGCATCAATATTATCGTACAAAGTTTTCATCATACAGTATCATGGATTTCACCTATACAGATCTATTTCTAGAACTAGTTATCAAAGCTTAAATGAAAAACACAATAACACATTTATTTCAATTCTAAAATTTGAATGGTAGGGAAACAAAATAATATGTGTGCACTAATAGTAGTAGCAAAATGTCTGTAAAGTTTATTAAAATCAAATATGCTGTGGGAGTAAACTCTAGGACTAGCCTACATAGACTTGGCCTCCAGAACGCCCCAAAAATGTATCATAAAGGGGGGCAAATCGTCACAATATTGGAGGGATAGTCCGAGACATTCTTATGAATTTTTCATATATATATAAATATATACAGTAAGAGTGTAGTTTACTTATTGTAGAGATAGTTTATACAAGGTTGTACTGTATGTATGTACAGTAGGTGTGTCCTTTGTCTACTGTATGTATGAATAGCCTACAGGTGTTATGACTGGTTATATAAATATTGTGGAAATCGGTGTTTATGTTGATTTCAACTTAACCCCTTCAGACTCATATGACGCAGAGGTTGCCACATTAGCAATAAGAAATAGAGTTCTCTCACTCTTATAATTACCCTCCAAAATTAGTTTTCTGCCCACAGCTAACTCAAAGACCAATGCAGAGGTTGAAGTAAATAAACTAAAGATTTCTAAATACCCCTGATGGTAACAAAGGCTTTAAAGTATCCCTAATCGGCTCAAAATCGCGTCATATGTCGGAGAGGGTTAAATAGGTCCCGATAATGGAGAGTGATACAATTTTTCTATATTTGTTTTCCCATTTGTTCAACAATTTTCAAATTATTGTATATAGGCACTGAATTATTGTACAAATTCCCGAATTATCGCATTATTGTACACCTGGTATTGTACATTGTACAAATGTTCAAATTATTGTATTTGTACGATAATTATCGTACGACTGGCAACGCTGGTACAGTGTCGCTAGCAAGCTTAAATCGCAATATGCAAAGTCTACTCAACGTCAGTAAGTCCCACTGGAGGGCTTTCACAACTTGGATAGTAGAGTCCAACCAGAGTCCTGTCGGTAGCACTTATTTAAATACAGTACTTAGACTACCTTTTTGAGACCAAACATTAATTTTGTCAGTTGTTAAAGTCAACATTCACCTTTCAGCTATACGTAAACCTTTCCATGATTCAATAGGTCTGCCCATGCCAGAGGCAGACGAGAGAGGATTTATGAGGGCTTGCTTCCGTTTGAGGCCAACTCCATGTCGACTTATGCCACAGTGATCGATGAACTAAGTCAGGAAATTGTTACAAACTCCAATATATACTACCGGTACTAGGCTGGATGGGTTGCATGTTCTGAAGAAGCCGTTATTTTTTATGGCATTGACTACAGGGGACCGAGTTTTAGAGCTACCTATGTCTAAATCTCCTAACTGCTTGCAATTCAAGCCTCGGCTCCAGACTTCAATGCTATACTTCCCTTATGTTGCACTTTGCCAACCTGTTACATAAATTAATTCCCCAGTTTTGCGGGGCTGTAACAAAAAAAGGGTGGAGAGTTAAGGGCCAGTTCCTGGCATTACAACTCGACAAGTGCAAAGTCTGGACTGGATATCTAGTTGCGAGTTTACAGAAACCCAAGGGCTGAATAGATTTGCATATTAATATATTGGAATACAAATAATCTAATTTATTAATCTCATTCCCAACACCAAACACCTCCCAATGAAATTAATGAAAGCATATGATCTACTTGGGATTCGAACCTGGGTTACGATAAATGTACTGTAGGTTATTTGTAGGGTAGTAATTGGTAGGGGTCAACTGTCCATGCTATGCCGACAGGTACCTACCCGATAGCACTATCATTAGTTAGTGCTATATGTATTTTGTATTGTATGTATATATGTATATACAGTACTCAGGCACATACCCCATTGCTGGAGGGGGCCGACACAAGACAGAGCCTAAACAGAAACAAAATTTAAAGTTCTTATTCTCAGGGACCGGGACCACTTTTGCGTTCCCTCGCCCGTTTCTCTGTCTCGTCGAGTAGGAGAATTTATTATGTATTTTATACTATTGTTAATATCTTGTCAAATTGCAAATTTGATTTTAATAGAACATTTTGACATAAATTTTAGTTACTTTATTCATACAGAATTTAGTATAACTTACCAGAACTTCCTGAACTTCCCAAACTGACTAATTCCTTGAACGTGACGATAGTGCGTTGTTATATGTGCAATTAGTTTGCTTGGGAAACAGATTAACTTACTCATGTAGTGATGTACTGTACACCCAATGTGGTGGTTTTGTGTTCTTTTATTTCAAAATTTCATTTGATTAGAGCGTTATTTCCACATAGCGATTTTGATAAGTTCTTTTGCCTATATATTGTGTCGTCCCAGTTTTGGTTTGTTTATTTTGCAAGTTTTACATTATTATTACCACATACAGATCTTAAGGGGACCGCCCAGTTTTTGGGGGTGAAAATCGATGGAATTTGGCATGTTAAGCTGAACCCAGAAACATCAATGTATGTCATCCGTCAGTGTGGCAACTCCCAAGGCAAAATAACAACGGGAAATTGGTCTAAATCGATGTTATTTCAAACTTTCGCGGGCGCCGTAGCACCCCGCAACGGGACAAATATGGGGGGGGCGGTCGTGGTATGTCTGTGTATCGAAAAAAGGACCAGGTGCTAAATATTAGTGGAAAGCTTATACTGTACTGTATATGAATATATACGAATATATAAACTTACTTAGACTGGAGTGAAGACATCACTTAACTTTACAAGCCTTTTTTGCAATATGTAAGTTTTCGACCTTTGATCGACAATAACTCAGTTGGCTAACTACTGAACATATAAGGATGGTACTTACACCGTTGGAAAGCGCGTGAAATGCTCTATAAATCTCTTGCGCCGGTTTTTTGCATTTCCAATTAATTGCGACACAGCCCCTTGGCATAGGTAGCTGATCACGGAGTAAAAAATAATTACCTAATTCCGCATTTAGATACACAATATAAAAAATAAGACAGAGTTGTAAAACCACCTGTCCTGAGTTGTCTGATCACTCTGAATAGATTATACAGTGCTTGGGTTTCAAGCCTATCGACGTCAGAATTATTATTGTATTTTCGAACTAATTTCCACCTTAATTCAGGAACTAATTGACCTAGAGAGAAAAATAAAAAAATATTTTCCTCCTTACATCATCCTGTATAAGTGTGCGAAATCTCATTGAAATTGGACAAAGTTCAGTGTCACCACCCTAGTAAATACCGGGCGGTCCCCTTAACCCTCCAGCCCCGGCTATTGTATTCTATAATTTCCCCAAAACCCGGGGGTTTTGGCCGAAAAACGTCTATGCCTAGGCTACCGTATCTTTGTTATTTTGACTGCTTCTGCATTCCCGCGCATCCCCAAGCGTAGATGTGTTTCGTACCTGTAGAATGGCGTTGAGTAGAGCTCTCTAGGTCAACTGGTTCAGTTGTGATGAAGATTTCCGTGGAGAGAACTTTGTGGCGATATCAGCCACTTTTTACTACTTAACAATAACACACCCACACACGAACAAGCGACGCTTCTCCTTCTTGTGGTCGGAGATGCGCGGCGTCAGTCCAACCGGCTGTTGTTTACATGCGTCGGACAGATGCCTCGCACACCAAGCTTACAGGCTTTCAAGCTGCCGGTGCCTCAGAGCCCTACCGGGTTCCGCGGGCGCATTTGTTATGGGTTTCTCAGAGCCCAACCGGGTCTGGTGGGTTAAACACTCAAACCATTACACCATCTATACAGTTAAAGGTTAAGTACACGACTACGATTTTATATCCATTTATCGAATACTGTACTGGATATCAATAAAATCATGTATTCAAACCCAACTGCACACTGCATAGCCTAATATTTTAAGTGAAAGGAAAGCATATTTTATGGGGCACAGACCTCTAAGGACCGACCTCGCTATCAAATGTACCTGAACCTTTAGGAATGATCAAATTTGTTAATCTCACTCCCAACACCAAACACCTCATAATGAAATTAATGAAAGCATATGATCCACCCGGGATTCGAACCTGGGTTACCACATACAGATCTTAAACACTCAAACCATTACACCATCATGACAGTTAAAGATTAAGTACATGACTATGATTTTATATAAATTTATCAAATACTGGATATCAATCTAATCATGCATTCAAACCTAACTGCACAATGAATAGCCTAACAATTAATATATGTGAAAGGAAAGCACATTTTACGGGGTACAGATCTCTAAGGACTGACCTCGCTATCAAATGTACCTGAACCTTTAGGAATAATCTAATTAATTAATCTTACTCCTAAGTGAGGAAGTACATGAACGAAGGCGGTGCTCGTTGGGGGGAGGGGAGTCGACTGACTGGGGACAGAGGTGCATGGGGGCGGTTCGTTCGTGGCCACCCCTTCGGGGATCACGGCGTCAGGCAATAGATAGATAGACTCCTAACACCAAACACCTCTCAATGAAATTAATGAAAGCATATGATCCACCCGGATACAGTATATAGGGGCTGCTATATTTATCATACCTTCCGCTAAACCTTTGTTAGACAGGTTGAGCTGTCCTGACTTTCTGGCCATTCTGATGACCTGAGGATGTAGTGGCTCTCCTTTACTCTCCCCAAAGATGGCTCCCACATTGGCAAAGCCCTGCTGCATCACTGGCCTACCCCCTCGCACCCGTATCCTGGCTCGCACGTTGCTATAGGCTCGGGATGTTGGCTTACGTGGCGGGCTCAGTCTTGGGGCAGCATTCCTGGGCACAGATATATATTAAGCTCATAGAAATACAGGAATCTACTTACTAACCCATACTTGGTAAGTAGGTTTACCTTAAAATCTTAAATCATATTAGTAAATCAGTGGGGGCATATGCTATGTATTGTGCCGCATAAATTTAATCTTTTTAAGGTCAATTATTGTGACTATTTTAAAATTTTATATCAATAATTTTAATCAAGCATTATTAATTTGAAGTTTCTCGTATAACCTCTGCTTACTTTTGGTCTGTATGTATTAATTGTTTATCTTTTTCTATTGTTATTATAAATTATTCTTGTGAAAAGAGTACTCTTTGTTAAAAATCTGTTAATGCTTCTTCATATTTTGCAATTATTTTTCTTTATTGCATTGTATCTATTCATTGTCGATAGTATCAATTGCTCGCTTTTGCGATTTCCTTAGTTTATTTGTACAATAAATGTAGGTTATTTGTAGGGTAGTAATTGATAGGGGTCACTTGAAGCATGCTATGTTTTTTTTTTTTTTTTTTTTTTTTTTTTTTTTTTTTTTTCTATATTCCAACTTACTTCCTCTCGGGCATAGGCTGAGAGCCTTAACATTCACCGCTTTACAATGAACAGTGAAGCCCGTGAGGTCTTGTTCCAGTCTAGGGAGTGAGACATGTGAAGCACGTAGAGTACAACGAGCACCTGCCATCTTGCCTTCACATGAGGCACGGTGCTCACTCATGGCCCGAAACGACCCCATCTCTGAAGCCATCTCGTTCCCGTGCTTCACTGTCTCAACCCCTACACTCGGACTCTCACACTTACACACACACAACGCCACCTGTTGAGCAGATAACTCACCAGGCATTGCTTACAGGTACCTACCCGATAGCACTATCGTTAGTGAGTGCTTTATATATATTTTTGTACTATTGTTGATATCTTGTCAAATTGCAAATTTAGCTTAATAAAAAATTTGATATAAATTGTAATTTCTTTATTCATACAGAATTTAGTAAAATTTACCAGAACGTCCCGGACTTCCCATTTTGACTAATTCCTTGAACATGACGATGATGCATCGTTATACAGTAGGGTCCCGCATAGAACGTGTTCACATAGAACGTTTCCCCTATAGAGCGAATGACCAAAAATATTATTCAAAATTTTTCGTTAAGAACGAATGTGATCATATAGAGCGATTCCGCCATCAAAGTAGGGCAAATCAAAGGAGTTCTCATATGGAGCGCCGAAATATCGTACAGAACGTCTCGTGTCGTGACGTAGATGCGCATTGAGACGTCACTGTCGTCTTTTTTCTGTTGATTTTTACCATAGGTTATGTGTTTCACATACTGTAGAGCGATTTCACAGAACGACCTCGTTTATCGACCAATTTTTCGTTTTATGCGGGACCCTACTGTATGTGCGATCAGTTTGCTTGGGAACCAGATTGACTTACTCATGTAGTGATGTACACCCTATGTGGTGAATTGTGTTCTTTTATTTCAAAATTTTATTTTATTAAGCGTTATTTCCACATAGCGATTTTGATAAGTTCTTTTGCATTTATCTTGTGTCGTCCCAGTTTTGGTTTGTTTATTTTGCAAGTTTTACATTATAATTACAAGGGGAAGGGAGACTGGCAGGAGTGTTCAAGTTATAGAGGTACTGTATTAGTTTATTATCAGTTGTTGGAAAGCTATATGGCAGGGTGTTGATAGAGAGGATAATAAAGGGTACAGAAGGTGCAATAGGAGAAGAGCAGTGCGATTTTAGGAGGGGAAGAGGGTATGTGGATCAGATTTTTGCAGTAAGACAGCTATGCGAGAAGTATTTAGAGAAATTTACAGATATTTTGGGCTTTTATGGATTTAGAGTCAGATACAAGGGGAGGTACAGGGGTAGGAAGACCTCCATTAAGATGGAGAAACTGTGTAGGACAAGCGTTGGAAGATAGAGGAATGACTATAGATCAGGCAAGAGAAGTGGTATTAAATAGGAATTAATGGAGAATGCTAGTGAATAGATGAGTGAAAATGCGGTCGTTTGGGAGAGGGGGTCAGGCGCCAGTTGCAGTTGGACTAGATTATAGGTTTGATTCCCGAAGGGAAGTAGAGAAAACCTAATATTTAGTAGGGCCCCGTAATCATTGACGACTTCGCCTATTACAGTAAAAGTCCTTTAATCCGACGACCGATGATTCGAATCTCCCAATAGTCCGAATTTTTCAATTTGAGGCCAAATCCGAATTCACCCGATGGTCCGAATTTCAAGAAGTCCCAAAGTCCCCTTTTTGAGGCATTAGTCCACTCAAATGACACATAATGGAGCACACACATATCATATGTTCATGAATTCACTTTAAAAGTTTACCATTGTCATTGTAGCCTATTACCTACTTCAAAACATTCAGATTAATGGTCAAAGGAAGCTACTGATATAAACGTAAACACCACATCGTCTGCTAGAGTTTGTTTTGCTCTTGAACGTATCCTTGGGACGCTCCGATGCGCTACTGGCTTGCACCGCATTTTCTGCAAGCGCATTCAGTCTTGAGCTTGAAAACGCACCTTTGGACGTTCCGATACGCTACTATTTATAGTTCAGTGATCGGAGCGTCCCAAGGGTGCTTTCAAGATAACAAGACAAGGGTGCTTTCAATACAATATAATATAACAGAGCACGTCACAAAAGGAAAATCACAAAAGGAAAATTACAAGAACCTCTCAGGGAAGTGCCGTTGTTAAGGCATTACTTCCCGAACCACATCTGATCTGATCTTCAAGAGCAAGACAAACTCGCTAGTAGACGGAAGAAGAAGAAGACGACGATGCGGACATATGGTGTTTACGTTTATATCAGCAGATTCCTTTGACCATTAATCTGAATGTTTTGAAGTAGGTAATAGGCTACAATGATAAACTTTTGAAGTGATTTCATGATCATATGATATGTGTGTGTGCACCATTGTGTCATTTGGGTGGCCTAATGCCTCAATGTTTTCGTCATACACAGGTTCATAGGGGTAAAGTCCGATAATCCGAAAAATCCACTAATCCGAACGAGGGCCGGTCCACTGCCCTTCGGATTAACGGAAGTTTACTGTATAATAGTCTCCATTCAACATCCCGCGCCAGCATTTTGAATATCCCGCGCGGAAGTTACCATGGAGTACTCGTCATAAGTGCGCGCTTAATTCCCTTATGGGATCGTCATTTTGATCGGGTACCCTACAGAAAAAAAAAATGTAAAATATAAAAAATAAAAAATAACTTAATATCTATATCATATGACTTGCCATATGCGTGGATTTCTCATGTTTTGCTTCCCCGACACCAGGCCCTCTAGTGGCCATCTTCGCCCTTCACTGATATACCAAGATAAAACTATAGAAATCAACGAATGGGAAGTGGGATGGCTGGGAGGGACAGTGTCGTCAATGATTACGGGGCCCTATTAGGTTTTCTCTACTTCCCTTCGGGAATCAAACCTATAATTTAATAGGGCCCCTTCATCATTGACGACTTCGCCTGATTACCAAGACTGGAGGCGGGACATTCGTGACAATATCCTAACCTCAGGGAAAAAGAATCCGTATAAAACAATTTAAGTTTTATTGTATGCAAACAATATACAGTATAGAAAAGATTTGCAAGCAGTGCGTGACATTAAGTAACTGCTTGCTCATGGTCAGATCTTTACATTAGATCGTATGCATGATATATTGGGACACGCATGTGTTCCCAAGAACTACAACTTCTGCAGAAGTTTGTTCGTTCTACAGTAATCTTAAATTTATTTGTACAGTAAATATATTTGTACCATCTGAGAATATGTACATAGTTGCAACTATGCTAGATATCTTCTTATAATTAACATAAAATTAAATAGACCGTAGAACCAGTCTTATCACAGCTCGTGATTCATCACAATCTCCAGGGGTACAGTGGGGTAAGGACTATTCCGCACCACCCCCCCTTTTTAAAAACAAAACTTACATAATAGATCATTACCTACTGTACCCGTTGTCGTAAAGCTACACAGGTACGCTTTGGTTTATCTAGGGTGACAGACAGGTAGCGTGTAAGGAAAGTATGATTGGAAGCCCATAATTGAGTATTAGCAATGTCCTCTACCAAAAATTTTGGGCGGGTGCCCAACCCCGAAAGGAGTTGAAATAGGGGAGCTATCCCCCTGTCAAAGGCGGCTTTCTAGGGCCTTTCCTAGCTGATGCTGAGAGGATTGGGTTCTAGTCATGTGGTGATGGGCTGGTCTATCCGAGTGAGAACTGAGCGATCTCTGCCATACCCATAGCTTACTCTGACTGTTCCTTTTACTTATATATCTTCTAGATCTCAAGTGGCGGCGTCTTTTCCGTGGATTGACCTCCCTACTGCCAACCTAGAAGTTGGCAGATTGGGAGCCAAAGCGTCACATTTTTCCCTTACCCCTCAACTTTCCCTTCATAATTGCTGAGGGGCACAGGGCCTTGGGTGGGGCTTTGGTTTCCCGGGCGTTTCCGCACCCTCCTCAGCTCCCTGCCTTGGAGTGGCTTCGGTCACCCGGGCTTTGTTAGTGGTAAGCAGGGAGGATTTTGTGGGGGCGCTCATTTATGGCCTTGGCCTTGCTCGAGACCTTGGGGCTGTTCGGCCAGACAGCCTGGGGAACAACAACAAACCAAATTTTTTTAAAGAAACCTGAGAGACTGCCCATTTCCTGATATCGTGAGCCCTGCCTATCACGCCGGGATTACTTTCCCTAATAACGTCAACAAGCAAGGAAGCTAACTCTCTTCTCGTAACACGTCTACCTGTCTGGTTGACCCATAATGCACCTGGTTGGCGAGGGTGCGCATCCCTCATAAACTTAGTGAGTGCTTGCACAGGACATAAGAGGTGATGAGTAAGGCCCCTCTTCAAAGCCGGGATGGAAAATTCAGAAAATACATGGTCAGAATGCTCGTTCTTAGCTATAAATGTGGGGGACGGCGCGATTTGTACATGATCGTGCAATCTCCCAAACCTAAGGCAATTAGGTTCGTTGCTCATCGCCGCCAGCTCAGAGACCCTGTTTCCGGTGGCCAGAGCCATGAGGAATACAGCCTTTTTCAAAAGTGAATCAAAATCCGGCGCATTATTATATTTGCGCGATTGAAGTACTGATAAGGCTTTGTCAAGTGACCAAGTAGGCATGAGCTGACGGGGTGGTGGGCGAAGCTTGAAACACGCCCTCATAAACCCTTTCTCCTCCGCCTGCGGTATGGAAAGGCCAGTGAGATAAAAAAAAAAGGGAGTTCTAATGACAGACAAATGATTTTTTAAAGTGGTTACTGAAAATAGTTTCTGTTCGAATAGGTAGTCTAAATATTTGAAAATTAAAACTTCTGAGGCAGTCGTTTGCCCTGACTCTACAATCCAGGTTGAGGTTTTCCAATGGGATTGATATTGTCTCCTGGTAGACATAGTGTATTGATTCATCAGTTTATTAGTGACACTTTCCCCAAATTTAGCTAACCATTTGGCATTGTAAATGTCCACAGGGCAAAACTGAGCGAGGTCCGAAGGTTGCCAATTGTTTCCAAGTGGAAAGCGGAGACCGGGAGGGACACCGGGTTCCCGCACCATTGTTGCAATTGATGGTACCATACCTGGGATGGCCATAGCGGCGCGATCATCGAGACTAGGCCCCGGTAACCCCTCAGCTTGTGAATTACTTTGCACATTAGCACAGAATCTGGTAGAGGAAAAAAATAGATTGATGTCCACCTGGTCCAATCCACCAACAATGCATCGGGTCCCCCCGCCGGGGTTAAATCCTGACGAGTGAGGAAGAGAGGGAGTCTGTGGTTCTCTTTGGATGCAAACAGGTCCACTTGTGGACGGTAAGGTTTTGCAATCATCGCAATCATCTTGTCGAAGATGGCCTGTTTGATTGTCCATTCTACTAGAGTGCTCCGCCGGCGAGAGCGAGCGTCTGCCCAGACGTTCGCCACGCCGGGGAGATATGTTGCATGCAGGAAAATGCCCAGCGATTCGGCCAGGGCAAAAATCTGTTCGGAAACCTTCAGCAACTCTCGGGACCTCACTGAGCCCTGTTTTTTAATACAGTAAACTGCAGTTTGGTTGTCCATGCGGAACGCTATTGATTTCTTTGTCAAAGTCATGCTGTGATTTTGGAGTAAAAAGAGAGGAACTAAAAGCTCTTGTTGGTTGATATGCCAGTGAGTGTCGTCTGACCAGGTGCCCTGCCCTTGATGGCCCTGGTTTGACTGATAGCCCCAACCTAGTGCCCCTGAGGTGTCTGTGTCTACCCATACCATAGGAGGGGGAGAAACCCATGTCGTTATAGAGTGGAGTACTTCCCGCTTGGCCCAGACCGACAGTAAGCTGTGGATTAATGGAGGAATTGGCCATAATTTCTTCTCCGGCGAGAGAGGAAAAACCTTGTTGCCTTCCAGGATTAATCGTTTGACTTTCAGCCGGCCCAACTTCACAGTTAATTGTATCCAGTTGAGAGAGCCGATCAGGGAATCCCACGTCTTCCTGGTCGTATCCAGACTGTGGAGAAAACGGAACAGTTTCTTGCGAAATCTGTTTCGGTTGTCCACACTCTGAGTAAGAGTCAGATTGGCGGTACCCCAGACCAGCCCTATCCACTGAATAGTCCTTGTGGGGACAAGGAGAGACTTTGCCAAGTTCACCTTGAACCCAAGGGTTTGCACATGAGCCAACACTTGGTTTACATGATCGTGACATAATTCCTATGAGTTCGCCACTACTAGCCAGTCGTCTAGATACCAAAACACCTGTATGCCCTGGACTAATAAAGGCAAAAGGGCTTGCCGGACTAGTTTTGTGAAAATTCTTGGTGCCAGGTTCAAACCGAAAGGCATTCTTTGGAAGACATAAGTCTCTTGCCTGACCCTCAGAGCGAGGAATTTTTGGAACCTCTTGTTTATAGGGACATGCCAATAGGCATCTTTGAGATCGATTGAGCACATCCAACCTTGCGGCGGAAGTGAGAGTCTGAGTTGCTGTACTGTAAGCATCCTGAAGGGTGAATTCTCTATAAAGGTATTCAGGTGCGAGAGATCAAGAACTGGTCGCATCTGCACACAGTCCCTTTTTGGCACTAAAACGAGTCGTGAGGTGAACACTAGGTGATTGGAATTGACTGGGATAAGGACATGTTTGGAAATCATTTCTTGGACTAGAGCCTCCTCCTCCTGAGACACACTGTTGTATTCCAGCGGCTGACGCAGTCGAGGCCGCCGGAGCCACCGCCAGGTGATTCCTTTGCTCACTACTTTCCAGGACCAAGTTTTCTTGGGCCAGGCCGAGCAGAATGAACGGAACTAACCCAGGTGCAAACTGGGCCTGTCCTTCAAGGCAACTCTCAAATCCTGCACCCTTAAGCATGGTACTGGGAGACAGAGTATGGGTGGCTAGTTTTTTGGAGGGGGAGGTGGTTTGGTATCTGGGGGCTGGCTAGTTTTGGTGGACGAATGCCCCTGACTACCCTTTTGTGGGGCTTTACCTTTGTACCTAGAGTATTTACCTTGTTTGGACTTGTGCAGATTACCTCCCTGCTGAGGAGGGGGTCTGGGGTCCCTTGGTGACTGTTTGGCCTGTGGCTGGTAAGGCTTGCTACCGCCCTTTGACTTCTGAAAGGGCTTCATCGCAGGGTCCTTCCAAAGTTGGGAGGTAACCTGCTTCCAAGCATTAACCATATTAAACACTAGACTCCAGGTGTCTGAGTTAAGTAGGGGGGCAGTAAGGACCGGCGAGAGAGTTACCCGGCGACCTATGTCTGCCGGCAACTTCCTGACCAGATGGACTCTCAGATCTTGGCGGGCTCGAACCGCTTCCATGATCGCAATTCTGATGTCTCCTAAAGACTGAATGGAATTTTGTAGCAAAAGTCTCCTAGACAACTCAGTAGCTTTCCTAATTTGGGGGTCAGCTATGGCTGAAATAGTACGTGCAAGAGAGGCAGCGATCTTTTTTTTTTTTTTCTATGTGATTTAGGGAGGCAAAAGGCGACTAACTAAGTACTGAGAGAACATCCGGTAGGCCTTATATCTTAACTTGAAATCCCGCTCGAGGTGAGCAGCAGGGGGAGTAGAGAAAGGTTCATCTAGGGAGTGCAAAGATACTTTGGACGCCGCAAGAAAGGTAAGTAAATCTGAGGACACTCCTTTTGCTTTGGCTACCGGCAAAGAAAAGTAAGCATGATTTTCTTGGGGAACCTGATGGGAAGACTTAGAAGTAATTGTGGCAGCAAACACCTGAGCCTCTATCTCCCAATCTACCCAGGGGCCTAGCCCAACCTGCCCCATCTGCAGGACTGGTGTATGCGTATGGTCTAAGAGCGAAATTGTAGCCAATTCCGGTGTGAGAGCATTTAAAGCTTTGACATCGTTGACGCCATCAGCTTTTGACCAGTCTGCAACCAGTCGTGCAGAAGCGGCGGGAGGGACTGCCGGGGCAGCTGTGTACAGAAAGTAGTCTGGATTGTAAGAACTTGGAATAGCTTTAAGTGACATATCTAGAAATCTCCCTGCCTCATCTTTTGCTCGAAACTTTCTACTCCTGTTAACTTCAATCTGCCATCCGCCGGGGACCGGAAGTTCCCCTGAAACGGTGGGTTGAGCTAGTTGTGGGTTCTGAGGGATCGCAGGGATCCATGAACAATCAGGGCCATAGAGGAGGGGCATGGGGCCCTTCCTCAGTGGTGCCTTATCTAAAGGAGGGGGAGTGACATCAGCGATAACCCTTAGGCTGGTGGTAGTAAGCGTAGCCGGCACTGTAGTGCCTGGAACCGCAGCCACCGCCAGGGTAGGACATGACGGAAGAAAACCTGGGGGGTCTAGGGGCCTTACTACAGAAGGACTAGGGGTCACTACAGGTTGACAAGCCGAAGGGTCAGAGGGGGCAGGGAGTTGATAATGTTGCATAACCTTACGCAATAACTCACTTATTTGATCTGAAGTGATACACTTACTGTGAGAGCCCCTGGATAATTGGGAGCTTGCTTCAGAGTCCTCACCTGCGACAGACTGGGGGGCCGGGGAGAACAGCATTTCCTCCGGCTCCGTACTCAACTCAGAATTATCTTGTTGTACCTCTAATTCATGATCCGCCGGGGGCCACATTAAATCTGGAACCGAAGATGGTAACATATCTATGTTACTGTCATCAGCTCTTTCCTGATTTACGTTAAAAAGAGATTGAGATGGCTCAGACTGACGCCAGTAGCCCCCTGCCACAAAGGGCTGGGAGTCTGGTATTACCTGAGAGTTACCATCTACGTGTGACCCTGACGGATATCCCTTGTACTGTTCGGCCAGGACTCTCCTAGGGCCTGTTGATCGAACACTACGGGGTACAAAATTCAATTTTGGTATGGCAAAGGTAACATTGGTAGGCACACTTAAGGATTGATCATGACTAGGTATGGATTCCAGTACGTCTGTCCCTATTTCCGAGTCGCCAGAGTCGTGCCGAGGCGTGTCCGAGGTCGAGGGTGGTGGCTGAGGGGTGTCCCTCCGGTTGCCACTGCTTGCCTGACTCGTCGATCCCCCAGAGTCCTGTCTCCGGCGTTTGAGAGACCGGGAAGACTCGGCGGAAGAGTGTTTACTGTTTGTGGGGGGACCTTGACCTTGACTTCCGCTTAGGAGAGGATGATCTTCTTCTCTTAGCACGGTCGGAGAGGGGAACCTCGGTGACCTCACTCTCAGTGCCACTGTTACTACTCACTACCTCTTTGCTGAGAGCTTTCGACTTGACTTTGGGTCTGACAGATTTAGAGGAACAGGGTTTAACAAGAGGTAACTTTATAATTAGTTGGTCCCATAGGGTCTCATCATCACAGTGAAGCCTTATGGGCCGTGTCTTTGGCATAAGAATTAAACGTAGATTTTTATCTCTTGAAGTGCCGCCAAACACGATAAATCTTTCTTAGTAACTAACGGGGTTTTCAAATCAGAGCAAATTGAACAGCGTTTAGATAACGACAAGCCTCTAGAACGATCTAGGCATTTCACGCACTTAATGCATAGTTTGTGAGCGAAAATAGGCAACAGAGAGCAGCTAGGAGTAATGCATAGTTCAAACCTCGGCATGGTGCCAAAAAATGCCCCCGGAAGACAAACCACGCCGGGATCTTTGATTGTTCCTACCCGTTTTGAAGACGGATAACCTGAGCCCACAGTATGGGGCCGCCGGAAAAAAACAACCAAACTAAGGCGAGGGAGACAAGGCACAGCTCCACTCACTAAAGTCCCACATATCACACATAATAAATACATATAGGGACGTCTCCCCTACCCCCAAAACATGCAAACACACATGTTCAATCACTAGGGGTATACATAGGCATATAATAACAATACAGAAAATTTAGCATCCTAAATTACCTGAAGCCTACGCCGGAGACCCCTAACTAGGCTGGCCACGAGGTCCGAAGAACATCACAGGTAGACGACGCTCCGAAGCCCCAGCAGCAGCACACAGACGAGGGGAGGCCCACCAAAGGGGCCTACAAGCAAAACACGAACTCTGGAAGGCGGAGCACCACGTGTAGACACCCTGAAACCAGAGCATTTGCTGATTCTTGAATCGAAGGGCATGTACTTTCCTCAATACTGACAGTCTGTATCATGCCTTGTAGAGTGGTAGCCTCCTAGCTAAAGTATCACAAAAGCTAAAGGCGTAATCACAACAATAATAAAAACACACGCGGTACGACGATCCTGGGACCCGCCGACGCCTGTTACAATAATACCCTAAAATTACACATACTTCCTGCGGACATACCAAATCTGGCAGCCGTGCTAGCTGATCTAAACCTTGTTACTACAACACAGATATATACAAATGAGTAAGGACTCACTAGAAGCTCTGGAACGTCGAATGAAGCGGAGCTCGGCGAAAGCCTTGTTGACAGGATGGCCGCGGAAGTTGGAAGGGCGAAGATGGCCGCTAGAGGGCCTGGTGTCGGGGAAGCAAAACATGAGAAATCCACACATATGGCAAGTCATATGATAACAGATATTAAGTTCTTTTTTCTTTTTTATATTTTACAGAGTTTTTTTTCTGTAGGGTACCCGATCAAAATGACGATCCCATAAGGGAATTAAGCGTGCACTTATGACGAGTACTCCATGGTAACTTCCGTGCGGGATATTCAAAATGCTGGCGCGGGATGTTGAATGGAGACTATTATACTACAGTAATAGGCGAAGTCGTCAATGATGAAGGGGCCCTATTAAATAATAGTCCGTCAGGCGTCTGGCCCAGGGAGCCAGTATATACGAAGGGTACTCCTGGATGCGTGGCAGACAGGCTTGTGGTGGTGAACTTCGCTGCGTGTCTGCCTGCTGAGACCGGAACTTCTCCGGGAGATCTGGGACCTGGGAATCTTTTGCTGGAGACCCCAAATGGGCCTGGGTCTCTGGGTGACCTAGATATGCATTATTTTATGTTATTTATTTTGTCTCGAGTCGGCCACCCCCAGCTAGAAAGAAAAAAGGGGTATGTGCCAGAGTATATAATTATAGAGATGGATTTGGAAAAAGCGTATGATCGTGTGGATAAAGAAGCAATTTAGGTGTTAAGGATTAATGAATTTGGAGGAAATATGATGTTGTTGTTGATGTTCCCCTGGGTGTCTGGCCGAGCAGCCCCAAGGTCCCGAGCAAGGCCATAACCGAGTGCCGCCCCCACAGAACCCTCCCTGCTTTCCACTAATAACACCCAGGTGACCGAAGCCACTCCAAGGCGGGGAGCTGAGGAGGGTGCGGAAATGCCTGGGAAACCAAAGCCCCACCCAAGGCCCTGTGCCCCTCAGTAATTATGAAGGGAAAGCTGAGGGGCAAAGGAAAAATATGACGCTTTGGCTCCCAGTCTGCCAACCTCTAGGTTGGCAGTAGGGAGGTCAATCCACGGAAGAGACGCCATCAATTGAGGTCTAGAAAATATATAAGTACAGTAAGATAGTAACAGTCAGAGTAAGCTATGGGTATGGCAGAGAACGCTCAGCTCTCACTCTGATAGAACAGCCCATGTTAATGGTGGTGGTGCATGGGTTGAGATAAACATGGAATAATAATTGCCAACCTGCACATAATTCGGGTGCCCAACCCCGAAAGGAGTTGAAATAGGGGAGCTATCCCCCTGTCAAAGGCGGCTTTCTAGGGCCTTTCCTAGCTGATGCTGAGAGGATTGGGTTCTAGTCATGTGGTGATGGGCTGGTCTATCAGAGTGAGAGCTAAGCGATCTCTGCCATACCCATAACTTACTCTGACTGTTCCTTTTACTTATATATTTTCTAGATCTCAAGTGACGGCATCTTTTCCGTGGATTGACCTCCCTACTGCCAACCTAGAAGTTGGCAGATTGGGAGTCAAAGCATCACATTTTTCCCTTGCCCCTTAACTTTCCCTTCATAATTGCTGAGGGGCACAGGGCCTTGGGTGGGGCTTTGGTTTCCCGGGCATTTCCGCACCCTCCTCAGCTCCCGGCCTTGGAGTGGCTTCGGTCACCCAGGCTTTGTTTATGGTAAGCAGGGAGGGTTTTGTGGGGGAGCTCGTTTATGACCTTGGCCTTGCTCGGGACCTGGGGGCTGTTCGGCCAGACAGTCTGGGGAACAACAACAACAACCTGCACATAATTATCTTGCAAAGTGATGTCACTGAAATAATTATTAACAATGGTATAAAGCATTTTATGGATCGTCTACACCAGACCTGTGACGTCATAGGGGTATCCTCATCCTGGACTGGATGGTGGACTTACACCCCTATGACATCACAGGTCCGGTGTAGACGATCCACAAAATTCTTTATACCATTGTTAATAATGATTTCGGTGCCATTGCCATGGACGTTACACTTGAACCTGAACTTAAACTTTTATACACTACCAGTACAGTATAATTATATAAATGAGAGTAAGACTTACAGCTCTCCATCAGTAGAGTCTGAACCTCTTCTGCTGGCTGCTGACACTGCTGACCCCGCCCGCCCGGTGCCAGTACCTCGGAACACACCGCGACTCATGGCACGTCTTATTCGGCTCCGACCACTCTCTAGTGATCTTACAGGTTTGATGTTTTCTGAATCTGAAAATATACCAGTAGTACAGTATTAGATAAACAGTTTTTGCAATTTTTTAACGCTGTGTACTCCCTTGATTAACAGGGCTAGGGCGTGCCCTTGTTACAGGGACTTAACTGGACATTTGCCACAAATCGCTAGACTGAGTGTCCAAAATCTTGACATGTCCACCATTCTTTAACTGTCTTCGTAGCGCAATGGATAAATGCACTGAATTTCGGTGTGAGCATCCTAGGTTCGAATCCCTGGACTGCCACATGTATTTGTTGATTTCATTAATTGAGTTTAGGAGTAAAGTCAGTTGGTGGGGGTAACATAATAATTCATTCAGGTTCAGGGGTAGTTTATAGAGAGGCCATCCTTAGGGTTAAGGCCCCATTTATTACTCTTTCCATTCATCTATCCATAGCCTATGATAGCGCAGTTGGAATTGTGTACATGCTTAAATTGGTATGCAGGATTCGAAACTGCATAATAAATCGTAGGCTTGTCCACCATTCTTTAACTGTCTTCGTAGCGCAATGGATTCAGTGCATTTGCACTGAATTTCGGTGTGAGCATCCTAGGTTCGAATCCCTGGACTGCCACATGTATTTGTTGATTTCATTAATTGAGTTTAGGAGTAAAGTCGGTTGGTGGAGGTAACATAATAATTCATTCAGGTTCAGGGGTAGTTTATAGAGAGGCCTTCCTTAGGGTTAAGGCCCCATTAATTACTCTTTCTATTCATCTATCCATAATCTATGATAGTGCAGTTGGAATTGTGTACATGCTTAAATTGATATGCAGGATTCGAAACTGCATAATAAATCGTAGGCTTGTCCACCATTCTTTAACTGTCTTCGTAGCGCAATGGATTCAGGGTTCGAATCCCTGGACTGCCACATGTATTTGTTGATTTCATTAATTGAGTTTAGGAGTAAAGTCGGTTGGTGGAGGTAACATAATAATTCGCTGATTTGATAATTCGCGGGTTTTTCCAATAACAATTGAAAACTTATAACTAACTTATTACCAAAGGCAGTTTGAATCAATATATGTGCTTTTTATGACCTCCCAACTCTTAACCCGGCAAGTGCGGATCTCATCATAAGAGTTTTACCGGTGCGCTGCGGATCTCCTCATATAATCCAAGGCCTAAAAAAAAAACATTTAAATCAGCCCAGTATATATATTTTTTTTTGGCAAGGGCCATGCCAAATATCACTCCTCCACATCCCCCCCCCCCCCCCCTTTCAAATATCACCTATTCTCCCTGTTATTCCCTTATTCTTAGGTATATTTTCGTGCTAACATTAGCGAGTTGCTAGCAGGGCGTGGTTATCCGTGTTACCAAGCGTGGGAAAGAGCGAGAGAGACTACCACGCAACAGTGTCTCTCCAGCCGTCGTGACGGCTGGCAGGCTGCCTCAGCCATAAGTTATGTAACTCCCGGCCTCTATCGCCGATTTTGACCATCCAAACGCTGTTTCCACTTGTTTTAATGTTGTAACAGGTTAATACCTTTATAATCAACGTAAAATAGGCGCATATTTCTTACAGTTTCTTACAGTTTCTTACAGTAGATCCTCTGGAAAAAGGCAAACTATGCCTGTGTATCCAGCTCAGTACCAGTACTTGCACTGCTGCGGTCGTTCACGGTGTTGGCGGCGGCGGTAGCAGACGCAACATTTTTACTATTCTGTATTTTTGTTCTATAATCAAACTTCAAATCTTGTCTTCCCCATGCTTTATCAAGATTACATATGGATAAGTATTAATGATATTTATGGTACGATGACGATTTGAGTTTAGGAAACAGTCTAAATACCTCCGCACAGGGAGGGGTGGCCAATACCCCACCTACGCAGTGGAGAGGTTAACCCTTCCCGCCCGGGCTGCCTTACTTAACCCGGGAGCTGCGGGGAGACTCTTAAGAGTTCCCCCGGCGCACTGCGGGAAGACTCTTAAGAGTCAGAGAAAATAAAAATCAACTTTTGACATCGAAAAAAAAATATTTTTTTATATTTTTTTATTTATTTTTTTTTTTTTGGCCCCTGGGCCATGCAAAATCTCAGTCCTCTACCTCCCCTCCTTCCCCACTTTCCTCCTCTCCTTCAGTTATCACCTATTTTCCCTGTTATTCCCTTATTCTGAGGTATATTTTCGTGCTAACATTAGAAATCCGATTGGAGGGTGTGGTCATCACTGATAGCAAGCGAGTGCAAGAGAGAGAGAGAGAGTATCGATCGACTGTGTCTCAGTGGCCTTGGGGGAAATTGGCGGGAAAGCAGATTGCCTCACCCATACATTATACAACTCGCGGGCTATATCTCCGATTTTGACCATCCAAACGCTGTTTTCACTCGTTTTATTGTTGTTTCAGGTTAATACCTTTATAATCAACCCATAATAGGCGCATATGGATAAATATTAATGCTATTAATGGCACAATGAATATTTTAGTGACGGAAACACCTCAAATACGTCAGCACAGGGGGACGTTTCCAATTACCCCCATGCGCACTTCAGAGGTTAAGGACGGAGGCTGTATCCGGGCGATTTGGCTGAAAACACAACATACGTTAACTAAGGCTAATCTCGCTTAACCCTTCCTACCCGGGCTGTCTCAGCCAATGACGGTCGCCCCTACCCGGGCGATATGGCCGAAAAACGTCTAGGCCTAGGCTACCGTATTTATGTTTATTTTCACTGCTAGAACTTTCCCACTCATCTATAATCGTAGTGCGGTTTTCAATCTGTATTTTGGCATTGAGTAGAGCTCTGTAAGTCAACTGGTTCAGTTGTGATGACGATTTTAGTGGAGCCAATATTGCAGAGATGTTGCCAATATGGGGGCTTTTCAGACACTAATTTCATCATGACGTCATAACAATAACACTGAGGAGTCTTCTCCTTGTTTTCGGAGGTGCGGTGACGAACGCTTGGGTTTGTTGACATACGTCGTACGCACGGCGTTCGGACCAAGCTTAATTAGGCTATTAAGCTCATGCCTTAGATAAGGCATACCGGGTATTGGCCCTTCTTTCTTGCTGTCATTACCTAAGGCAGCCCGGGTAGGAAGGGTTAATATACTACCTACATTAATCAAACATATGTCAAAATGGGCGCCTTACCTTGCCGCGTAGAATGGCGTTGAGTAGAGCTTTCTAGCTCAACTGGTTCCGGAGTGATGGTGATGGAAGTGGAGGTAACTTTTGCCGCCTATTTACCTCGCCGCGTCCGAACACTCAACCGCGGCCCAGGCTACGACGAACGTTTTGACTCGTCGCTCTACCTTGAATTATGGCGGGAAGCGATTTTTTAGTGTTTTATTGTTTATTATGCCATATATTATTGTTATTATGTTATTTTCACTCAATAAAGTTATTTTTCTGAAGTAATTTGTGTCTCTGTCACTTATACTTAGTTTTATTGTTATTATTATAGTAGTTATGATTATTTATACTGGACTATGGTAATCGATAGTGTCATTTTCACTTATTTATTGTTAGGAATATATATTTTAGTGTCACTTTCACTTGTTCATATTGTTCTGAAGGCACTTATTATTACTTATGTGTGTCTCTTTCACTTAGACTTAGTTTTATAGTCATTATTATAGTAGTTATGAGTATTTATACTGGACTATGGTTGTTGTTGTTGTTCCCTAAGCTGCCTGGCCGAACAGCCCCGAGTCCCTGAGAAAGGCCATGGCCACGATCGGGCTTTCCCACAGAGCTCTCATTGAGTGTAGATTGTGTTGTTGGCGTAAGTGGTTGTGTGAAATGCAGTCTTCTATGATGTGTTTAATGGTATGGGGTGCTGTGTTACATCCCGGGCAGGTGTCGACAACGGAGTCATCCAGTCTCTTCTGATAGCTCAGGAGAGCTGGATGGTGTCCGCATCTCAGCCTGGCTAGGTGGACTCTGTCCTCGCGAGGAAGGGAGGATTCGGAAGGATGGATTTCGGGAGGTCGTGCATGCAGCTGCGTGTTGTCTGTGAGTGAGTGGATGGATCGGCGAGAGATATGAGTATGGATGTGCTTCTGGAAGTTGGTTCGGGGTGGGCAGGGAGGGAGAGAGAGGACAATAATTGTGTGTGATACCGTGTGCTGGGTGTTGTTTTGATATTTCTTGGTGTCTGTGGGTGTGTTGCCATGTAGTTTAGTGGGTGGTCTTGGTTCGTGGAGGCTGCTGCCAGGAATTGAGTGCCTCTCATGTCCAGATGGTCTTTGACTTTGAGGATTTTGGTTTCTTGATGTAGGTGATCTGTGGGTGCAGTAGCTGTGCAGCCTGTAATGATCTTCAGGGCTTTGTTTTGAATAGTCTGTAAGGTCTTATGATGTGTTTCAGCTAGGTTAGAAGCCCAGGCTGGGCTTGCATATTCCATCACTGATCTTATGTATTGTTTATATACTGTGGTGGTAGTTTCTTTGTTGTGTCCAAATTTTGTGTGAGCAAGTGACCTGAGGGCGTTAAGTCTGGGTGTCAGTTTCTTTTTAATGTTTGTGGTGTGCTGTTTGAATGTCATATGAGTATCATATGTTACTCCTAGGATTTTGTGTGTGTGTGTATGTGTTAGGGGTGTGTTGTTTATGGTGAGTTGAGGGATGTATTCGTGTTCTCCTGTCCAACTTGTGAGCAGGGTTGCGGTGGATTTGGCTGGGGTTAGATTAAGTCTGTTTGTAGTGCACCAGCCATGTAGTGTGTTGAGATAGGGTTGAAGGAGATCTGTTGCTCTTTTTGGGTCATGGTGTGTGCATGTGAGTGTTATGTCATCTGCATAGGAGGCTAAGTTTATTTGGGGCGTATTGGGTGTAGTTATATCGTGCATGTACAGATTGAAGAGTGCGGGCGATAGGACGGATCCTTGTGGGACTCCGCTTGGAAAGTTTCTGATTTTAGATGACTGACTGGCAAAAGATACGTGTGCACATCTGCCTGCTAGGAAGTTGGCCAGCCACTGTTTTGTGTTGTTGTGCATGTTTGTGTTGTAGATTTTGTTTGTTAGGTTGTGGCGGGGGATGGCATCGAAGGCTTTACTAATGTCGAGTGTGGCTAATAGTGATCTGTGTGGTGGTCTAGCTGAATTGATGCCGTCGAAAGCTCTTTGTGTAAGGTCTGTGAGAAGAGTGTTTGTGGAGTGCAGTGGGCTAAAGCCATGTTGTGTTGGAGCTAGGGGTAGGTCAGGTGTAATTAGTTGTAATACTAGGCGTTCCATGACTTTGGAGGGGGAGCAAAGGAGTGTGATGGGGCGGTGCGAGGAGGGTAGCGTGGGGTCTTTGTTGGGTTTGGGGAATGTGATGATGATACCATGCTTCCAAATGTCTGGTATTGTGTTGTGTGAATAGCTGTAGTTTGATATGTTAGTGAGTGCTTGTATGCCTTGTGGTCCCAGGTGTCTGAGGTGTATGTTGCTTATGTTGTCTAGGCCACAGGCGGGTGAGTGCTTGAGATTGTTGATGATATGCTTTGTCTGGTGATTGGTGAAGGGTGTATAGTCAGGATCTGTGGGGAATTGTCTCTTACGTCGGATGACACGTCGGTCGTCTTTGTGAGGTTTTAGGTGGCTGACATGTGAAAAGTGATTGATGAGAGTGTTTGCTTGTTGTTTACATGAAGGAGTAGAGTCTGTTGTTGTGATTGCAGCATGTGATTGTGTTGTGTTGCTGTTGGAAAGTGTGATGCTGTTTAGTGTTTTGTATAGTTTTTTGGGGTTTGTTTTGTGATCAAGTGTTTGTAGGAAGTTATTCCAATTTAGTTTTTGTTGTTCTTGTATTTTGTTGTTAGTTTGGGTGTTGAGTGCTTGAATTTGTTGTGTGATGTCTTGTGTGTGGGGTGCTGGGGAGTGTTTCAGTATGTCGCATTGTCTGATGAGGTTTTGAATTTCTGGTGTGAAGTTGGGGTTGTGTCTTTTTCTGTTACCTCTTGGAATGTGTTTCTTGTCAGCGTTTTGGATAGTTTTATTGAGTATGTGTACAGCATTGTTGATGTTAGTGATGGGTGTACTGTTTAGAGTTGTGAAGTGTTGTTCTGTCTCATTTGTGAATGCTTCCCAGTTAGCTCTTTTATAATTGATGTATGTGTGTTTGTGGCTAGCTGGGGTGAGTCTGGTTTTGGTGGTGATAATGATCGGGAGGTGGTCAGAGCCTAAGGTTCTGACCACCCTCCAGGATGTTGTGGGGGCGAGTTCTGGGGAGCAAAAGGTGATGTCTGGAGATGATGGGTTATAGAGGGCTTGGTGAGGAATATGGGTATGTTGATGGATGTCGTTAAGGATGATGAGGTTATCGGTTTGGTTTTGTAGTACCAGCCCTCTGTCTGTGTCGGGGTTGTCGACAAACCTATGGTAATTGATAGTGTCATTTTCACTTATTTATTGTTAGAAATATATATTGTAGTGTCACTTTCACTTGTTCATATTGTTCTGAAGGCACTTATTATTACTTATGTGTATCTCTTTCACTTATACTTAGTTTTATTATTAGTATAGTGTCAATTTCACTGGACTATGGTAATTGATAGTGTCATTTTCACTTATTTATTGTTAGGAATATATTTTAGTGTCACTTTCACTTGTTCATATTGTTCTGAAGGCACTTATTATTTCTTATGTGTGTCTCTTTCACTTATACTTAGTTATATTATTATTATTATTATTGAGTGTCACTATCACTGTCACTTACACTTCAATAGTTTGTCATAGTGTGGAAATCATTGAAGCAGGTGCCAGCACACAGTCCCACCTGACACTCGAGGCATTGCCAAGTGCTTTTTGTGGGTTTGCGGGGTCGTCGAGTTGTGCGGCTGCACACATAGCACGTCTTCTGCATTCTTATTCTGCTGTTAGGACCCTGGAAAGGAAGGGCGACGAGCTGGTGCTTTCTGAAGAACTCGGCACACCCTGTTCTGTCCAGCATGCCTGGTCCTTGTAGTGGCCTCCCTGGTGTACTCGCATGTTTACCCAGGAGCTCAAGCATCAGCTGCTTTTGGAAGGTCCGCAGGCTCTTGTACTTCATGACTGGAGTCCTCAAACGGTAGATGTTGTACGCGTTGAGGACAGACATATCTACTGTATGCAGGACAAACTTCTTGTACCACCTACAAGATGTTCGCAGGCAGTCTATGAAGCCCATCTGCATGTCGGACTTGTCGACGAGGCGCATGTTGACATTATAATCCAGGACAGCAGCTGGTTTCGTGATAGGGTTCTTCGTCCTTCGGTCCACCTTCCCTGTGGCGACCATCTCTGCTTTGTGGCATGTGGTGAGGAGGTTGACCTTGCGCTGGTCATGCCAGTGGATGGAGAGGATGGGGCCACTCTTCTTATGGAAGATGTCCATCTTCTTAGTCTTGGTTGGGTAGGCTGGCATGCCCTTCCTCTTCCCCTTCACTGTGCCGACAGTTCCGGTCTTGCGGTCATGGAGGTACTTGGCGAGGATAGGTGACGTGTAATAATTGTCGGTATAGAGGATGTGGTTGTCATTGAAGTACCTCTCCATCATCCTCTTTACCACAGCGCCGCCAAAACCAATGAGGGGGTCAATCTGCACTTCATCACCCTTGCCGCTGTAGACTATAAAGTCGAGCACATATCCCGTCTTGCAGTCGCAGAGGACGAAGAGCTTGATGCCGAAGCGGTGTCTCTTGGACGGGATATACTGTCGGAAATGCAGCCTACCACGGAACAGGACCAGAGACTCGTCAATGCACAGCTTCTGAAAAGTAATCAGGTAGGTGGAAAACCGATGACTTATCATGTCATACAGTTGCCTGATCTTCCAGAGTGTGTCGGGCTCGTGGACATGCATGTTATTTGTCAGGTGGAAATATGAGAGGATGTCGAAGTACTTATCCCTTGACATGTATTTGCCAAATGCTGGAGTCGTTGTGAGGTCGCCAGTTATCCAGTAGTCGGCCAGAACGTGCTTCTTTATGTGTGTCATCAGCATTGTGAGTGCCAAGAACACATATAATTCTGCCACAGTGAGAGCTCTCCATGCCACCATCTTGCCACTGGTCTTCCTCCCAGTGCTGGTGCTGGTGACACCCCGGAACCCTGTTGTACCTCGTCAAAGGCAGGACAATCTGGCTCAAAATCCGCCCCATCTGTCCACACAAACATGTCAGCTGCTCGAGGACGAGGACGTGCAGCTGCAGCAGGCACACGCCCTGGATGCCCTGGCACACGCCCTTGGCCACGCGGACGCCCAGGCGGATGCCCTGCACGCCCACGCCCACGCCCAGGCCCAGGGGCAGCGGCGTCGGCAGGCTGACCACATCCACGACCTCGCCCTTTTACTCTTCTTGTCGGGACTTCCTCTTCCTCTTCCTCAGGCGACGTCAGGTCATCTGGGGCAATGTTGGGGTCGTCAGCATCCTCTTCAGGAGACAACTCTGGTGAAGAATAGATCGGGCGTCGGCGGTGTGGGGCTGCGGGAGGTTGAGCAATGGGAGCCTCGGCCTCGGGAGTTGGGCTCCTTTTGCGGCTAGCCGTGGACTTTTCCGCAGGAAATAATGACCTACGATGCGGGGCCTGTGGTGGCACACTGTGGGAGGCCAATGACGCACTTGTAGAGGCCCTTTGGTCATCCTGAGGGACAGATGAAGCCGAGGGCTGTGGGTGGCCCTCCCGGCGTCCCGGGTCAAGGCGTCGGGACAAAGGAATGCGGGTGGTTGCTAGGCCTGGGTCGGCGTCACTATCACTATCTACGCCTTCCCTCACTTTTTCTGCTTCCCTGCGTGCTTTCTTGGCTGCACTTTTCACTAAAGACTGTTTATAGAAGTATTTACCCACTTTCAAGGGCGTACGGGCAGGCAAAGGGGAAGGTCTTGGGGTAGGGCTAGGGCTAGGCCTACCCTGACCTACGAAACTAGGCGAAGGGGTTGGCTCTAGCACACTTGGTACTTCAATAGCACCTTCCTCCACCAGTTCCACATCAGGATCATCACTACTATCACCCCCCTCAAATAAATCCACATTGTCATCATCACCAAATCCCACAAAATCGTCAACTTCGCTTCCACTTCTACTCTGAATATAGAGGTTTTTCACCACTGCTCAAATCCGGGTTGAAAAGTTCACGGTGTATTGCACTCTCACTTAGCAAACGTTTCACTTTCCTTAGTTTCTTTTTCTTCTCGGTTGGCAGAGGCGTAGATGTTGCAAGCGGGTTAGCACTGGGACGCGCGGGAGATTGCACAGTATCGGACGCGTCGGAATTCATTTTTTTGCTGTAGCTCGCAATGGCGGCAACGTAGGAACTGATAAGAGTGGTAGTTGAGGCTTGGTGGCGCTACGATCGCCCACGCAAAGTAAAATTTGCCCGCGCTAAATTTAAAGCGCGCTTTAACCCTCTCACCACGGATGGGCTCTTAAACACCCATAAAAAAGCATATACCAGGTACCCGGAAGGACTCTTGAACACCCCTGTAGTTGAAAGCCTGTGAGCTCCGTGTGCGAGGCGTCGGTCCGACGCATGTAAACAACAGCCGGCTGGACCGACGCCCCGCATCTCCGGCCACAAGAAGGAGAGCGTCGCTTGTTCGTGTGTGCCTGTATGTTGTTGTTAAGTATCGAAAAGTGGTGTAAAGTGGCTGTTTTGGCCATAAAGTTATCTCCAATGAAATCATCATCACAGCTCAACCAGTTGACTTAGAGAGCTCTACTTAATGCCATTCTACAGGTAAATAACACAGCTACGCTTGGGGATGCGCGGGAATGCGGGAATAAGTCTGATTAACGAATATACGGTAGCCTAGCCTAGACGTTTTTCGGCCAAAACACCCGGGTTTCGAGGAATATATATATAATACATAGCCGGTGCTGGAGGGTTAAAGCACATGCCTTAGGTAAGGACGCCCGGGTAGCTGCCCTTCTGCCGAGCTGTCCTTATCTAAGGCAGCCCGTGTAGGAAGGGTTAATCTACAGTATACAAGAGTAATGAAAAAAAATAAAAAATAAATAAAGATAACAATTACTGCCATACTTACCAGACATATTGTTATTAATATTAGTTTGCAATGGAGGTGCTTTCAGAGGTGCTAGTTTCCTTGATGGTGGGGGGTGTGACATTCGCTCAGTGGGCACATCCGTTCTACGTATAGGTGCCACGGGTAGTCTGCAAAAAATTAGTTTGGATAAATATATTGATTTGGTCAGCAAGAAGAAAACTTAACATGAGGATAGAAACAATAATTTGTTTTGACTTTTTAGAGGAAAGATGATGTAACTGTAGCTTTCAGTGCTGTATAATTAACATGGTGAAAAATAGATAACAAGAAGTACAGTATAGTAATGGCACAAGGGTAGCTGAAGAAGGCAGAAAGCTTTGATTATAAAATGGGAGTTGCTATAGACTCACTATAATAGAATATGCGGTAAAGCAAAATTAAAATAGTTTCTTGCATGTTGCAAGTCAAGTTTTTAAAAGAGAAAATAAATGGCATAAAATGCAGTGCAGTTGAATGCAATATGACAATGGGAAGGATAATACACCTGCAAAAATGGTAGAATCATTTAAGGTATAATTGGAGTGGCAAAAAGTCTGATAATTAGGAGGGAGCTGCATTGGTAAATGAAAAGAGGGTCAAGATTAAGAAGTTAAACAAGTCTATAAGAGACAATTAATCGCCCTGAAAGTATTTTTGTAGGTAATCTTGAAAAGGGGACGAAGAACTGGAAATTATGATGATGATTTAGGATGATTCTTGCAAAAATCAGAGGGTAGATTAGGATAAACAATAATTAATGCAATACAGTACAGTTATACATATAAAAAGTAGAAAACGTAGTACGGTACAAGGGTGTGTCAGTGGCAGCAAACATCTCCTTCCGTATCACCCCTCGCCAGCATGCCACACTGTCTTAATACTGGGGGGAAACACAAATTCTTTTATAAAACAAGGGGTAACAATCATGCTGGGTTCTTGTTTAAAAGTTGCAGGACCACACAACACACATAAAATCCAAACTACCTGCTTCCTGGTGTGGGTAACCTGCTCCTTCTAAAACCACCATTTGTTTTAGCGTCGTTCAGCATGGTTTGTATCAAGGGCAGATATTGCCTATCTGAAAGATACAGAAGGTGGTAATAGTAGCCTACAGAATTTCAGTTCTGTATACTACATCAACAGCTGTCTACAGCTAGGTCCTGATCATTATTATACTGCAAATCCTTCCTATAAAATAACAATAAAAGTGTCAATGAATTATAGAAGATTGGACAAAAGATGTTTAATCTACAGTTAACAAAAGATTTACCTAAATCACCTGTTCATAAATTGTGATTTCTGATAGTTATGGTTTGGACTGTCACTTTCACAGGTATTTTTGCTTATGGAGGGAAATGATTTATCCAATCGGCTAATTTATTAAGTTATGTTAGCCATATAACCAAAACCAGGTGGACCACTGGAACTGTTGTTAAAGGTGGGGGCTCATGGGTTGAGGTAAACATGGAATAATAATCGCCAACCTGCATATAATTATCTTGTAAAATGCAATGTCACTGAAATAATTATTAACAATGGTATAAAGGATTTTGCGGATCGTCTATACCGGGCCTGTGACGTCATAGTGACGTCACACCAGTATCCTTAGCCTAGACTGGATGGTGGACTTACACTCTTGTGACGTCACAGGCCCGGTATAGACGATCCACAAAATCCTGTATACCATTGTTAATAATTATTTCAGTGCCATTGCATTTTGCAAGATAATTATGTACAGCTTCGCGATTATCATTCCATGTTTATCTCAACCCATGAGCCCCCACCTTTAACTGTACTGTACAGTACCTGTACTTCAATTATATATTAGTCTTACTACAGACTAGTTTATTCAGCTTAGGATCAATATAAGCAAAGTCATACCGTAACTAATGCTTATCTTGCTAATTTGTGCCTCAGGGCAATTTCAGGGTTTAGGTGTACCGGTACTAACTCTATTCTTCAGAACAGTGACTGCGCTCATTGGAAAACTGTCACACAGACGTAGCCATAATCATGCAGTATTACATACATACATACATAAAATTTTAAGACCGAGTGTTCCACACATCAGTGCAGTTTCAGTCTCTTGTCCTAATGGTGGCGTTCCAGGCAACCCTGTTAAGGGCTGCTTCACTTGTCAAGTTCTTGGATTTGAGATCGGCGCGTATAGTCCGATCCCAGGTCTTCCTCGGTCCACCCCTTGGTGCAGCTCCCTCCACAATCACAGACCTGCATTTTTTCACCCAATTTTGTTCATCCATTCTCTCCACATGTCCATACCATCCCAGTCTACTTGTACGCATCACCTCGCTAATACTCTTTATACCTAAACGTCTCCTCACCTTAACATTTGTTATTCTATCCTGTAGCCTGGCCCCACACATCCATCTCACCATTCTCATCTCATTACGCTCCATTCTGTTGACATCCTCTACTTTAACGGCCCATGTTTCTGAGGCATACGTCATTGCACTTCTAACACATGAGGCATACACCTTTCCCTTCAGGGGGAGAGGCATTCTTTTCATGGTCAGGATTGGCATAAATTCTCTGAACTTCCCCCAGCCACACCTAATTCTAGCAATAGTGGCAGCCTCGGCCCCACCACCAGCAGAGATGGTATCTCCTAGGCAACAAAACTTGTTCACCAGCTCCAAAGACTCATTTCCAAAATTCACAGCCACAGGATCATCACTTAACACAAGCTCGCCTTTGCACACTACGCACTCAAATTTCTCTATTTCTGACTTATCCTTCGGCAGGGGCCCCTTTATTCTACTACAGCGCTTACTCCCATGGTGTACCCAACATCGACAGATGCTACATTGAATTGAGTTAACGCCCACTCCCTTTCCACACACTGCACATGGGTATGCACCGCTCTTTTCCACATTGCCTCGTCTCAATCTACAATGCATAACCTTGGTTTTGTTAATATTGACTCTTAAACCCTTGCTCGCCATGCCCTCTCTCCACTCTCTGAATTTGGCCTCAGCATCCTGCATACTGTCAGCTATTAGGACTAAATCGTCTGCATAAAACAGTTCCAACGGGAGTCCGCCTCTAAAAACTCTAGACAACGCCTCCAAGACCATAATAAAGAGGAGGGGGCTTAACACTGAAACCTGATGGACTCCAACACGGACTGCGAATTCATCACTCAGTACACCCTTCACCCTCACCGAACTTCGCGAATCCTCATACATCTTCATTATCACATGCACCAGCCACTCTTCCACACCAAGTTTCCTCATAGCCCACTGCACAACATCTCTAGGTACCCTATCAAAGGCCTTCTCCAGGTCCACAAACACAAAGTAAAGATCCCTGCCTTTTAGTAAGTATCTTTCCTGTATCTGCCTGACTATGAAGATAGCATCGGTTGTACCACGTCCTGGCATAAAACCAAACTGCATATCATCAATAGAGATGCTTTGCCTGATCAAACCCTCAAGGACTCTCTCACAGACCTTCATGATTTGGTCAAGCATTTTCAGGCCCCTATAATTTCCTCTATCTAGCGCATCCCCTTTTCCTTTGTATATATTTACTATTACACTTTTGAGCCAATCCTCTGGGATTTTCTCATCCTTAATAATGGTGTTTATCAACTCAGTGACTAAGTTTACACCAATCTCCCCTGAGGCTTTTATCATCTCAGCGACAATGTCGGAGCAACCTGGAGCTTTACCGTCCTTCATTTTATTGATTGCGTCGCTCACTACAGCTGGTGCTATCAAAGGAGGGGGCCCAGATATTGGTTTTTCGATACTAAGCTGTTCCTTATCCCATTCAAACTCTACATTTAGCAATCGCTCATAGTGTACCTTCCATGCTTCTCTGATTTCATTTTCTGCATACACAATCTTCCCATTATCATCTCTAACACACTGTTCACCTATAATATCCCTACTGTCATTTTTAACTCGCCTAGCTAGGTTGCAGATCCCATTGGGATTGTCAGTGTTACACACTTGTTCGAGGACCAGGTCCTTAACCCTCTCCGACATATGACGCGATTTTGAGCCGATTAGGGATATTTTAAAGCCTTTGTTACCATCAGGGGTATTTATAAACCTTTAGTTTAGTTACTTTAACCTCTGCAGTTGTCTTTGGGTTAGCTGTGGGCAGAAAACTAATTTTGGAGAGGTAATTATAAGAGTGAGAGAACTCTATTTCTTATTGCTAATCTGGCAACCTCTGCATCATATGAGTCTGAAGGGGTTAATGCGATTTTTAGCATTGTAAATAACTCTTTTGGCAGTTCGTTTAGCTGCCTCCTTTCTTCCATGCTTTGAAGCATCTCCTTTTCTCTTTCACAGCATGTTCTACCTCATCGTTCCACCACCAAGAGGTCTTATTCCTGGGGTGACCCTTTGTTTTCCCACAGACTTTGTCAGTGGCAGCAATAAGGCTATGCTTAACCCTTCCTACCCGGTCTGCCTTAGGTAAGGACAGCACGAAAGAAGGGCCGCTACCCGGTATGCCTTATCTAAGGCATGAGCTTAATAGCCTAATTAAGCTTGGTCTGAACGCCGTGCGTACGACGTATGTCAACAAACCCAAGCGTTCGTCACCGCACCTCCGAAAACAAGAAGGTGAAGACTCCTCAATGTTATTGTTCTGACGTCATGACGAAATTAGTGTCTGAAAAGCCCCCATATTGGCAACATCTCTGCAATATTGGCTCCACTGATATCGTCATCACAACTGAACCAGTTGACTTACAGAGCTCTACTCAATGCCAAAATACAGATTGAAAACCGCACTATGATTATAGATGAGTGAGAAAGTTCTAGCAGTGAAAATAAACATAAATACGGTAGCCTAGGCCTAGACGTTTTTCAGCCATTTCGCCCGGGTAGGGGCGACCGTCATTGGGTAAGACAGCCCGGGGAGGAAGGGTTAAGAAAGTTCCATTGGCTATTTACATCGTTAGGCCTAGCTTCCTTATTTCTATTAATTTCCTCCAGTTCATTATGAAACCTATCCCTAACTTGCTTGTCCTTCAGCAGCCACACTTTCCTTTTGGGTATGTAAACCTTCTTGCGCTTAGGATCTCTGTATAAGCTCAAGTCGCACACAAGTAGCTTATGCTGGGGGATACATTCTTCGCTCGGGATGACCTATACATCTCAAACTAGTTTCCAGTCTTTCCTGTTAACCAAGAAGTAATCTATCTGGCTACTGGAGACCCCAGAGTTATATGTGATCAGGTGGCTCTGTCTTTTCTTGAACTTTGTGTTACACACAACCATGTTGAGTGCAACGCAGGACTCCAGTATATATTCGCCTTCTAGATTTCTCCTTTCGTAACCATTTCCTCCATGTACCCCCTCGTATCCATCTGCAGATGCTCCCACGTGACCATTGAGGTCCCCCCCACGATTGTTATTTCGTTCTCCGAGAGGCCTGCAATGACACTGACGGTGTCATTCCAGAAGTCCTCTTTTATCTCTTTCTGTAAACCAGCCTGTGGGGCATATGCAGATATCACATTCAGAATTCTTTCACCAACTTTCAACTTCAAAACAATCAGCCTTTCACTAACTCGTAATCTGAAGCACACTTTCCGCCAGCTCTTCGGCCACCAGAACACCTACTCCTCCTTTCGCTTTATCAGTCTCCACACCCATCCAGTATATCCTATATCTTTTCCTCCTTCCGACAATCCACTGTACCCCATGCCTCTTCCAGAGTGTTTCCTGGGTACAGCAGACGTCCACTCGCCTCCTCTCACACATCTCAGCCACTTCATTCGCACGCAGATTCAAACTACCAACATTCACACTAGCAAGTCTGAGTTTGTGGGGGGCATTTGTCATTGTCCTGTGCGGTTTTTGTTTCATCGGACTTACGTTTATTTTCTTTGATTTTAGTCATAGTTAGGTAGGTTTGGCTGGCAGATGGGCATCACCCCCCCCCCAGAACAAACTATTAATGATCTATCTATCTATCTATTGCCCGACGCCGTGATCCCCGAAGGGGTGGCCACGAACGAACCGCCTCCATGCACCTGTCCCCAGTCAGTCGACGCCCCTCCCCCCAACCAGCACCGCCTTCGTTCATATACAGTACTTCCTCACTCCATCCTTCCACCTCTCCTTCGGTCTACCTCTCCCTCTCTGTCCCTCCACCTCGCTCTCATACACCCTCTTAGTCATTCTCTCGCTTTCCATACGTTCCATATGGCCGAACCATCTCAAGTTGTTCCTTTTCACACTTTCCAGCACATCTACTTCCACACCACACCTCCTTCTTACTTCTTCATTAGTCTGTCTATCCCTCCATGTAACTCCGCACGCACTTCTTAAGTAATTCATTTCCACTGCTCTCACTCTTGGTCTGAGTCTCTCAACCAACGTCCATGCTTCACTTCCGTAAGTCAGTGTCGGGATTACCACACTGTCATGCAAGGACTTCTTCACTTCCATACTGACCACCCTATTTCTTGTTACTGCTTTCAGCGTTCCTACAACCCTCTTCCCCTGTTGTACCCTCTCCCGCACTTCTTCATCCATAGTCCCATCTTTACTCAACACACTGCCCAGATGCTTAAAAGAGCTGACGATCTCCATAGCCTGACCGTTCAGCTTCACCTCACACTGTGTGACTTCACCCCTTTCGAAAACCATAACCTTGCTCTTCCCCGCATTTACCTTCAAATTCCGTTTTTCGCACACTATTAATGATCACCTAGGCAACTATCAGCAAGAATGTTAAGTGCGGGCGTACCGCCAGCCTTGTTTACACTACGCGTAGTGGCGTCGGACCTTTCCCATCATGTTCCCGTCTATTTTGACTGCCTTTGGATATAAAAATACATTAGCCTAACCAAACAACCTAACCTAACCTAACCTAGTATTCATGTAGTAATGACAGGGGGCAAATAGCAGAAAATATAGCGTCGAAATAGACGGGAACGTAACTGCGAGCGCACATGACGACCGTACGCCCGAAAACTACATCCATCCCCAAATATCTCCTCTCAAATCCATTTCTATACCTCCACTCCTGTTTATCGTTCCTCCTAGATATTTAAAACACTCTACTTGTTCCAATATTTCCCCATCCAGCCTCACATCTAGATTCACCCTACGATCCCCCCTATTACACACCATTACTTTACTTTTATTGACGTTCACCTTCAGTTTCCTCCTCCCACAAACCACACCAAACTCTTTGACTACCCACTGCAGTTTCTCCTCAGAATCCGCCACCAACGCATCATCAGCGTCATCAGCGAACAGCAACTGATTCAAATCCCAATCTCTACCATTCTTTCCTACTAAACCCAATCCTCTTCCCATAGTTCTCATTTTCACCTACCTCACCACACCATCCATAAACATATTAAACAGCCATGGTGACATTACACAACCCTGTCGCAAACCTACCTTTACCTCAAACCATTCACTCAACTCACCATTTCCTACTCTAACACATGCTCTGCTCCCTTCATAAAAACTCTTAACTGTTTCTAACAAATTTCGTCCAGTTTCATAAATCCTTAACACCTTCCACATTGCTTCACGATCCACACGATCATACGCTTTTTCCAAATCCATAAAAGCCCAAAATATCTCCTTATGCTTTTCTAAATACTTCTCGTGTAACTGTCTTACTGCAAACATTTGATGGTCCACGCACCCTCTTCCCTTCCTAAAACCGCACTGTTCTTCTCCTATTGCAACTTCCGTACACTTTATTATCCTCTCTATCAACACCCTGCCATACAGCTTTCCAACCACTGATAATAAACTAATACCTCTATAACTTGAACACTCCTGCCGATCTCCCTTCCCATTGTACAACGGCACAATACATGCACTCTTCCAGTCTAATGGTACCATTGACACAACAAAGCACACATTAAAAAGTCTCACCAAACAATCTATTATCACATCTCCACCTATCTTTATACAGTACACTACACAGCAATACCATCCAAACCTGCTTTTCTCGCTCTCATTTGTTTCACTGCTTCTTTCACATTATTTTTCTCAATCCTGTCATTCATTCACTGCCACCTCGGTGGCCTGGATAACCTATCTCCATCAACCACTGCTTCAATCACTGCTCTTCCATCTCTTGCATTTAACAAAGATTCAAAATATTCAGCATATCTTTTCCTCACTTCAACTCATTCCACTATACTAGTAATTCTCCATTTGCATCTTTCACTGACTATTCCCTCTTTTGTCCTCCTTTCCTTACTCTATTTACCTCCTTCCAGAACATTTTTTGTTTTTCAAAATTCACACTCAACCTTTGACCCCACCTTTCGCTTCTCTAATTTTCCGTTTTGCCTCTCTCCTTTTCTCCTTGTACCTCTCCCATACCTCAACACTACCATCCTGTAAAACCCTCTCAAAACACTGTCTCTTCTCCTTAACCCGGGAACTGCGGGAAGACTCTTAAGAGTTCCCCCGGCGGACTGCGGGAAGACTCTTAACCCTTCCTCCCCGGGCTGTCTTACCAAATGACGGTCGCCCCTACCCGGGCGATATGGCTGAAAAACGTCTAGGCCTAGACTAGAGTATTTATGTTTATTTTCACTGCTAGAACTTTCCCACTCATCTATAATCGTAGTGCGGTTTTCAATCTGTATTTTGGCATTGAGTAGAGCTCTGTAAGTCAACTGGTTCAGTTGTGATGACGATTTCAGTGGAGCCAATATTGCAGAGATGTTGCCAATATGGGGGCTTTTTAGACACTAATTTCGTCATGACGTCAGAACAATAACATTCTCCTTCTTGTTTTCGGAGGTGCAGTGACGAACGCTTGGGTTTGTTGACATACGTCGTACGCACGGCGTTCGGACCAAGCGTAATTAGGCAATTAAGCTCATGCCTTAGATAAGGCATACCGGGTAGCGGCCCTTCTTTCGTGCTGTCCTTACCTAAGGCAGACCGGGTAGGAAGGGTTAAGAGTCAGGGAAAAAAAAAATCAATTTAAAACACCGAATTTTTTTTTGTTTTTGCCCCTGGGCCCCACTTTCCCCCCCTCCTTCAGTTATCACCTATTTTCCCTGTTATTCCCTTATTCTGTGGTATATTTTCGTGCTAACATTAGCGAGTTGCAAGCAGGGCATTGTCATCACTGTTAGCAAGAGAGAGAGAGAGAGAGAGAGAGAGAGAGAGAGAGAGAGAGAGAGGAGAGAGAGATAGAGAGAGAGAGAGAGAGAGAGAGAGAGAGAGAGAGGAGAGAGAGAGAGAGAGAAGAGAGAGAGAGAGAGAGAAGAGAGAGAGAGAGAGAGAGAGGAGAGAGAGGAAGAGAGAGAGAGAGAGAGAGAGAGAGAGAAGAGAGATAGAGAGAGAGAGAGAGAGAGAGAGAGAGAGAGGAGAGGAGAGAGAGAGCAGAGAGAGAGAGAGAGAGAGAGAGAGAGAGAGAGAGAGAGAGAGAGAGGAGAGAGAGTAGAGAGAGTCGATCGACAGTGTCTCTTCCAGAGGTGGAGGAAGTGGAGGGGAGGGAGGGTTGCCTCAGCCATACATTATGTAACTCCCGGCCTGTATCGCCGGTTTTTGACCATGCAAACGCTGTTTCCACTTGTTTTATTGTTGTAAACAGGTTAATACCTTTATAATCAACCTATAATAGGCGCATATGGAGAAGTATTAATGCTATTTATGGTAAAATAAATATTTTAGTGATGGAAACAGCTCAAATACATGCGCACAGGCAGAGGTGTTCATTACCCCCCCATGCGCACTTCAGAGGTTAACTGCCTTTCTCACCGTATCATTCCACCACTCGCTTCTAAATTTTTTAGTTGGAATAAATTTTATCTATGATTATTCAAGGCTTTATGGGTTTTTCTCTGCTAATAGTGTAGAGTGCCTTTCCTCTGTCTATTGAATTATTATACATTGCAATAAATGGAATTCTTGGGAGTGGAAATTGATGCAGAATTAATATTTTATCACGCCCATGTTTACGATCGCTGGCATAAGGAATTCAATTACAGTAAGTACAGTATATATAAAAAAAAAGTTAGATGATAAACGCATTCTGATTTCATATTTGGAAAGAGCGTGAAAAATACTTACAGTATTTCATGTATAAGAAAATTTTATTGCTCAGCATATAAGGAAATGATGACACAGAAGAAGAGTTCAATATGTATCGCTTTTGACAGAAATAATGTCATATTTCTATAGCCTAGGCTACTGTACTATGGGTTTTGCTCTTTTTTTTAGACATAATAATAATAATAATAATAAGCATGTTACTTATTTCTCATAAGCGCTAATTTTTCCGAAGAATTCACTAGCGCTCGGAAAGAGAAAGAAAAAAGAACAAAATCAATGCATCAAAAGAAGGCTTATATACAACACACATTTAACAATCACTAGCAGTGGCAAAATAGCCTAAACTCTATAGCCATCTGTCATGACACCTCTCTCAAGATCATAGCTTCTCTCAAAGAGAAAAGTCTTAAGTTGTCTCTTGAAGCATTCAACAGAACTCAGTTGTCTCATGGACAGCGGCAACCTGTTATACAACCTCGGAGCCATGTAGGAGAATGACCTCTCAAAGAAAGAAGACTGCTGGAAAGCCCTTGGTTCATCAAGACGAAAAGGGTCATTGTCATGACGCACAACTACACCATGGTGTGCCGGTGGGCGCCTGAGCAGCTCCGCAAGGTACCTAGGCTCACCAAATTTGAGAACCTTAAAAGTCACCAAACACAACTTAAATTCTATTCTTGCTCTTACTGGCAGCCAGTGCAGTTCTATGTGAAGAGATGTAGTAGGAGTTCTAGGTGGAACACCAAAAATGAGTCTTGCGGCCCTGTTAGGAACAGACTGAACTTTCTTTAAAATATAATTTGGAAGACCCACCAACAGGGCATTGCAATAATCAACACGAGAGAAGACCAATGAGTGAACCAACGTCAGGAGGCAACGTCTGGTTATAAACGGCTTCACCAAATAGAGATTTCTGATGTGCAAGTAACAACTTTTAACTATCTGGTTTACATGCTCTTTGAAATCTAATCGGGAGTTCACATATACACCCAGATTTCGAAGAGTTGGCCGGTCGCAGCTGAGATCCACCCACATTGATGGAGAGGGCACCTACTACATCATCAGCTCTTCTATTTCCTCGGATGATGAGAATATCAGTTTTACCATCATTTAGTTTAAGTTTTCTCGCTCTCATCCACTTCTTGATATCAGACATCAACAATTCCATCTTACTCCGTATATCAACTATATTTGTGATTCTCACATAAATCTGGGTGTCATCTGCATAAAAGTGAAAGGTGACATTATGTGCACGAAGCAGAAGAGACAAACTGCTGATATAAATTATAAATAGGATAGGACCTAAAACTGATCCCTGCGGAACACCATACTGCAGGGATGTCGAGTCCAAGACCATTTGATTTACCATCACACTCTGGGATCTACCTGACAAGTACGACCCAAGAAGCAAGAGAGCAGAGTCACGCACACCACAATCATAAAGATCACTCAATAACAACTCATGATCCACTGTGTCAAAGGCCGCAGAGAGATCAAGCAAGACCAATAGTGAGGCCACACCATTGCAAATGTTCTCAACTAGATCATTATGTACTCTAATCAATGCCGTTTCAGTTGAATGATGCTGTCGGTAAGCAGACTGAAAAATTGGTTTCATTCTGCTGAAGTAGTGGTTGTAATTGGTCAAGTATTGCACGCTCTAATATCTTTGATATGAAGGACAGGTTGGAGACAGGACGATAGTTCAACATGTTCTCAACATCAAGTCCAGGTTTCTTCAGAGTAGGTCGGAGTAGAGCATGTTTTTCAGAATGTGGGAAGCTACCTTCAGAGAAACACTTATTAATTATTTTGGAAATAAACTCAACTGTGTGATCATAGACTCTTGGTAGCTTGGAAACATTTATGGGATCCAACGGGCAAAATGTTTTATTGAGGTTTCTTATGTAGGACGAGATCATGTCCACCTCTACTGAATGAAAGGATGAGAGGACATTATTAGGAATGTGTCGGGGTTGGAGTACAACTGAAAGTTCTTCACCAACAGAATCATCATCCAGTTCCTGTCTTATGCGAGTTATCTTGCCAGCAAAAAATGCCACAAAGTTTGCAGCCAACTCAGCATCGGGTACTGAAGGTCTTAAGCCGACTCTTGTTTTTCCAAGTAACCTGTTTACAATTGAAGCCAACCTCCTCTGGTCGTTACCACATGAGTCAACTTTTCCCTGATAAAACACTTTCTTTTCATCTTTGATTGTGTGGACCACGGCTCTTCTGGCTGACAGATATTGCAACCATGTAGAGTCTGTTTTATTTTTCCGCCATTCACGTTCAGCTCTTCTACGCACTCTTCTAAGAAATTTAACTCGAGTGCTATACCAGGGTGAATCATCTCGTACTATGATTTTCTTCTCTACTTCTGGACAGTGATGATCGAACACTAATTTAAGTGCATTTCCATGTACCTCCACCAGCTCATCTAAAGTAAGGTTGTTGTTGTTGTTGTTCCCTAAGCTGCCTGGCCGAACAGCCCCGAGTCCCTGAGGAAGGCCATGGCCACGATCGGGCTTTCCCACAGAGCTCTCATTGAGTGTAGGTTGTGTTGTTGGCGTAAGTGGTTGTGTGAAATGCAGTCTTCTATGATGTGTTTAATGGTATGGGGTGCTGTGTTACATCCCGGGCAGGCGTCGACAACGGAGTCATCCAGTCTCTTCTGATAGCTCAGGAGAGCTGGATGGTGTCCGCATCTCAGCCTGGCCAGGTGGACTCTGTCCTCGCGAGGGAGGGAGGATTCGGAAGGATGGATTTCGGGAGGTCGTGCATGCAGCTGCGTGTTGTCTGTGAGTGAGTGGATGGATTGGCGAGAGATATGAGTATGGATGTGCTTCTGGAAGTTGGTTCGGGGTGGGCAGGGAGGGAGAGAGGACAATAACTGTGTGTGATACCGTGTGCTGGGTGTTGTTTTGATGTTAAGTGATGATCCTGTGGCTGTGAATTTTGGAAATGAGTCTTTGGAGCTGGTGAACAAGTTTTGTTACCTAGGAGATCCTCTCTGCCGGTGGTGGGGGCCGAGGCTTGCCACTGTTGCTAGAATTAGGTGTGGCTGGGGGAAGTTCAGAGAATTGATGCCAATCCTGACCATGAAAAGAATGCCTCTCCCCCTGAAGGGAAAGGTGTATGCCTCATGTGTTAGAAGTGCAATGACGTATGCCTCAGAAACATGGGCTGGGCCGTAAAGTAGAGGATGTCAACAGAATGGAGCGTAATGAGAATGGTGAGATGGATGTGTGGGGCCAGGCTACAGCATAGAATAACAAATGTTGAGCTGAGGAGACGTTTAGGTATAAAGAGTATTAGCGAGGTGATGCGTACAAGTATACTGGGGATGGTATGGACATGTGGAGAGAATGGATGAACAAAATTGGGTTGACAAAATGCGCATGTCTGTGATTGTGGGATGGAGCTGCAACCAAGGGGTGGACCGAGGAAGACCTGGGATCGACTACTACGCGCCGATCTCAAATCCAAGAACTTGACAAGTGAAGCAGCCCTTAACAGGGTTGCCTGGAACGCCGCCATTAGGACATGAGACTGAAACTGCACTTATGTTTGGAACACTCAGTCTTAAAATGTTATGTATGTATGTATGTATTTCTTGGTGTCTGGGTGTGTTGCCATGTAGTTTAGTGGGTGGTCTTGGTTCGTGGAGGCTGTTGCCAGGATTGAGTGCCTCTCATGTCCAGATGGTCTTGACTTTGAGGATTTTTGGTTTCTTGATGTAGATGATCTGTGGGTGAAGTAGCTGTGCAGCCTGTAATGATCTTCAGGGCTTTGTTTTGGATAGTCCTGTAAGGTCTTATGATGTGTTTCAGCTAGGTTGAAGCCCAGGCTGGGCTTGCGTATCCATTACTGATCTTATGTATTGTTTATATACTGTGGTGGTAGTTTCTTTGTTGTGTCCAATTTGTGTGTGGCAAGTGACCTGAGGGGCGTTAAGTCTGGGGTGTCAGTTTCTTTTTAATGTTTGTGGTGTGCTGTTTGAATGTCATATGAGTATCATATGTTACTCCTAGGATTTTGGTGTGTGTGTATGTGTTAGGGGTGTGTTGTTTATGGTGAGTTGAGGGATGTATTCGTGTTCACCCTGTCCAGCTTGTGAGCAGGGTTGCGGTGGATTTGGCTGGGGCTAGATTCAGTCTGTTTGTAGTGCACCAGCCATATAGTTGTGAGATAGGGTTGAAGGAGATCTGTTGCTCTTCTTGGGTCTGGTGTGTGCATGTGAGTGTTATGTCATCTGCATAGAGGCTAAGTTTATTTGGGGAGTATTGGGTGTAGTTATATCGTGCATGTACAGATTGAAGAGTGCGGGGCGATAGGACGGATCCCTGTGGGACTCCGTTTGGAAAGTTTCTGATTTTAGATGACTGACCGGCAAAAGATACGTGTGCAACATCTGCCTGCTAGGAAGTTGGCCACCACCTTTTTGTGTTGTTGTGCAATGTTTGTGTTGTAGATTTTGTTTTTTTAGTTGTGCGGGGGATGGCATCGAAGGGCTTTACTAATGTCGAGTGTGGCTAATAGTGATCTGTGTGGTGGTCTAATAAAGAAAGCTGATTGATGCCGTCAAAAAGCTTTGTGTAAGGTCTGTGAGAAGAGTGTTTTGTGGAGTGCAGTGGCCTAAAGGCCATGTTGTGTTGGAGCTAGGGGTAGGTCGGGTGTAATTAGTTGTAATACTAGGCGTTCCTGACTTTGGAGGGGGAGCAAGGAGTGTGATGGGCGTGCGAGGAGTGTAGCGTGGGGTCTTTGTTGGGTTTGGGGAATGTGATGATGATACCATGCTTCCAAATGTCTGGTATTGTGTTGTGTGAATCCTGTAGTTTGATATGTAGTGAGTGGTTTGTATGCCTTGTGGTCCCAGGTGTCTGAGGTGTATGTTCTTATGTTGTCTAGGCCACAGGCAGGTGAGTGCTTGAGATTGTTGATGATATGCTTTTGTCTGGTGATTGGTGAAGGGTGTATAGTCAGGGTCTGTGGGAATTGTCTCTTACGTCGGATGACACGTCGGTCGTCTTTGTGAGGTTTTAGGTGGCTGACATGTGAGAAGTGATTGATGAGAGTGTTTGCTTGTTGTTTACATGAAGGAGTAGAATCTGTTGTTGTGATTGCAGCATGTGATTGTGTTGTGTTGCTGTTGGAAAGTGTGATGCTGTTTAATGTTTTGTAGAGTTTTTTGGGGTTTGTTTTGTGATCAAGTGCTTGTAGGAAGTTATTCCAATTTAGTTTTTGTTGTTCTTGTATTTTGTTGTTAGTTTGGGTGTTGAGTGCTTGAATTTGTTGTGTGATGTCTTGTGTGTGGGGTGCTGGGGAGTGTTTCAGTGTGTCGCGTTGTCTGATGAGGTTTTGAATTTCTGGTCTGAAGTTGGGGTTGTTGTTGTTGTTGTTGTTGTTGTTGTTCCCTAAGCTGCCTGGCCGAACAGCCCCGAGTCCCTGAGAACGGCCATGGCCACGATCGGGCTTTCCCACAGAGCTCTCATTGAGTGTAGATTGTGTTGTTGGCATAAGTGGTTGTGTGAAATGCAGTCTTCTATGATGTGTTTAATGGTATGGGGTGCTGTGTTACATCCCGGGCAGGCGTCGACAACGGAGTCAATCCAGTCTCTTCTGATAGCTCAGGAGAGCTGGATGGTGTCCGCATCCTCAGCCTGGCCAGGTGGACTCTGCCTCGCGAGGAAGGGAGGATTCGGAAGGATGGATTTCGGGAGGTCGTGCATGCAGCTGCGTGTTGTCTGTGAGTGAGTGGATTGATCGGTGAGAGATATGAGTATGGATGTGCTTCTGGAAGTTGGGTTCGGGGTGGGCAGGGAGGGAGAGAGGACAATAATTGTGTGTGATACCGTGTGCTGGGTGTTGTTTTTGATATTTCTTGGTGTCTGTGGGTGTGTTGCCATGTAGTTTAGTGGGTGGTCTTGGTTCGTGGAGGCTGCTGCCAGGAATTGAGTGCCTCTCATGTCCAGATGGTCTTTGACTTTGAGGATTTTGGTTTCTTGATGTAGGTGATCTGAGGGAGCAGTAGCAGTGGGTGCAGCCTGTAATGATCTTCAGGGCTTTGTTTTGAATAGTCTGTAAGGTCTAATGATGTGTTTCAGCTAGGTTAGAAGCCCAGGCTGGGCTTGCGTATTCCATCACTGATCTTATGTATTGTTCATATACTGTGGTGGTAGTTTCTTTGTTGTGTCCAAATTTTGTGTGAGCAAGTGACCTGAGGGCGTTAAGTCTGGGTGTCAGTTTCTTTTTAATGTTTGTGGTGTGCTGTTTGAATGTCATATGAGTATCATATGTTACTCCTAGGATTTTGGGTGTGTGTGTATGTGTTAGGGGTGTGTTGTTTATGGTGAGTTGAGGGATGTATTCGTGTTCTCCTGTCCAACTTGTGAGCAGGGTTGCGGTGGATTTGGCTGGGGCTTAGATTAAGTCTGTTTTTGTAGTGCACCAGCCATGTAGTGTGTTGAGATAGGGTGGAAGGAATCCTGTTGCTCTTTTTTGGGTCATGGTGTGTGCATGTGAGTGGTTATGTCCATCTGGCATAGGAGGCTAAGTTTATTTGGTGGGCGTATTGGGTGTAGTTATATCGTGCATGTACAGATTGACGAGTGCGTGGCGATAGGACGGAATCCTTGTGGGACTCCGTTTGGAAAGTTTCGTGATTGTAGATGACTGACCAGGCAAAAGATACGTGTTCACATCTGCCTGCGTAGGAAGTTGGGCCAGCCACCGTTTTGTGTTGTTTTTGTGCATGTTTTGTGTTGTTAGATTTTGTTTGTTAGGTTGTGGCGGGGGATGGCCATCGAAGGCTTTTACTAATGTCGAGTTGGTGGCTAATAGTGAATCTGTGTGGTGGTCTAGCTGAATTGGAGAGCCGTCGAAAGCTCTTTGTGTAAGGTCTGTGAGAAGAGTGTTTGTGGAGTGCAGTGGGCCTAAAGCCATGTTGTGTTGGAGCTAGGGGTAGGTCAGGTGTAATTAGTTGTTAATACTAGGAACTAGCCCGTTCCATCATGACTTTGGAGGGGAGCCAAGGCGTGTGATGGGGCGGTGCGAGGAGGGTAGCGTGGGGTCTTTGTTGGGTTTGGGGAATGTGATGCATGATTACCATGCTTCCAAATGTTCTGGTTATTGTGTTGTGTGAATAGCTGTATTTGATATGTTAAGTGAGTGCTTTTGGTATTCCGTATGTTGGTCACCAGGTGTCCTGAAAGGTGTATATTGCTTATGTTGTCCTAGGCCACAGGCGGGTGAGGTGCTTGGAGATTGTTTGATGATATGCCTTGTCTGGTGGATTGGTGAAGGGGTGTATAGTCAGGGTCTGTGGGTAATTGTCTCTTACGTCGGAATGACACGTCGGTCCGTCTTTGTGAGGGGTTGTTAGGGTGGCTGTATCATGGTGAAAAAGTGATTGATGAGAGTGTTTTGCTTGTTGTTTAACATGAAGGAGTAGAGTCTGTTTGTTGTTGATTGCAGCCTGTGAACTTTGTGTTGTGTTGCTGTTGGCAAGTGTTGATGCTGTTTAGTGTTTTGTGAAAGTTTTTTGGGGTTTGTATTTTGTTGATCAAGTGTTTTGTAGGAAGTTATTCCAATTTAGTTTTTGTTTGTTTCTTGTATTTGGGTTGTTATGTTTGGGCTGTTGAGTGCTTGAATTTTGTTGTGTGAATGTCTTGTGTGTGGGGTGCCTGGGGAGTGTTTTTCAGTATGTCGCGTTGTCTGATGAGGTTTTTGAATTTCTGGTGTGAAGTTGGGTTTGTGTCTTTTTCTGTTACCTCTTGGAATGTGTTTCTTGTCAGCGTCTGTGGATAGTTTTATTGAGTATGTGTACAGCATTGTTGATGTTAGTGATGGGTGTACTGTTTAGAGTTGTGAAGTGTTGTTTCTGTCTCATTTGTGAATGCTTCCCAGTTAGCTCTTTTATTAATTGGTGTATGTGTGTTTGTGGCTAGCTGGGGTGGAGTCTGGTTTTTGGTGGGTGATAATGATCGGGAGGTGGTCAGAGCCTAAGGTTTTCCTGAACCACCCTCCATGGATGTTGTGGGGGCGAGTTCTGGGGAGCAAAAGGTGATGTTCTGGAAATAGATGGGTTATAGAGGGCTTGGTGAGGAAATATGGAGTATGTTGATTGATGTCTTTAAGGATGATGAGGTTTCTCTGTTTTGGTTTTTGTAGTACCAGCCCTCTGTCTTTGTGTCGGGGTTGTCGACAAACCCAGCCGACGTCCTTGGCGTTGAAGTCACCACCCAGGCTTGATGTGTGGGGTGTGTGGGTGTTTTGTATGTGTTGTAAGTGTGGTCTGTAATTCATTCATTTGGTACTGTAGGGATTGTTTGGGGGGGGGAGGGATGTATTGTGTTTATGATGGGTTATGTTTGGATGTTTTTGCCAGTGCGTATTTTAATTGATTGTATTTCTGTTGTGTTAGCATTTGGGGGGAAGGAGGGATTGGGTTTGTACACTGGTTTCTATGTATGATATTTCAATTGTGTACCAGGGTGATGAGGTCCACCGCCCCCGCCAACAGCCCCTTTCCTTGATCTGATGGTGGTGAAATTATGAAATGTGGGTGTTTTTTGGTGATTGGTGGCGGAAGTTTTTTGTTTCTTGTAAGATGGCAATGTGTATGTTGTGTTTTGTTATTGATGAAGTGTGAGAGATTCGTGGTTTTTCTTTGTTGTTTAATGCCATCTATGTTCCATTTGGAGAATGTTAATGTTATGTGCACGCTGGCCTGTTGGGTGCTGCTGCACGAGAGATGGGGTGGGGGTGAGGGAGGGGCTGTAGGTTGGGATGGGTGAGGGTGGGGGTGGGGATTGGGGGGAGCAGGAGATGGGGGTTGGAATGGATTAGGATGGGGTGTGGTTGTGTTGAGTTTGAGGATGGTGGGATGGTATGGGAAAGTTAGGTGGGTTAGGGCGGAGAGGTGGACGGGTTTTAGGGGGGGAGTGGATGATAATGGGAGGCTAGGTGGGTTGGAGAGGAGAGGTTACGGGTTTTTTTAGGGGCGAGGTATTTGACTGGGAGAGGGAGGGGCATGAGGAACAGGTCCAGGTGTTTCGTGTAGTGTTTCTTGGAGGCAAGTGTTGTACAGGTGAAGTGGGTCCAGTTCCTGCATGAATTGCAGAGAACTGAACCCTTAGTGTGGCGACTCGAAGTGATGGGTTTTGAGCAAGTTGGAACATATGTATGTGGTACGTGGGTCCTGGGTTGCTCTCAATGTCTCCGGCTAGAAGTCTTCGAGAACTGACAGCCGGAGAGTCAATTTCCCGGTCGTAGGGAAAAACTGTGTGAATGTGTGTGTGTGGGTGTGAGAGGAATGTGGAAATTCCCGGCGCGACCACGAAGCCACTCCAAGGACCCTGAAGTAAGGTTGGAAGTGTATCAATACTTCCCCATTCACTGTTTTTACTTCACTGCTAGCCAAATTTTGGTCTGTCATTTTTATAAATTTCTAAATATCTGCTTTACTTTTTCATGTGTGAGATGGCTTAGGGAAATCAAAGCTGAAAGTAATCAAAGCATGATCAGAGGTATTAGGGTCATCCTTCTCAACATCAACATCCAGAACACCCACCACAACCCACAGAGAGAAAACCAAGTCAAGGGGGGTGGTCCTAAGATAATGAAGTTGGGTGGGACACATGGTTTACAAAATTTTCTGATACAGTCAACTCAATGCACTCAGGAGAGAATGGCTACAGATCGAGGGCTGTGCCACCCGGTAATTAAAATCTCCACCTATCAAAATGTCTTCCCCGGTTTTTAGCAGACAATTACCTTGAGAAACTGCCCAAACTCTTCCATAAAACCCCTATCTGTGCACACGATGGCCAGGCCTAGAGACAACTGCCATTCTAAGAATTTGTTGATGGAGTATTTATTTTTTCGACTTCCAACAGTTCATAATAAAGAGGGTCTGGGTTATGGCTGTATTTTGCATATATTTCACCAGAGATGTGGATTAGACAACTGCCCCTCCACCACCCGGATGACCTCCCCTAGGCCTAGGACCATTTATTATGGAATGGGTTTTAGGCAATGCCGCCTGGATAATATTCAGATCTGACCCGAACAACCAGGTCTCAGTGAGACATAATACATCAAGGTTACGTTCATCCAAGATCTCGCAAATATGATCCATTTTGTATTACGCAAGGAACGAACATTCAACAGACCCAGTTTCAACCGTCTCCCGTGTGCATTTTTCAGTTTTTTTTAACCTACAAAATTGGTGTTTTCAATAACTTTATTTCTCTGCGCTTTCATTAGAGGACAATTTTTAACTTGAGGCGAAATGATTTGGCGGCTGCCGTAACTGATGTGGAGCTCATACAATTTAATAACATTTATACATTTATACCATAACAATTTATACAGTATCATACATTGCTTGTAGAGGCAATTATTGTGGGTTTAAAACAAAATCGACAACAAACGTGTATTTGTTTCGCAGTAGGCCACGAGACCAGCCAAATCAACAACCTTATACAGTGTACCTTTCTCTCTCTTCTAGTCATACGGCCATCCGAAAAAAATCCTCTCAGCCAGCGTGCTTGTGCTCCACTGGTCGCTGAACCGACTGGAAGACTCTTTGAGCACCACTTGTGTATTTTTCCATGGAATGAATTTTTTTTTTGCTTGCCATGGCCGGGGACCCTCTGAGTGTGCTCGAGCACATTAGTTGATTACTAAGGTAAATCCTCTCGCGGTGCAAGGAAGCATACATTCCATTTTCTTTCCCATATGGAAGGTGTCATTAGATGCCTACAGGAAGGGGGGGGGGGGGGGGGGGGGGGGGGGAGAGGAGCAAGCTCAGGAAAAAAGGGGGGGAAGGATGTAGTAATTCGGGGCATACAGTCATCGATCATTATCATGTTTACATAGTTCGAGACTTTCCGCTAGCAGTTTAAGTACCCCGTCTATGTTGACGGCTATTTTTTTTCTGTTATTTACCCCCTGCTGGCAATATATATGATGATGACAATACGTCATTGGGGGTTGAGGTACCTACTTTTGTATTCCCCATGGCATGTCAAAATAGCCCTAGACGGTGTAAACAGATAGTACAAACTGTGTAAACAGGGGGCAAGGTACGCTCGAATTACTACATCCTTGCCAAATAAGCCAGGCATATAGTCTCGGTTCTAGCAATGTTTTGGCTATTTTAATAATACACTTCCAAAGACTAATAAACCCTCACCTTTTGTCCTTTACAAACACAATGGATTAACGACTACCACTATTGGCCTCGGGCTTACGTTTGAGACCTGGACCTAAATCTGCACCACCAATTCTACACGAAGGCCTAGCCTAGGAATATGAAAAAAAAAGGAAAATATTCACCGAAAACTACCACTAATTTTTCCATGGTCTTTACGTTTTTGGTTTGTAGGTAGTTTTCATGATTATACAGGTACCGGTAGTTGAAATTGGTTACAATCCCCGGAAAATGTTACTTCTCTCCAATTATCCACACGATCTTAAAACACTCAGATGTAAGTCGTTTTTCAGATGTCTAATCTATCTATTTATTGCCTGATGCCGTGATCCCCACAAAGGGGTGGCCACCCGAACGAACCGCCGCCCATGCACCTCTGCTCCCCAGTCAGTCCGACGCCCCTCCCCCCAACCAGCACCGCCTTTCCGTTCATATACTTTCCTCACTTCGTCCATCCTTCTCACCTCTCCCTTCGGTCTATACCCTCTCCCTCTCTGTCTCTTACCACCTCAGCTCTCGTACACCCTCTTAGTCATTCTCTCGCGCTTTCCATACGTGTCCATATGGCCGAACCATCTCAAGTTGTTCCTTTTCCACACTTTCCAGCACATCTACCTCCCCACCACATCCTTCCTTGCTTACTTCTTTATTAGTCTGGGTCTATCACCCATGTAACTCCGCACACGCACTTCTTAAATAATTCATTTTCCACTGCTCTCACTCTCGTCTGAGTCTCTCACCAACGTCCATTGGTTCGCTTTCTTCCGTAAGTTAGTGTCAGGGATTACCACACTGTCATGCAAGGACTTCTTCACTTCCATACTGACCACCCTATTTCTTGTTACTGGCTTTCCAGCGTTCCTACAACCCTCTTCCCCTGTTGTACCCTCTCCCGCACTTCTTCAATCCATAAGTCCCATCTTTAAATACTCAACACACCTGCCCAGATACTTAAAAAGAGTCTTGACGATCTCCATAGCCTGACTCGTTCAACTTCAACCCCTTTCGAAGACCATAACCTTGCTCTTCCCCGCACTTTACCCTTCAAATTCCGTGTTTTTTACGCACACTGTTTCCAAACTCATTTAACCAAACCCTGCAGCTCCCATTTTCAAAAAAATTTTTAATGCGCTCATCAGAACTGTATCATCCGCAAACAGTCAGTGATAGGCAGCTTCCACCTCATTTCCCTCCCTTTTCAGCGATACACCAACATCCCACTGCTCTTCGATAGTATTTTCTTTCTTACTCCATCTATATATACAGTAAACAACCACAGGGACTCACACACCCCTGTTTCAAACCAACATTTCCGGTCAAAGAACTCCTCGGCTCTGCTCACTCCCTCCACACGTACTGTACTAGCCCTGGCCCTTTGCACCCTCATACATACTCTTCACTGCTTTCAGCAACACTTGGCCATCTACTCCGTATATTCTAATTACTTTCCCCACACCTTCTCTATCCACTCTGGTCATAGTAAGGGCCTTCTCCAAGTCCATAAAGGCAACATACAACTTTTGTTTCTTCTCCCGATATTTCTCCCACACAACACAATTTAGGGTAAAAATCTGATCTACACTTCCTCTTTCCCCTTCCTAAAACCTCCCTGCTCGACGCCTATCCTTTCTCTTTCTCTCCGGTTCTCACTCTCACTCTCAGTCAATCACTATCCCTACTGTATACCTTCCCTACTACGCTTAGAAGACATATTCCTCGGTGGTTACCACACACTCCTCTTTCCCCTTTGCCCTTATATAGGGGGACTATGATGCCATTCTCCCAGTCATCGGGTGCACTCCGGGCCTTCTCCCATGCTAGTTTGCCACATTTTACATACCCATTCGATCCATATCTCACCACCATACCTCAACATTGCCCCACACACTCCCATCTGTTCCTGGTGCTTTCCCCACCTTTCACTCTTTTCCTTGGCTTCCCACACCTTCTGACCTCACGATCCCCACCTCCTCCTCCATTCATTCTTCCTTCCTTCTCCTCCTCCTTCCCATAGCCATATTCCACCATGTTTGCTGGCTCTTCATTCCTTACATTTAGCAACTCATTGAAGTACAATACTCCCTCCATGCTTTCGACTCTTCTTGATTCTCTCGGCTAGCCTTCTCCCATTCTTATCTTTCACCACCCTCCTGTTTCAGAGTAAATACTTCAAGTTGTTTTGTGGGCCTTTGGAAACACGATGGGTTGAGGGGGGGGGCTTCGGCTTCGCCGCCCCCCCCCCCCCCCCCCCCACCTCCCCGACTCATTGAAGTCAGCATCTATTTTAACAGTAAGGGGCTTAATAAGAGTTTCACTGCCGTCAATAGGGAAAATAATAGGGAGTTTTCTGTTTTTACAGTACTTTATATACTGCACACAAAATGTATCTCCGGAGATTGAAACACATTTTAATATGATCCTTGGGCAACATCCTTATTCTATACTAGCCTTCAAATATTGCGAAATACATTAGTGGTAGTTTCGGTAATAAGTACCAAAAATAATAATAATAATTATAATAATATCATTCATAATAATAAAAATAATAAAATAAACAAATAAAACTTG